>JANAVB010016599.1:17436892-17675105 GCA_029216955.1 Iris pallida | reverse complement strand
CAACTCTACCTTCTCCTGCGTGGACTGAGTCATCCTCCTCTTGGAAGCAAGATGACAGAAAGCCGTCAAAGGCCATTGACGTTCAAGTTTCTTAACAGTCATATGCACCCCCTTGCTGTAAAGAACCAATATTCCTTGACCTTCAACACCTTTGCTTCAATAGAAGTAAGGCGGTCCCCAAACAGGAACTCAGGCTTCAAGAAATTCACATTATCAGAAGTGGCAGATTTCAAAATGCCACGCTCCATCATCCGTTTGAGGAACCCATGCGATTGTTCCCGAATTTGAGTCATTCTTTCGGGATGCTGATCCAGCATAATAGCAGCTTGAGCAGGGTTTATCACCTCCTCATTATAATCTATCCCCATCTGACAGAGGGCAGCGTCCAGAAGCACTTCATTCAAAAGCGGGACAGTCATCGACACTGGTAGTCAACAAGAGAAGGCAAAGATTCAGATAACAACAAAAGAATCCGAGCCACGTTCTCATCAAAAGTGCATACCCTGAACCAAGGCTCAGGCGCATCTGAAAAGAAGCTTTGGCGTATCATCAAGGTCTAGACCCATGCGCATCAGCAGTGGAGCTTCGGCATATCATCAGGGTCTAAACTCATGCGCGTCAGCAGTGGAGCTTTGGCGCATCATCAGGGTTTAAACCCATGCACGTCGGCAGAAAATCCTCAGCATATTATCGAGACTCAAGGTCCATGCGCGTCGGCGTATGGCACAGAAAGATATGGTAAAGAATGTTGAAACTCACCAACCACCGTCGGCCGAACATCGACATGCGGACGGGGGACATCATCCGCGGCAGCCTCTACAGGCTCTTTTCCTTTGTCTCGTCCTCGGCCAGCACCGCCACGAGGAGTATTGGGAGCCATTTCTTGAAGGAATAAAGTTAGGGTTTTTCAAAAAAGAAGAACTCTAAAAAAGTAGAGAGAGGAAGAACTCTCTCTCTCTCTCTCCATCTCACGCCTATTTATAGGCTTAGTCGCACGCGTAAACCGATTAAGTGTGACCTCAGCTGCCGCCTCGTGTTCTGTGAGGAGATAACTGCAAATAAATCTAAAAAGATTATCATTAATCTTCTTGGTTATCGAAATGTTATCATTTGCATTAACTGAGAGGAGCATGCGCCCCATCACTGATGCACGGAGTATCCATGCGCCCGAACAGGCATGCGCCCCGACCACCATGCTTTTTATTCAAAGTATTCCAAAACTTGACAAAAAGTTTTGAAAACTTTGAAGGGGGTCTTGTAGAAGCATGGAATTTTAGGACCAGAAATCCTATACGCCAAACACTACATGCACCAGGGAGCTCAGATGAAGTACTTAGCACAGCAAAGCAAAAGAATAGACATTAAAAGAGGATTTTTATTCATATAAAAGTCTATTACATGTCTAAAAAAGAGCTATACAAAGGAGAATTTCTACAAAGAAAAGACCCTAAGTCTACAGCTAGGTGCAGCAATCACCATGCGCTCTCAAACAGGCGCATCTCGCCATGCACATCTCGCCATGCGCTCTTAGCCAGGCGCATCCCTTCAGCAGCTTAGTTATGTGCATCCTCAGTTACGTGCATCCCTTCAGCAGGAGCAAAATGAGGGTAGGCAATCAACCCTCTAGCTGGAGGAAGAGCTCTTCAAACCAAGAAAGAGGAGAGCACCGCAATCGACCCGCGGCTAGAGGAGCATCTTTCAACCCAACCAAAATGGGCAACACCCACTCTAGCGGGAGGAGGAGCTCTCCCAAAGCCCAAGGAAGGTGATCGGAGCACTGTAATTCCGATCTGTGGCTCTTCCAGCATAATGGAGATGAGGCTCGAGCATTCCGATCTTTGGATGCAACAGGCACCTTCTGTCTGTCTCAGAAGCCCTCGACTCCGACTTTTGGATGTAACAGTCACCTTCTAGTGCATTAATGAAGACAATGCATCGCATCTTCACCCTCGGGAGCATCTCGTCAGCAGAATGCGCTCGGGCAAACAAGTTTATTTCGGGAGGACGTGAGAGAACGAGAAGTAAACTCTCTCCATGCCACTATTTATAGGCCGGGTAAATCAAACCCATGCGCCAAGTGGCTGGCTCTTCAAATTCCGTGCAATGAATTTGTATTAAAAGGTGATAAACCTGACGCTTCGAATTCAGCCAAGTCAAAAATGGCTATTTAAAGCACTCGAAGAACGTAACAGTCGGACCAATAAAGACGTATCATACGAAGCGGATGTGCCGGTCAGACCGCACATCATACAGACGCGCCCGCTCTAAGCACCTCATAAGGATGCGCCCCCATGCGTTCCCATGCGCCTAGTGGAACGCCGATCGAGGCGCTCACTCAAAAACCCATCATCTGTCAAAAATATTAAATGTTGAAGTCTGACAGAGTTGGCAGCACGTCCCCCGAGGACTGAACAGTTGACAGCTTTTTCAGAAGACGAAGCGTCACTAATGTCAGCATCATCATTACTTTTCTCTGGCAGTTACAAGCCACGTGGCCGCCCAACCATCTCGCATGCGCCTCCGCAGCCATGCGTCCAAATCTCTGCATATGCCTCAAAAGCTATACGTCTCAGACTTTTTTTTTTCTGATCCCTAAAGACAGAAGTCAAAGTCACTACTGAAGTCCCACATGCGCCTCAAAAGCCATACGCCCCGACTGGTTCGTGACTCCTAAAGGTTACGAGCCAAAGCCTCCTCATGCGCCCAATCCCAGGTGCATCCTATCAGATCACTCCCCACCAAATCCGAGATCTTCGAGCCATGGACCTACGACACGCATCCTTTGACTTGATTCAGCCTATAAAGGGGTGCTAATCACCCAAGATCTCAGCAACTGAAAGATCCTCTCTATTGCTACGTGTCAGCTCTGCCGCAGCCTACGACAGCAACAAAAAGGGTTCAACTCCTTAATCAGAGCGCATCATCCATACGCCTCCATCAGCTATCACTACATGGCATCCCCACAAACAGACGCATCCTGTATATGCGCGTATGAGCAGTCAGCCTGTAGACAATAGATAGAGGGATCATTTTCTTCTTCCATACGGACCGATACCTGCCTACAAATGGACGAATACACACAGACAGAGACCTATATGCAGTGAGAGAGACAGATACAGACACTCAACCTCTTCTTCCTCTCCGTAAGCTCCAGCACCCAGAGCAACTCAGACCTTCAAAGAACCGAGAACCGTCGTCAGATCGTCAACGGAGTCAACGTATTACCACTCGCTCCACCGACACAGGGACCCAGATAAACAAAAGTGTACTCCTAGGACTACATCTAAGTCCTACATTGTAACACTGTTCTGTTTGTATTGAAATTTACAATAACACAATTTTAATGGCAAACAATAATATCAAAGTAATTGATATACTGACTAGGAGATGCCTTTCCATCAAATAATACCATCGACTGTGGCTTGAATTTCGGAGGAAAGGGTACGTCATTCCAATGAGGAGGATAATGTTACTTAATCCCTAACCTCTGGAGTTGATCCTTGTGCTTCAGAACTTCAAACTATGCTTTTAGTTCACGCACTGTTTGAATTGCTTCACTAGTTTGAGGAAGCACATTCGATTGAATAGTTGTTGGATGTACCGTCACCCCCACCGGAGGTGGCACATCTTCTGGAATGACAGGATCTGGAGATGTAGAATTTTGGTTAACAGCAGGCTCTTGATTAAGATTATTTAAAGGTATATCAACCCCTTGACTATCTTGAGTTTGTGCTGCTACCTGCTCCGGAATTACTACTGCCGGCTAAATAGTTTGCTGAGTCATTATTATTTGATGCATGCTTTGCATCATAGTAAGCATGTCCTTCAGTGATTGTTTAACCGCAGAGAGTCGTTGTTCTGTATTAGCAGATGATGTCACCGGTTCATCTCCAATAGCAAAGGATTCAACCTCCCTTGAACATACAGAGGGATTGATATAGAGGTATGAATCGACACTATCAGTATCTGACTCAAAAGACTGGGTACCTCCAGCTTCTGAATCTGAGGGCCGCAACTGTCTTTGACTTCTTGACCGGGTATGCTGATATACCCCTTCAAAGGAATCAAGAAGTCTGTTGAACTGTTGTTGACCAGGAGTCTGGGACGAGTTGCGACTTGCACATCATCCTCAGTTGGTATAAGATGTCATGTTGACTGACGCATATGGCAACTCATGCTCTTGATCATCAACTTGTTGCTGAAGCTCATTATAGCTTAATCGGTCAAAAACTGATCGTTTCGAAGCCGAAAAGCAATATTTGATTACAATTTGGGGACACTCACAATGATAATTTTCTTGGGGGAGTGTCACAGGAGATTGTCTATTTTTACGCTTTTGTACTAGCAACTCGCGTAAATCAGAAGAGGGAGTAGTCTTCTTTATTACATTTGGGGTAGAGAAATGTTTAGTCCCTTGTATATAAAAAAGATTACTGGCTGCATTAGCAGAACCAAACTGTACATTTTTACTTGCTTGGAGTTGCGTACGTAAATCCTGAGATTTTTGTGCACAAAAGGCTCCATCAGCATTACGCGTAATTTGTAGGTTTGGTACCTTACGTAAAGCAGTGTAAGAAGGCTGTTGGTGGAGAACCGAAGTTCTACCAACAATATTTTTATGCTGCATGCGTACAGGTAAATTTACTTTAGATACAAAGGCATCATTGTGAACTTTATCTAAACTGTCACAGACAGAAGATTTACCTTTACGCGTAGAGCGCAAAACATGAGTATCTGCCATGTCACAGACGGGAGATTTTCTTTTACGCGTAGAGCGTAAAACTAGTGTGTCTACCACGTCACAGACGGAAGACTTATTTTTATGCACAGAGCGTAAAGCTTGAGTGTCTACCACGTCACAGACGGAAGACTGGTTTTTACGTGCAGAGCGTAAAGTTTGAGTGTCTACCATGTCACAGACGAGAGACTGGTTTTTACGCACAGAGCATAAAGTTTGAGTTTTACGCACAGAGCGTAAAGATTGATTTTTACGCACAGAGCGTAAAACTGGAGAGTCTGCCACGTCACAGACGGGGGACTGATTTTTATGCCCAGGGCGTATCACCGAAGTAGAGACTGCCTCGTCACAGACGGGAGCCTCCACAACAGGAGTAGGAAGGATTCCTTTGCCTTCAGAGATAGCAAGAAGATCCGAGGATGCTTTGGTGTAATGCCTGTAGTTCGTATTACGTATCTTGGAATACGTGTACGTATTTTATCTTGTATTGCATATATCTTGGCTTGGCTCGGTTTGTTTTGGGTTGGTTCGGCTAGGCTTGGGTTGCCTTGGTTCATCATGAACCAAGGGGAGAACCCCTACCTACCACCCCCATCATCCTTTATTAACCCATTCCTTCATTCTCTCTCTTCATTATTCTTTTTCTTTTCCACATTTACTTCTACACCTACCAGGAGGGAGAGAGAGAGAGAGCTTAGGCAAGTGCAAACTTGCTTCATGATGGATCTCATGTTTTATTGTTCCATTCTCTTCCTTACTAGATTCTAAGCCTCTTTAGAACTGGAAGTTTTCGGTTTTAATGGTTATATTTTTGTAGATCTAAGTTTTAAGTTCCTTCTTGTTTAGTTTTTTTGGTTTTGATCTCTAAAAACTTGGTATTTCCAAAAACTAGTGGTTCCATGTTGTAGAGAATTCAATTTCATGCAGTTTTGGCTTTTGTTTCGCTTGATTTTGACTTCGGATGAGGAAGTTATGGCCATGGCAAGTTTTCGGAACTTTCATGGCTGAACTTGCTGTTTGGGGACGATGAACCCCATGCGTCGGGAACCTCATGCGCCGGGAACCTCATGCGCCCGGGAGGCCATGCGCCGGGAGGCCATGCGCCGGGAGGCCATGCGCCGTGAAGTCCCGGTAACGCACCTCTTAACTCCGAGCGTGTCATGCGCGTAGGTTCCCTACGCGTATGTATTGAAGACGCAACGTGAGTTTCCCATGCGCCGATTCGTGCAGGAATCCCATGCGCCGATTGGTGCAGGAATCCCATGCGCCGATTGGTGCAGGAATCTCATGCGCCGATTCGTGCAGGAATCCCATGCGCCGATTGGTGCAGGAACCTCATGTGACGATTCGTGCAGGAATCCCATGCGCCGATTCGTGCAGGAATTTCATACGCCGATTCGTGCAGGAATCCCTTGCGCCGATTGGTGCAGGAACCTCATGCGCCGATTCGTGCAGAAATCTCATGCGCCAATTTGTACAGAAATCCCATGCGCCGATTGGTGCAGGAATCTCATGCGCCGATTTGTGCAGGAATCCCATACGCCGATTGGTGCAGGAATCTCATGCGCCAATTTGTGCAGGAATCTCATGTGCCGATTAGTGCAGAAATCCCATGCGCCGATTTGTGTAGGAATCCCATGCGCCGATTTATGCAGGAATTCACTGTTTTTGCCTGTTTAAGTTGTTTTGTAGCTAGAATCTTAAAAAACTCAAAACATGAAAGTTGTAGATCTTTTCCTTGGCTTTAAGAATATGTTATTAGTTATTTTATACAATTTTTCTCATTCATGATAATGTAAGAATAGAACACGATAGTGGCCCGCTGTGGCGCACTCTTGACAAGTAAACTGACATGACAAGTATGAAAGATCTGGACACCGTGGGCGATTGCGTTTGTACAAATAAACCAGTACTGTCTTGCATCATGTCTAGAATGGGGATCCCTGGGTACCACGGTCAGGGGTACCTACTGAAATTGACTAAGGCTAATTAACTAGAATGATTCAGTAGTCATGAAGAGATTCCCAGCTACAGGCAATCCCGTTATCTGGGCGCATTCAGTGGACTTGTAGCCTACCGACGAGTAGGGCACATTTCCAGCACACAGTCACGTGTTGCATTCTTCATAAACGGACATTCGACCTGGATAACCGGATGGTCTGCAGGGCTTGTGGCTGTTGGGATAATCTCATTACATCTTGCTAGTAACTAGGCCTGTGATAACCCTAGTTAGTTAAAGTATCAAGCCGTACTTATTGCTTGGCCATGATTGATTGGATGAAGTTTATTCTAGCTTAGTCTTATCCTGATCCCATACAAGATTGTATCATGACATGATTTTTTGTATCGATAAATGATGGGATACCAAGTTCTGTTCAGATGAAGGGTTACAACCCCGGTCCTTGTTTGGTTTAAGGGTTGTAACTTGGCTATCTGAATAGTTCCGTGGTTATCTTATCATATATCGTCCTGCCTATTATGCCTGCCTTAACAATAAAGATCAGGGGTCCAGTTCTGTTCAGGCGAAGGGTTACAATCCCGGTCCTTGTTTGGTTTAAGGGTTGTAACCTGGCTCCCGGAGCAGTTCTGTGTCCTCTCTTCGTTTATTGTCTTATTGCAACCACATGCCATGTTTGTCACGTTTTACCTTACCTTAATACCAGGATTATTTATACTGGCCTTAACAATAAAGATCAGGGGTCCAGTTCTGTTCAGGCGAAGGGTTACAATCCTGGTCCTTGTTTGGTTTAAGGGTTGTAACCTGGCTCCCGGAGCAGTTCTGTGTCCTCTCTTCGTTTATTGTCTTGTTACCTTATCAATAGTAATTGAGGCGGGTTTCTATTCAGGCGAAGGATTGCAACCCTGGTCCTTGTTTGGTTTAAGGGTTGCAGTTTGGCTGCTTGAATGGTTTCTCCATGCTCAATATATTATTGTTATCTCAGTTATTATCAGTATCTTTTAATTACCTTTACTATTTATTTGTGATATGCTGGTTTTAGTTCCTAAGTGAAGCCTCCTTTGTGGCACTTGCTCTTTCTGGGGTCTGACCCAGCTGGTTTTGTGTGGCCAGATATCGGAGCAGCACCAGAGGATCTACCGGTCTTCCAGCCAGATGGTGACCACCAGGCGTAACCCTGGCAACGAGTGGGTTTCTTTTTGTCCTCCCACTTTATTGTAAAATTATTCTTTTGAGGCGTTTAGCCGGCGAGCACGTGTTCGCTCGATTGTGCCTTACTTACTGTCTGCCTACGGGCTGTAACATGATTGACAGATCCTAGGGTTGATCATGTATGACTGAACTCTTGCTAGTCCTGACATTTTGTATGACTAGCTTCATGATCATCCAATATGTAATGTATGGGACGTCTTGCTATTATATATTTGGTGTTCTGACATCTTGTAACTACTATTGCTTGCTTGTGATTGAGACAATAGGCTTGTTCATGACCATAGGAGACTGTTGGCTTGTAGTTAAACCCTCATGTATCTAGACAGCCGTGATCGTATAGCGAGGTGGGTTGCACTTCAATATACGTAGCTGGCTATGTACGCCCCCGCTCTCCAGTATTCTGGTTCTGGGGCGTTACATGGTTTAAGTGGTGGCCCATGCAGGTCTTGTAAATCAAGATATGTGAGGGTTTACCGAATAGATGTCTCAATCAGTATTCGCCCTTGATCTCTGCTCGTATCTTCTGAATCCCTGTAATCTTGACCTGATCACATGATTGTATCGTTGATCTGTCCTGGTCCTTCCTTATTGTTCCCTATATCGTCTTCTTCAGCTGTATTGTTCCTGGACCTGCCGATCAGCAAGACGGAGCACCTCCCGCGGACCAGCAGCAACCTGGAGATCAAGCCCAGCATTCAGGAGTAGCCTCTAGAGTCGTGCCCACCGAAGGCGAGCCACCAGTTCAGCCCGTCCAGCCAGCAGAGCATCATGATGGCACTTTGGTGGGTCTCATCAGGACGCTATTAGCTTCCCAGGATCGGCGAGGAGATGCCTTGCACCAGGCAGTGGCAGAAGCTTTGACCAGAGGAGGTCATCAGGGTAATAGTGCGGCCTATAGCTTCAAGCGCTTGAACCCTCCCTTCTTCGACGGCAGTGAAGATACGATCGCTGCAGATGCATGGCTTCAGGACACAGAGGTGATTCTAGAAGCAGCCAGGACTCCAGAGAACGAGAAGGTGGCCGTAGTGCGCCTGCAGTTATTAGATCTTGCCCGCAGCTGGTGGGCAACGCAGGCCGATAGATTAGTGGCCCCTATTGCCTGGGCAGTATTCAGAGAGAGATTCCAGACCAAGTATTTTGATGCTGTAGCTCGATATGATCTACAGACGAGGGTCACCAATCTAAGCAGATGGGCAGGACGGTCGATGGATATGCGACCGAGTTTTCTAGGCTTAGTCGGTTTGCTCCCACCTTGGTAGCAACCGAGTTCGATAGAGCCCAGCGGTTCCAGTAGGGGCTCCATTTAGAGATCTTGTTGGCAGTGGAGCAGTTTGTGCATCAGACTTTTGATGCAGTATTGAGAGCAGCCTGGAGGCATGAATATACCTCCCAGAGGATCGTGGATAGGACCGGAGGTCGGAAGCGATCTCACGGCCAGATGAATCAGTCATCAGCACCAGCCCCGGCAGCCAGGGCTTTGACCATTGGAGCTCCGAGGCGGGCGACCTCAGTGACGTCGGTTCAACATTCCACCCCGACGCACCCTCAGAAGCAGAAGCAGTCTTCCGCAGTGGGATGTTCACACTGCGGGAAGCCAGGACACGTGGTATCAGAGTGTCGCAGAGCACAGGGTTTGTGCTTGGTTTGTGGTGCCCCGGACCACAGGATTGGGAACTGTCCGAACAGGGGGAGTTCATCGACCTTCTCTAGTCCTTCAGTTAGAGGACCAGCACCAGACCAGCAGCAGCAACCCCTGCAGTACCCGCTCCCGAGGGCATTGCCGACGCAGGCCCAGGCGTTCCAGCAGCAGAGGCCGCAGCAGTATGCCCAAGCCCAAGCCCTGATCCAGAGCAGGCAGAGGAATTTTCAGCAGAGGGGACCCGCACCCAGAGGACATGGTCAAGTGTTGGCTTTGACCATGGAAGAAGAAGGAATAGCACCAGGTGAGGTGGTGGCAGGTACTATTCTTGTCAACACCTTTTCCGCTTCAGTATTATTTGATTCTGGTGCCTCGTATTCATTTATGTCTGCACGGTTCGCGACACGGGTAGGATTGGAGCCCGAGTCATTATCAGTGAGGCTCAATATACTTACTGGTAATGGACTTGTGGGAGTAGATAGAGTATTTTCCTCGTGTCGGGTCGTAGTCAGCGGTAGATAATTCTCCGCTAGATTGATAGAGTTTCCGATGGCCGATTATGATGTGGTCTTAGGAATGGATTGGTTGAGGGACCAGTATGCTAGGATAGACTGCCATAATGGCAGGGTTATTTTTAGCATTTCCGACGAGTCAGAGTTTTCCTTCTCCCGAGGCGAAGTTGAACCTTCTCCTCCATTATTGCGGATGGCAGTAGCAGCAGCACAGTTACCTCGGATAGTCGAAGAGTTTCCAGACGTTTTCCCAGAAGATCTTCCAGGGATGCCGCCAGAGCGAGAGATCGAGTTTACCATCGACTTGATTTCCGGGACAGCCCCAGTATCGGAAAGAGTCTACAGGATGGCGCCGTCAGAGCTTGAGATATTGTACAAGATGATTGAAGAACTTAGAAGCAAGGGATTCATTCGTACAAGTGGATCGCCTTGGGGAGTCCCGATGCTTCTTGTGAAAAAGAAGGATGGTACGTCCAGATTATGTGTTGACTATCGTACCTTGAACTCAGTGACAATCAAGAACAGATACCCTCTCCCGAGGATAGATGACTTGTTTGATCAACTCAAAGGGGCGTCAGTATTTTCGAAGATTGACTTGCGGTCAGGATACCATCAGATTAGAGTCAGAGAGCAGGACATCCCGAAGACAACTTTCAGATCTAGGTATGGGCAATGGGAGTTCCTTGTGATGCCATTTGGAGCAACCAATGCGCCGACAGTATTCATGGACCTCATGAATCGTATCTTTATGCCTTATTTGGATCAGTTCGTGATTGTGTTCCTAGACGACATCCTGGTCTACAGCAAAAGTGAAGCAGAACATGAGCAGCATCTCTGAGTTGTCCTCCAGATTCTCAGAGAGCACCAGTTGTATGCCAAGTTTAGTAAATACGAATTCTGGCTTGATCGTATTTCATACTTGGGTCATATCATCACCCGAGGAGGAGTTGAAGTGGATCCCCAGAAGATCGTGGCCATTGAAACGTGGCCGGTACCTAGCACAGTGGCAGAAGTCCGTAGTTTTCTTGGATTGGCCGGCTACTACCGGCGATTTGTTTCAGACTTTGCTCGGATTTCAGCGCCATTGACCCAGTTGACCCGCAAGGATGTGCAGTTTGCTTGGACAGCAGAGTGTCAGGAATCTTTTGAGAAGTTGAAGCGAGGCTTGATGACAGCTCCTATTCTTACGCTTCCAGATGGAATCGGAGGATTCTCAGTGTATTGTGATGCTTCGGGCAGAGGTTTAGGATGTGTTCTGATGCAGCATGGGAAGGTAATAGCTTATGCGTCACGACAACTTCGTGATCATGAGAGGAATTACCCAACCCATGACTTGGAGCTGGCAGCAGTAGTATTTGCACTTAAGTTGTGGAGGCATTACTTGTACGGAGATAGGGTGGAGATCTTCACCGACCACAAGAGCCTGAAGTATGTTTTCACCCAGAAGGATCTCAACATGCGTCAGAGAAGATGGCTAGAGCTGCTAGTGGATTATGATGTCAACCTGCAGTATCACCCAGGAAAGGCCAACGTTGTTGCAGATGCATTGAGTAGGAGAGCCGGAATTTATTTCCTAACAGCGCAGCCAGAGTTGTTAGCTGATCTTCAGAAGATGGGAATAGAAGTTGTCCTTCCTACCAATGTGGCATTGATGGCTAGCATGCAAGTTCAGTCCACTATAGTCGAGAGGATCCGGATGGCGCATTCAGCAGATTCCAAGCTTCAGCGACTCAGACCAGAGTGCGAGGCAAGACGAAGACCAGAGTTATGCATTCATAAAGACGATACGCTTCGACATGGTAAGCGTCTTTGTGTACCCAGTGGAGATATCAGACAGGAGATCATGGCAGAGGCCCACAGTTTGCAGTATTCCATTCATCCCGGTGGCACGAAGATGTACCGTGATATTCGTCAGCACTTTTGGTGGAATGGCATGAAGAGGAAGATAGCCCGGTTTGTCTCTCGTTGTTTAGTCTGCCAACAAGTTAAGGCTGAACATCAGAGACCAGCTGGACTACTTCAACCATTGCTAATTCTAGAGTGGAAATGGAAGCATATAACCATGGACTTTGTGACTGGATTACCTAGATCCCCGGCTAGCAGAGACGCTATTTGGGTTATTATAGATAGACTCACGAAGGTGGCTCACTTTCTTCCATTCAGAGTTGGTCAGTCGACGGCTCAGCTAGCGGAGATGTATCTCCGGCAGATTGTCAGATTACACGGTGTACCAGTCAGTATCACTTCGGATAGAGATTCAAGATTTACGTCGCACTTTTGGCGTAGCTTGTAAGAAAGTTTGGGAACTCACCTCCAGTTCACTTCAGCTTATCACCCGCAGACAGATGGCCAGTCAGAACGCACGATCCAGACTCTCGAAAATATGTTAAGATCTTGTACGCTCGACTTCGGTGGTTCATGGGAAGATCACCTGCACCTGGTGGAGTTCTTGTACAATAATAGTTTTTAAGCTAGTATCCAGATGGCACCGTTCGAGGCACTGTATGGTAGGAAGTGCCGATCCCCGCTAGTATGGGACGATGTCGGAGAAAGGCAGATGCTCGGTCCAGAAATGATTGCTCAGACCGTTGAGGTGGTCAGGAGAGTCAGAGATCATCTTCGAGTTGCCCAAGATCACCAGCGTCATTGGGCCGATTCTCATCGGCGCCCTCTTGAGTTTTCTGTCGGCGACCATGTATTCCTGAGGATTTTGCCTAACCGCGACGTCATTCATTTCGGCGTACGAGGAAAGCTTAGTCCTAGGTATATAGGGCCGTTCGATATTCTGGAGCGAGTAGGAGATGTATCCTATCGTCTCGCTCTTCCACCATCGCTACGTGAGGTGCATGACGTATTCTATGTATCCCAATTGCGACGGTATATCCCGGACCCGAGCCACATCCTGGATCATTCGAAATTAGTTGTTGGTACCAACCTTTCGTATGAGGGGAGGCCCGTGTCTATATTGGACCGGAGAGAGAAGATACTTAAGAATAAGACTATTAGTTTAGTCCATGTTGCTTGAGGTTATCACTCTTTAGATGAGTCAACGTGGGAGCGTGAGGATAATATCCGATCGCGATATCCCGACCTGTTTGACTTGTAAGGTATAATGTCTTCCTTATGCCTTATGCTTTCAATTCCTTGCTTAAATAATGACTGCATGATAGACTGCTTGTTGTAGCTTACGATTATTATAGCTTGTTCTAGCAATTCTAGCCTCTTGATTAAATTCCGAGGACGAAATTCTTTTAAGGTGGGTAGAGTTGTAATGCCTGTAGTTCGTATTACGTATCTTAGAATACGTGTACATATTTTATCTTGTATTGCATATATCTTGGCTTGGCTCGGTTTGTTTTGGGTTGGTTCGGCTAGGCTTGGGTTACCTTGGTTCATCATGAACCAAGGGGAGAACCCCTACCTACCACCCCCATCATCCTTTATTAACCCATTCCTTCATTCTCTCTCTTCATTATTCTTCTTCTTCTCCACATTTACTTCTACACCTACCAGGAGGGAGAGAGAGAGAGAGAGAGCTTAGGCAAGTGCAAACTTGCTTCATGATGGATCTCATGTTTTATTGTTCCATTCTCTTTCTTACTAGATTCTAAGCCTCTTTAGAACTGGAAGTTTTCGGTTTTGATGGTTATATTTTTGTAGATCTAAGTTTTAAGTTCCTTCTTGTTTAGTTTTCTTGGTTTTGTTCTCTAAAAACTTGGTATTTCCAAAAACTAGTGGTTCCATGTTGTAGAGAATTCAATTTCATGCAGTTTTGGCTTTTGTTTCGCTTGATTTTGACTTCGGATGAGGAAGTTATGGCCATGGCAAGTTTTCGGAACTTTCATGGCTGAACTTGCTGTTTGGGGACGATGAACCCCATGCGCCGGGAACCTCATGCGCCGGGAACCTCATGCGCCCGGGAGGCCATGCGCCGTGAAGTCCCGGTAACGCATCTCTTAACTCCGAGCGTGTCATGCGCGTAGGTTCCCTACGCGTATGTATTGAAGACGCAACATGAGTTTCCCATGCGCCGATTCGTGCAGGAATCCCATGCGCCGATTGGTGCAAGAATTCCATGCGCCGATTGGTGCAGGAATCTCATGCGCCGATTCGTGCAGGAATCCCATGTGCCGATTGGTGCAGGAACCTCATGCGCCGATTCGTGCAGGAATCCCATGCGCCGATTCGTGCAGGAATCTCATGCGCCAATTCGTGCAGGAATCCCATGCGCCGATTGGTGCAGGAACCTCATGTGCCGATTCGTGCAGAAATCTCATGCGCCAATTTGTGCAGAAATCACATGCGCCGATTGGTACAGAAATCTCATGCGCCGATTTGTGCAGGAATCCCATGCGCCGATTAGTGCAGGAATCTCATGCGCCGATTTGTGCAGGAATCCCATGTGCCGATTAGTGCAGAAATTCTATGCGCCGATTTGTACAGGAATCCCATGCGCCGATTTGTGCAGGAATTCATTGTTTTTGCCTGTTTAAGTTGTTTTGTAGCTAGAATCTTGAAAAACTCAAAACATAAAAGTTGTAGATCTTTTCCTTGGCTTCAAGAATATGTTATTAGTTATTTTATACAATTTTTCTCATTCATGATAATGTAAAAATAGAACACGATAGTGGCCCGCTGTGGCGCACTCTTGACAAGTAAACTGACATGACAAGTATGAAAGATCTGGACACCGTGGGCGATTGCGTTTGTACAAATAAACCAGTACTGTCTTGCATCATGTCTAGGATGGGGATCCCTGGGTACCACGGTCAGGGGTACCTACTGAAATTGACTAAGGCTAATTAACTAGAATGATTCAGTAGTCATAAAGAGATTCCCAGCTACAGACAATCCCGTTATCTGGGCGCATTCAGTGGACTTGTAGCCTACCGACGAGTAGGGCACATTTCCAGCACACAGTCACGTGTTGCATTCTTCATAAACGAACATTCGACCTGGATAACCGGATGGTCTGCAGGACTTGTGGCTGTTGGGATAATCTCATTGCATCTTGCTAGTAACTAGGCCTGTGATAACCCTAGTTAGTTAAAGTATCAAGCCGTACTTATTGCTTGGCCATGATTGATTGGATGAAGTTTATTCTAGCTTAGTCTTATCCTGATCCCGTACAAGATTGTATCATGACATGATTTCTTGTATCGATAAATGATGGGATACCAAGTTCTGTTCAGATGAAGGGTTACAACCCCGGTCCTTGTTTGGTTTAAGGGTTGTAACTTGGCTATCTGAATAGTTCCGTGGTTATCTTATCATATATCGTCCTGCCTATTGTGCCTGCCTTAACAATAAAGATCAGGGGTCCAGTTCTGTTCAGGCGAAGGGTTACAACCCCGGTCCTTGTTTGGTTTAAGGGTTGTAACCTGGCTCCCAGAGCAGTTCTGTATCCTCTCTTCGTTTATTATCTTATTGCAACCACATGCCATGTTTGTCACGTTTTACCTTACCTTAATACCAGGATTATTTATACTGGCCTTAACAGTAAAGATCAGGGGTCCAGTTCTGTTCAGGCAAAGGATTACAATCCCGGTCCTTGTTTGGTTTAAGGGTTGTAACCTGGCTTCCGGAGCAGTTCTGTGTCCTCTCTTCGTTTATTGTCTTGTTACCTTATCAATAGTAATTGAGGCGGGTTTCTATTCAGGCGAAGGATTGCAACCCCGGTCCTTGTTTGGTTTAAGGGTTGCAGTCTGGCTACTTAAATGGTTTCTCCGTGCTCAATATATTATTGTTATCTCAGTTATTATCAGTATCTTTTAATTACCTTTACTATTTATTTGTGATATGCTGGTTTTAGTTCCTAAGTGAAGCCTCCTTTGTGGCACTTGCTCTTTCTGGGGTCTGACCCAGCTGGTTTTGTGTGGCCAGATATCGGAGCAGCACCAGAGGATCCACCGGTCTTCCAGCCAGATGGTGACCACCAGGCGTAACCCTGGCAACGAGTGGGTTTCTTTTTGTCCTCCCACTTTATTGTAAAATTATTCTTTTGAGGCGTTTAGCCGGCGAGCACATGTTCGCTCGATTGTGCCTTACTTACTGTCTGCCTACGGGCTGTAACATGATTGACAGATCCTAGGGTTGATCATGTATGACTGAACTCTTGCTAGTCCTGACATTTTGTACGACTAGCTTCATGATTATCCAATGTGTAATGTATGGGACGCCTTGCTATTATATATTTGGTGTTCTGACATCTTGTAACTACTATTGCTTGCTTGTGATTGAGATAATAGGCTTGTTCATGACCATAGGAGACTGTTGGCTTGTAGTTAAACCCTCATGTATCTAGACAGCCGTGATCGTATAGCGAGGTGGGTTGCACTTCAATATACGTAGCTGGCTATGTACGCCCCCGCTCTCCAGTATTCTGGTTCTGGGGCGTTACATTTGGACTTAGGAATCCAAACTTTTCGCGCCTTCCGCGATTTTTGAACATTCGAGCAGCGAGTACTACCCCCAGTTCAGAGCATTTCTTCGTAGGCAGTCTGGTCGAAGTGCACAACCAGAGTCTTCTTTGTCGATCCGACCACACATCATCATATTGAGCAGTTGCATTCTCGTCAGAGAAGAAGGACGTCCCCAGCAAAGTCGTCATTTTGTTTTACTTAACAAAATGCCTAACAATTGGCTTTTGAAAGAAAACGAGAAAAAGTACAAAAGTACAAATTGTTCAGGAAAGTATTGCTATGGAAGTCTGATCTGAGAGCGATCACTTTGTTCCTTGGACCATACGATGATGATGAAGAAAACTGCTTGAAGAAGACGAACAATCGAAAGAACTAAGTCACCGGAAAGGTATCGAGCAACGGCACTGATGGCACAGTCAAATGCTTTCTTGCTTTGCTTCACCCTGTTCTTGAGAAAAAAAATTGAAGAAATGCTTCTGGGAATATCACTCTAAAAATATGAGTTTTCTCAGAATCTCCTCTCCTGTCTCTATATTGATCTCTTGATGCTGTCTATGTGAAAATAAGTCTATTTATAGACTTGATCCTTTGTGCGTAAAAAGCAACAAAATGGGGTCTCTACGCAAGTAACTGTCACCCACGATGTAAATCATCCTCTACGCACATTGACACGTATCCCTTGTAGAGTTTTGATCTCTACGCATGGTGACACGTGTCTCACTACTTCAACAAAATGGGTAGAGCATGTACACACGTTCCTCGATAAGTGTGGCATGAAAGCCACGTAAGCAAACCACGTTCCCATGTAGTCAGGAAAGCTCGGGCGTAAAAATGACCCAAAACATACTCCCTGCATAAAGTAGCAGACTGGACGTAAAAATAGCCCAAAATAAACTTCTAGCGTAAAGTGGCTAAAAAATAGCCTTGAGCTTAAAAATTAGCTCAAATAAACCTTACGCCCACAATAACCTCGAGCGTAAAAGCTCGAATAGCTATCGTGCGTAAAAGAAGCAGTTTATTGAGCGTAAAATAGCCCATCTGCACACAAAACGACAGTATTGGGTTTAGTGTAAATCTAATCCTCTCGGCTTCTGTGCAATCCTGCTGTCAGAAAATTATTCTGTCAGGTCAATTCACTCGCATTAAATACGGCCTGACAGTCTGTCGTAACGCATAAAAGTGGAAGATAGCTCTCGCGTAAAGTAGCTCGCATAGAGAGTAGATCGCGTAGAGAATAGCTCGCGTAGAGAGTTGCTCGCATAGAGAGTAGCTCACGTAAAGTTCTCAACTTCTTTGACTTAGTCCATAAAGCACTTTTTACGCTCCTACAATGGTTACAAATAATTGTCACGTATCTATGTAATGACAACCAATCCTATGTGTATGTCACTATTGTCACGTCCCGCTCTCGGAGGAGAGATCGTCCTCGCTAAGGCGTGATATTGCATGAGTCTAGGTTGCGCTCGTGCAAGATGAGTTCCATAATGGCCGATTACAACAGCTTGTGACGGGATCGTCGCACAGAAGTCCCAAGCCGAAAGATTGAATAAATAAGGCAACAGAAGTATTAAAAAAATCAGAGTCTTTTATTGATACTGTAAAATAAGATTACAAAAGCACAAATTCAGATTACAAGTCGCTCAAGCTCATTTTTTTCTCTGTTTACAAGTCGCTCTGCTCTCTCTCA
Organism: Iris pallida; assembly: GCA_029216955.1. Lineage (NCBI taxonomy): Eukaryota > Viridiplantae > Streptophyta > Magnoliopsida > Asparagales > Iridaceae > Iris > Iris pallida. The sequence continues at coordinate 17,656,938 of JANAVB010016599.1, read as the reverse complement.
TCTCTCAATACAATTTGTCGAGCCAGCGGATGCTTCAGATAGGCGATATCCATATATTATTTTTTGTATAAGTTCTGACTCCATGTGGTCGCACGTCTTGAAACGCCAAGGAACTTCATACCTCAACGCATCCAAGCAAGCTCCGTGCCAAACGATTTTCTACCTGTGCCTATACATGAAAACTGTGTGGATGTCAGTACACAACCGTACTGGTGGAGTGAGCTCCTCGCCCACCCATACAAAACCAACATGTTCATTTAGTTTGTGTAACATATCCTTTCGATTGTCTTTCTAATCTTGTATTAGGATCAATTTTAGGATATGAACTCCTTGCCTATTTTGTGTCTCTAGACCATTCTTGTGCCAACAACATCAATGTGTCGACTCGTGTTCGCCTTTTCGACTCATACTTTGGGACGCAACAACTTGTTTTATGTCATCAACTTGGTCCATGCTTCAAACATCAAGGCCGTGCCTCACAATTCAATATGACTTAACCAACTCTGCCTTACGGTCCTTTCCTGACTTAGCTCGAAATGACCAACCCAACTTGTGGAAATTGTGTGGATAACTCAAATACGATGCCACTTTCGTGCCGAAGCACGTGTCCTTGCTATAGCCAAATCTTAGGCTCCATAATGGTATTACAACCATGCAGACCTTCTTAAGTCAATTTGTGCCATGCTTTTACTCTCTTTGATTCGACCGACACCATGCATGCAGATTTCCGCTTAGCACGCCAACTTATCTATATGAAAGGTCACTAGCAATTTTAAGCTATCTTGGACTTAGTTGAGGATAGACAATGATCATCCAACGCGGGTAGCTAGCCCGTGGAAGCTCCGAATCTCCCATGCAGTACATCCAGCATCCTGCTTTAGCCAACTCGCTTCCCCCGGGCCGACATGATCCCGGTGCCCAGTGTCACGCCCCAGAACCAGAATACTGACAAGTAGGGACGGATCAGACCAGTTACGTATACCAGAGTACTCCAGTACCCCAAAATATCATATAAGCTGTATAGACATGGGAGTTACTACTACAATCCAACAGTCAATCATAGGTCCAAAAATCCTAGGTATCTCAATCACTGGCAAATATGCAAAGTACAAGAAGTATGATCATCAGACATAAAATAGTAAAGCGTTTCAAAGTATATATACATGGATGATCTTAAAGCTAGTAATACAAATGGAGAACTCGTAAGAGTAATAGTTATACATGATAAGCTCTAGCTATAGTCTAGAATAATGTAAATTATGTTTAGGCCCGTAGGCTAAATGTCAAGATCCAAAACACGAGCTAAACACATGCTCGGAGGCTAAACGCTACAAAAGAATAATATACATAACTAGTGGGATGATGATATTGGAAAATCCACTAAGGTACTCCGGTGCTCCGGGTAGTCACCGTCGAGTAGATGGTGTTTTCCATAAATAAATTCACTTTATTTATTTTGTATCTGAGAAAATTACAACTGTAGGAATCTAATCTAGAAGACGATTACTTTATCCCTTGGACGATGCGATGAAGAAGACTCGAACTTTGAAGAACTTGGACAACAACTGGGCAATCTCTCTGTTCTCTCTGAAATTGACTGTAGTCTCTGATGAAGATGAAGAAACTCTCTTTTATAGAGTTCAGGATAACTGTCCTTAAGCATACGCTCAGGTAGTTACTTGACGTGTGCATAACTGCAGGGACGCGTGACAAATTCTGATGGAGACACATTAGCGTGCGGTTGAAAGTAGTGGAGCATGTTCAGGAGAGATTGATGGCATGGATGCCACGTTGGATAACTTCTGAAGAAGTGGATAACTGAGTACAGGACACGTGAGAACGTGTGTTAACTGCTCGTTGAAAATCATTCTGGACATAACTGCTGTGATACGCTGCTTTAGAAGAAGAGTCATACGCTAGCTTGGAAGGCACATGTCTTGCATACGCTTACTTGGACAGCGTAGAACAATATAAAGCTGATACGCTCACATTATTAACAGGGAGTCGTATGGAAACTATACGCTCACTTGTCAAGGAGTCGTATGGAATCCATACGCTCACTTGGTTGAGAAGGAGTCGTATGAGATCCATACGCTCACTTAATTGGAAGAAGTCGTGTGAGATCCATACACTCACTGAAGAAATGGCCACGTGGCCATCATCAATCTTCTCTGATACGCCATATCTTCTAATAACTGACAAAATCTTCTCGAGCGTCATGACTGCGGATATGATGGCTGACAGACTGTCAAAACTGACAGTAATGATGGCTTTTACATTTATGAGAAATGCTGAGCTGTCCTCGTAAAAGACAAAACTGACTCTTCGAAAACATATACGACGGCTAGTCTCCATTGGACAGCTGTCCTTGCACGAAAGACGAAGTGTCAGATTCATCCTTTATTAAATATATACTGTGCTGTCATCTCAGAAATTAATAAAATATTCACTGAGCGTACGGCCTTTGGATGAGCGTATGGCTTTGAGCGTATGACTTGGACTGAGTCTTATGTCAGCGTGTCATAATTTTCACACCCTACAAGACCCCCTTCAAAGTTTTCGAACTTTATGAATTTCAAAAGTTCGAAATTACTTTGAACTTTAAAGTGAGAATAAGTCCTGACACGCTGGCATGAGTTTGGTATCTTCCTCAATATCACTACAAATCTTTAGGGATTTTGTTTAAAGAATATCCGCCGTTTGAACTACTTTTTTTCTTCTATAAATAGGTCTTCCAAAACCTATTTTATTTCTTTACCAGAGCTTTTGCCTTCGAGAGAGAAAAGAGCTTTCAGAAACTCAAGATCTTTCTTCTTCTTCTTCGTCTTCAACTCCATCTCCATTAATGGCACCCAAGATTGATGCTGCTGCAAAAGGAAAGGGGAAAGCCCCTGAAGAGTCATCTCATCCTGCCGTCGACACTGCCACTACCAAGAAGACGGCCAGTCAGCATGTTTCATGCAGTAAACGGCCATTGAAACCTCTTTATGGTGAGGACGAAGATGATGAACAAATAACTATTCCCTTTTTAGGGCTCTGGTTAGAACAAAACTCAGAAAACGTATCCCTCTTTAGGGTCAATACGTCAGCAAATACGCTTCCCTCTTTAGGGTTTAGCCGTATTCTATGTTTTTCGTTTTTACGAAAAATATGTTTGGAGCGTATATCTGTAAGATACGCGTATTTTTGATAGAGATATCAAAATACACTATCTTTAAAAAGAATATGCTATGGCAATTTGTCCCATTGAGATATGCTAACTCCTGTGTTAGCGTAAACTTTTGATGATCATCTTGTCAACCATACGCTGATATGCTCAAACTGATCATAAACTGAACTTTAAAAACCATTCACTTAAGATAAAATCTGTTATACGCTTAAAGAAAACTAAGCGTATACTGAACCTTGAGTCAACCATACGCTTAAGGAAAACTGATCGTATGCTGAACCTTGAATCTGCCATACGCTTAAAGAAAATTGAGCGTATGCTGAGCCTTGAGTCTGCCATACACTTAGTAAAAACTGAGCGTAAGTTGAGCTATACGCTTAGTAAAACTGAGCGTATGTTGAGCTGTACGCTTAGTAAAAACTGAGCGTATATTGAGCTGTACGCTTAGTAAAAACTGAGCGTATGTTGAGCTGTACGCTTAGTAAAAACTGAGCGTATGTTTAAACTTTATCATCTCTTGACATTGAAGATTTTTAATACTTTATTCTTCATTTGCAGTGGATATTCTGGCTCAGGAAGCAAAATTTGAAGGAAGTATGGGAAATAATTATAGAAGTGATTTATCACATGTTCGTTTTCCCCAATTTGACGGACCTTCCACAAGAATAGCTTTGTTGACCAATCAGGAGGATGATACTTTGCTGAACCTAATGAGTGGACTGTTGTTACAAAGTGTAGATGGTGTTGCCCATTTGAAGCCAGCATTCCTTTTTGGAGATGCTATTGACATGAATTCCCAGCCTGCTCTGGACAAAGTATCATACAGTTACTATAGGGATGGTGATGTAAATCAGCCTATGTATTTCACTGGTTTGACAAAGAGTATCAACATAGCCCGTTTATTCCATTCGGGCCAGCAAAGACAGATGAAGTGGGATATTACTCCATCCCGACAAGCTAAAGCTGGGTGGATTGGATATCGTCAAGGAAGGTTCCGCAGTGGTACTGAACCACATGTCACATCTCTGCGAGGACTGTTACCTGCCACCATCCCTCCTGAGGACTCGGCACTGCTGAAGCCAGTCAGAGTCCCAATTTTTGCCAACGAATTTGTTCAATTGAAGAATGCCATCTACCCAAAACAGTCAATGAGGCTGACTGGTCTAGTAAATCCAGAGAACACTAGATGGACTGCTCTAGTGAGATGGATTTTGCAGAACTTCGGTGCACAGTTGAAGGCGATAGGTTTATATGATGCCATTAAGTGTACTGCTTATGGTTTCAAACCGAACCCGGATCTATTTTTGGCATTAGCGGACAGATATAACTATCGGACCGGCACCTTTATGACCCCAAAGGGCGAGATGGGATTCGTCCTTCATGAAATGGCATATATATCTCAGCTACCAACGGCAGATTTGCCATATGAAGAATATATCCCTTTTGTTGACGAAATGAATAAGATTTTTGCAGCCAACCCACTAATTCTTTATGTATTTGAAGAATTAATGTGTCATTACAGCATCTGTAAAACTTTTTATAAGGGACAAGGTGGAGAGGGGGACTCCAATTGTTATTCTTCGAAGTGGATGGCTTATTTGTTTTAAGGCCGCACTGACGAAGTCCAAAAGAAGAAAAAGACTGAGCAGTATGTCGGCAAATTCAAGCCTTTGAGTCAAGCCGAGATTAACAGATTAATCCGGGAGACTAATCATGATGACATTGTCGTCGAAGAAGACATCGACAGCTATAAGGCCGGTGATAGGTTAGAAACCTATATTAAACAAGGTGGCCGAGAATTGTCCATTGAAGGTCATCTGGCCGGTTTCATATCTCTTTGGCTGAGGAAGTTCGTAGTTCCTGGCACCTATTCGGCAGACAGGATGCACAGAGGAGTCGTCTTCGCAGTAGTTCGACTAGTTTTTGGGTATAAGATGGATCTATTAACGGCAATGACCTGCCGTCTGAATACCGGATTAAGGGCATACACAGATAGGATGTTCGAATTGGCACGGAAGAGCCTGACGTCCTTTCCTCGGGTAGAAATGCCCTTTACATACTTGTTTGGATGGCTGCTTCTTTATTTTGAATCCCTGATGAGTGCTGGGATGGCTAGGCCAGATGACACTTTCCTTGAAAGGTACAAGCACATACCGAAATGGAGATATGATACTTTAACCGATTGTAGAACCATCTTGAACAGGGGAGAACTATGGAGCTTCACCTGTGTTCCTCCCCCTATTGGTTATGAGACCATGCCCGGGAGATTGATTGACGGCGTTAGTGCTAATGAGTTGGATGATGTCCAACATGAATGGCTAAAGAGAATCAGGCCATCTCATTTAATTTGCCGCCGCGACAACATCACATATCTAGAGCCATATCTTCCGAGCAGATTTGCTCGTCAATTTGGTTACGATCAGTTGCATGTGGGCAATGCAACGACGTGTTTTGCTCATCACGGCGGGTTGGTTGATGGTGCCAGAGCTTGGCTATATTACATTGCCAAAGGTACAGGGGCTACCTTTTCTATGCCAGATCCGGTCAACTATCGAAGAGGAGCTAAGATATTGGCGTCCTATACCAGATTTTATATATCAGCTAATACCTTTGATGAAAAATTTAGCATCTTAGGTAAAAGCTTTATTCATATTGAAAAGAAATCAACCAAATCCGCCTTGCCTAGGGATTGTCACGACAAAGAAGATCCTCTGGCCACCGATGAAGTTGATGATGATACTTTGGAAACTTTCTTCTCTGATGACCTTCATCAACCATTGCATGTGCCTATCGGGAGTGCTGAAGAAAGTATATCTATTGACAATACCCCGAAGAGGAAGAGGAGTAAAGGTGCTGCGGGTCCTGCTGTAAAAAGAGCTACTCGAGTAGAGACTCGAAGTCGCGGAGGAATTACTATTCCCGGGAATTCTCCTGTTTCTGAACGAGCCAGAGATGTTGATGAAGCAGGTAGTGATCCAATAGACAATTATCCTACTGTTCCTTTAACCAGAAGAATAGGAAGGAAAGTAATAGTTTCAAAAACTAAATCTGTAATTTGTCTGGATGCAGAGAGTCCCACTGATCGTGCCATGCGATTGGCTGCAGAAAAGCAAGCTACTTTTGATTTCTCTGTAAAGACAGAAGAAGAAGAGATTCCTGAAACTGCTGGGTCTTCTAGGCCTTCTGATATAGGCTCAGTTCCACCAATGGCCGATGATGTGCAGGAAATTAGTCAACCTACGGTAGAGGCCGAGCATCGGACTGAAACGGCTAATGACTTACTGATTTCGGAAGAATCAGTGAAGGAAGCTACTCCTCTCAATCCAATTGTTGAAGCTTCAGAGAGCGAACAAGTTGATTATGAACCGTCGTCGCATTCGTCTGGAGAAGAAGACATGGAAATAGACGATGAATCACCGTCTAAAACACCAATCGATGTACTGAAGACCATTGGTCAACACTCAGGGTTGACACCAGAGCCGGAGAGGCATCTGGAAATTGAAGTTCAAATTCCGAGTACTTCTGGAGCGGGAAGCAATGAAATAAATCCCGTGTCAGAAAGTACCCTGAACAGACTAAAAGCCGGATTGAATGATCCGAAGGAGACTGAATATGAACCAACTCCAGGTAATATTTTATTCATCAAAGTTTTGTCTTGTCTCTGCTTTATTTATCTTTTGGTTTTGATCATGCTTCTTTTATTTCAACAGCTGTAGGAACTGCACCGGCTATAAGTTCTACTCAAGCCCCAGTTGTTCAAACTGAAGTGGGTGAGGGGAGTTCCCATCTGCCGAGTTCTCCAAAGGCACTAACTTCAGCTCCAAGAATAGAAGCTCCTCCTGCTCCTTCCCCTATTATTGCAGTGACTCCCAGTTTTGACACAGGGATAGCCAAAGTCATGGGGATGTATTCAGATATTATTTATACATATCTGGGTACATATTCGAGGCGACTCATGAAAGATGAGACTATGCTATTTTCGAGTCTTCGAGAAGCGACTAGTTTCCCACGTTCAGCCTTGAGACAATCTGGTTATGAGGCTCAATGTGTCTTCTTTGAACATCTTCTGAATGATTTAGAAGCCAACATCCAAAAATACTGGGAGACTAAAAAGGAGGATATTGAATCTCTGACTGCAGCTGAAATTTCTCAATTGGAGAATGAAGCTCAAGCTCAGCATATTGCTCTGACAGAATTTTTTGCTCAATCTTCTAAAGAGTTAATGGCAAAAGACGAAGAAATAATAAGTACTCGTCAGAATATGGAGCGCTTAGAGAAGGATGAAGCGTCAAGAGCTGAGGAGCTTAGAAAATTGAGGGAAGAGCTAGCTCGTATTCAGGAGCAAATTGCCTCTGTGGAGAAAGAACAATCAAAGATTGCTGCTGATCATCAATCTGAAGCTGAACGCTGTCAAATTTTACAGCAAGAGCGAGAATTAATGCAAATCAATCAGATTGAAGAAACCAATCACCGTAGTTCTATTATTGTAGAATATGACCAACGGAGGATTGGAATTGAAACATCAGAGTGAATAAAGAAAGCTCATGATGAGAAGATGAATAATGTAATCATTCGTATTCAGGAGATCATTACACCTCCTAAATAGTTCTTTTACATTTTTCATGTACTGAAATGTTTTTTTGAAATCCAATTGTAAACAATGTTTTGATTCTGATTAAAGAAATGAACATCTTGGCTTGATTTCAATTCTGTGGATGACACTTTTGTAGAAAACATGTTCAGAGGTAAATAATACATGACATATTTCAATAGAATAGAATATACAAATAAACTTTGCAACTCTATCATGATATTAAACCAAAGAGATTTTTTTAGTTTAATACTGATTAGAGAAAACAGAATTCAGATATAAAGATATCTTTGAATTATATTTTCTATGATCTTTGGACTCGGAAATCAAAAGACGAGATATCATTTTCCTAAAAATATGATACATAATGAGATAGAAAATTCAGAGGTAATATGGACATGATTTTCTATACAAGATCTTTATTAAAACCACTGGGGATCTAATAAAACAAAATATCAAATTCTCTGGGAAGATGATACATGGTGGAATATCAGTTTGCTCTGGGGATAACGATATCGAAATAACTTTTGTAGAGAAGAATTTTATATTTGCTGGGGAATGATGAAAATATTATACATAATATTTCTTTAAGAATTTGCCATTGATAGGCATCATCATGACTTTCCCATCCATAGAGGCAAGCTAGTATGCTCCGTTAGAGAAGACTTTGTTTACTACGAATGGGCCTTCCCATTTCGCATCAAATTTGCCTTTGCTCATATGTGTCATGGTCATAGGACGTCTGACAGTAAGGACCAGTTCTCCCTTCTGATATGCTCTGACTTTGACTTTTCGGTTAAAAGCTTTTGAGATTCGGGCCTGATACAGCTCGATATTTTGTTGAGCATACAATCGTTTTTCATCTAGAGCTTCCAACTCTTGAAGTCGAAGACGATCATTGTTTTCTGTTGTCAGTTCATTGGAGATTGCAATTCTCAGAGAAGGAATCTGGATCTCAAGGGGAAGAACAGCTTCACACCCATATACTAAAGAGAAAGGTGTACATCCGGTCGCATTGCGAACTGTGGTGCGGTAGGCCCATAAACATTCACCGAGCTTCTCGCTCCAGTTGCGTTTGTTGGAAGAAACAAACTTTTTCAAGAGTTTGATGATTATTTTATTGAAAGCTTCTGCCAATCCATTAGCTGCTAGATTATATGCTATAGAAGCTAAATTATTAATCCGATGATCGTCGCAGAATCGAGTAAATTTCTGACTGACGAACTGCGGTCCGTTATCATGGATAATACGTCGAGGAACACCAAATCGATAGATAACATGATGCTTGATGAAGTTGATAACACTAGAAGTTTTAACCTCAGATAACGGGATTGCTTCAGCCCATTTGGAAAAGTAATCGGTTATTGCTAAAATAAACCGATGTCCTCTTGATGATGGTGGGTTGATGGGACCAATGACGTACATGCCCCAAGCTTCAAAGGGCCATGATGCCGCTGTTGGGTGTAAGAACTCTGACGGTTGATGGATAAAGTCTGCATGAATTTGACAGGCTTTACATTTCCGAGCATATTGAATAGCGTCAGCCACCATCGTGGGCCAATAATAACCCATACGACGGATACGCTCTTGAAGTTTAGGACCTGGTTGATGAGCTCCGCAAACACTATTATGTGCTTCACGGATTATCTGTTGTGTTTCTTCACCAGCAATGCATCGGAGGAGAAGACCGTCGTAAGACCGTCGATATAATGTTTTCATCGTATGATTATAATAGAATCTGAGAGATCGATGTCGAATAGACGCTGCTTCATTCGAATTATCAGGAAGTATATCATACAAAACAAAATCTAGAAACGGGCGTCTCCAGTCTTCAATTATGGCTTCTGTTTCATTAGAAAAGATATATTCCATAGTAGAATCGGAAGAAGACGAGGATATTTTGTCAAACTTTAATCCAGCATCAAGGTTGAAAGAATCTTCGTCTGGTTTATAGGGAAAAGCCAAAGCCAAATTATTCTCAACACAGAATAGTTCTCGGTTATAAACCACTATCACTTGCTGACGTCTGATTGGTATAGCTAATACAGCGGCAAGATTAGCTAAAGCATCAGCTTCTGCATTATAGGCTCGTCGAATATGTTCAATAAAGAAACCTTCAAAAGATGAGGCTATAGAGAGTGCTGCTCGATGATAAGGTACCAAATCCTGGTGACGAACTTCATACGTTCCTCTGATCTGATTGACAATAAGCTTGGAGTCTCCAAAAACTTCCAAATATTGAATATCTAGATGTTTAGCAAGTTGAAGACCAATGAGTAATGCATTGTATTCGGCTACATTGTTTGAACATGATTGATCTAGAGAATAAGCCCTCTGAATAGTTAGTCCTTCTGGGGATACAAGAACAATCCCAACTCCAGCGACAATATCGCCGTTAGGACCTATTCTAGATGCTCCATCAAAGAATAGACGCCAGGTAGAAACTTCTTCAGAAATTAGATTTGAATCCAAGACTTCATCAGGAATATCATCATATAATTTAGAATCTTCTGGAATTGCATGAGCAGCCAGAAAATCAGCAAGAGCCTGTCCTTTAACTGACTTCTGAGGAATATAATGCATATCGTATTGAGCTAACAAGATTCCCCAATTAGCTAGTCTGGAGTTGAGAATACCAGGTTTCTTCATCATAATCCTGATGGGATTCACTCTGGAAATGACGTGAATCGTTTGACCGATAATATAATGTCGCATTTTCTGAACAGCAAACATTAATGCTAAGCATTCTTTCTCGATTGGAGAATAACACGGTTCAGCACCCGTCATTGTGCGACTGAGATAATAAATAGCCTGTTCATGGCCATCTTTATTTTTCTGGGCAAGTAATGCACCAAGAGAATGATCCATGGCTTGAACATATAGAAGGAATGGTATCCCCGAGACGGGAGGTACCAAAACTGGAGGGTTCATGAGATACTGTTTAATATCGTCAAATGCTTTTTGACATTCTTCATTCCAGACGAAAGATACACCCTTCTTCAGAAGTTTGTTGAATGGTCTGCAGCGTCCTGATAAGTTAGAAATGAATCTCCTGATATAAGCAATTCTTCCTTGAAATCCTCGTAGCTCTTTTAAGGTGCGTGGAGGACGCATCTCTCGAATGGCTTTGATCTTCTCGGGATCCACGTGTATACCTTTAGCGGTAATGACGAAGCCGAGAAATTTACCACTAGAGACGCCCAGGAAGGACTTAGTAGGGTTCATTTTAAGTTGATGCTGACGCATTAAATCAAAGATAGTCTTCAAATCTTGGATATGATCCTCCTTTCGTCGACTTTTGACCGCAATATCATCAACATAGCATTCGACTATTTTTCAGAGATGTTCGCAAAATATAGTGCTCATTGCTCGCTGATATGTTGCTCCTGCATTCTTGAGACCAAACGGCATCACTGTATAACAGTATGTACCGATCGGCGTTCTGAAGGAAGTGTGTTTTTCATCATCTGGAAACATTTTGATCTGGTTGTATCCCGAATACCCATCCATAAATGACATTCATTCGAAACCACATGTGTTATCGATCATGACATCAGTAATTGGAAGAGGAAACTCGTCTTTAGGACAAGCCGCATTGAGATCACGAAAATCTATACAGACCCGGATCTTGCCAGTCTTTTTAAGGACAGGAACGATGTTAGCCACCCATTCAGGATGTTGTTCCTCTCGAATAAATCCAGAAGCCATAAGCTTGTTGACTTCAGCTTCAATTGCATCCATGATGTCTGGACGAAATCGTCGCTGTTGTTGTTTGACCGGTTTAGCATTTGGCATGATATTGAGTTTGTGCATTGCAATCTTCGGATCTAGTCCTGGCATATCTTCGTAACTCCAGGCAAAGACATCGATATAATCACGAATAAGCTTGATCATGTCTTGCTTATCCGTTTTTGAAAGACTTTCACTGATGAATATTGGTTTAGGAGAACCTTCTTCACCAACATCAATTTGGATCAGTTTATCTTCGGTAGGAGGTTCTCTCTGCTCGAACCTGAATTCCCATTGATTATCTAATCTTTGAGCCCATTGTTCCGATTCGGGTGATATTTCAAAATCATCCTCATCTTCATCATTTTCCTGCGGGCCATCAACAGAGACCATATTGATGGATAGAATAGAACGATGGATATCGCCAATACTCGTGTCAGAATCCCAAGAGAGGGAATCAGAAGACTCAGATCGTTCGTCTTCATCGGATTTTGAATCTTTATGGACTATGTTGATAAAGGAAGTAGGAGTAATGTAACCTAAACCACATTTTGTCCTTCCGTATTTTAATGGAGGAATTCGAACAGGCATTCTTCTTCATTTTCCATTATTGAGACTGGTTCTAAAGTCGTAACCCATATTCTTAATGATATTTTTGGATTGTTGACTGTAGCGACGCAGTTGTAACCTTCCAGTATCGTCGTTTATGTCATCTTCTTCCAAGTTAGGAGGATTCTGGGGTCCTTTATAAAAGAAGATTGGATTTTCTCCCTTCTTTTTAGCAGGGACCACGAAGTATGATTTTTGTATGGATTCCAATGATACGTCTGTATGAAGAGTTTGAACAACCCCTATAGTTAGTGACTCTAAGCTATCTAGCAATTGTAAATAACTTTGTACATGATCACAGACATCAATATACTGCAAAGGAGATGCTTCATTAATATTAGATACTGTATTTACAACAGAAGGCTGAGCCTTATCAGACTTAGTCAAATTAATGACAAAAGGGGGAGAGAAAGAGCAATCAGAAGTTTTGTTTCGATTAAGATCGATAACAAAAGGCTCAGAAGAGGTGAGCTCCCTTGAAGAAGATCGTGGATAAGTAGTACGTCCACTGACTGGAATGACTAGAGTATCTGATCTAGCCTGAGAAGATGGAGGGGGAGTGGTACGTCCACTGACAGGAATTATCAGTGAGCCTTGTGGAGCTTGGGCATGTGATGAAGTAGTACGTCCACTGACAGGAATTATCAGTGAGCCTTGTGGAGCCTGGGCAGGTGATGGAGTAGTACGTCCACTGACAGGAATTATCAGTGAGCCTTCTTCAGATGATTTAACAGACTGCGGAGGAGTGATACGCCCTTTTACAGGAATAACAAAAGTGCCAACTTTTGCTATCTCATCATCATTATCCATAGCTTGCAAGACTTTTGAGTATTCATCTTTGTACATGCGAGCGTCAATGAAGTAAGCTTCAACTCCTTTGAATGGATAGAGATCTGCAACCTCCTTTTGAACTTCTCTATTATCATCAACGTATTTGAAACACTGATGAAGAGTCGAAGGAACGACATTATGTTCATGCAAGAATGGTCTCCCCAACAGAGCATTGTATGAGCAACCATGATTGTCGATGATATAAAAAGTAACTTTAGTGCGAAGATCGCCTATTTGAAATTTGAGGCGAATCTTGCCCAAAGGCTCACTTTTTCCTTGATTAAATCCCAAGATGGTAGTGATAGTGCTGGAAAGGCTATGTACATGTATCTTCAGTGCGTCTAGCATAGCTTTTGGCATAATACTGAGAGCAGATCCTGGATCAATCAGGAGACGATCAACCTTCATAGAATCAATATATCCTGTATGATACAAAGGACGGTCATGTCGATTATCCTCTAGCAGCATATCGTCCTGCGTAAAGGTAATGTTTGGAATAAATTCCAATACATTATGGCAATGAGAAACAGATTCTGTTTCCAGCTTCTTGAGAAGAGTTAGGCAGGTTTCTGCTTGTAGCAGTGCTTCACTTAGAGTTTCTCGAGTCTCTTTAGAGAGGCGTAAGAGCTCAAAGATTGATAATTTGGCTGGGGTATTGGCTAGTTGAGCTAATATATCAAAATTATAAGGCTTTTCAAGTCCTGTAGGAGATAACTTCTTCAATGGTTTGTCGAAGCAGACTTGTTGTTTGCCTTTGTCAGCTGCTGCTGGTTTAGAAGGAACTGTCTCAACAGGAACATTTAAAGGCTCTTCAGTAGAGACTGGTGTTGAAGCTGTAACCGGAGGAACGTCAGAAGTTTCTTCAGGAATCTCAGCATAATCTTTCAGATATATTTTTCCTGACCGAGTTCCAGCATGAACTTCAACTTCAGATTCTGGTTCAGGGTCTATGGAAACCATGTTGCAATTCTTTATCTTGCTCTTGGTTCTTTTATGTTTGATGAGAGCTTCATTCCAGAAACCAAGGCCAACACGAGATTGATTATGTCTCATAGTGATGGCCAAAGGTGTTCGGAGTCCCTTGCCTGAGTTCAAACCAGGAGCAGTGGCTAGATCATAACCCATCTTCGCCATCAATTCATAAGATTGTGAACTGTATAGATGAAAAGCAGGCTTGTACCTATCTTCAAATTGAGGTACAGATTTTATCTCCGTAGGGAGTGAATTTCCTGCTGAGATGAAAGTAGAAGTTAGATAAAAATCGGGTGTGAAACTAGAAGTCACATTGTATGACTTAGTCTTCCCGAGCTTCTTTTTAGATGGTGGAGTCTTCCGAAGAGAAGAGGAAGACGTTTCAAACTCCGTCATTAAATCTGGATGAATCCACATGATCTCTCCCTTCTTGGTTGTGACAGGAACAAGTTCGTCATTTTGTGCTGGTAGGACGTTTACAACTTCGAGAGTTGCTTTGGGGATAGGAACAATCCCACTTTCCACCATTAAGGGAGGGAAGTCACCGAACTGCATTGAAATTACATTTGCTGTGACTGTCTTGTCTTTGGGTGTCAGTGTCACAGCTCCTGATTTAATCATCTTTTGAATCTTCCCTTTTAATACATAGCAAGACCGGATTGTATGACCCAGCATTCTATGATATGGACAGTATTTTGGATGATCTGTCTTATTGGCTTCATCAGGCTTTTTAATTTCTGGCAATTGAATCTTATTACCTTTGAGCAAGCATTTAAAGATACCCTGAACATCATCATCGTCGAAAGAATATTCTTCCTTCGGCCGAGGAGGTTTCTGTTGTTGATTTGTTGGAGCTGGAGTAGCTTGGGTAGTCTTTACCTCTTGACTACTGCTTTGGAGATTGACTTCAAGAGCTTCTTTCCCTTTGCGATTATTGGGTCGAGTATTATTGCTAGCACTCTGATTTGATTCCTTGGGAGCCATTTGTACCCCCAGACCCTTGAAGGTCTCAGCACTGACCTCGGCAGCCTTGGCACTGACAATAAAAGAAGGCCAATCTTGGAACTGAGAGGACCCTGTCCACATGCTGATAATTGGTAAGAGATTCGACTTGCAAGTGTCGATGGTAACAGCATCGGGAGTTCCGAGAGGCATTTTGAGGGCTTCTCTTCTGAATCTTTCAATGAAGTCCTCGGTGGTTTCGTTATTTTTCTGTTTAATTCTTATGAGGGCTGACATGGTCATGTCGTTAAGCCCTTCATAGAATCGTTCAAGAAACATTTGCTTGAAACCGGCAAATGAGGTAATACACCCATCAGGGAGACTTCTATACCATTCATAAGCCGTTCCTTTGAGACATCCAACGAACACCCGAGTAAGGAGGGCGTCACTTGGTTGCAGTTGATCAGTCATTACTTCAAAATGATTAATGAACTGACTTGGGGAGGTTGTCCCATCAAAGAAAGAGATGGTCGGAGGTTTGTATTTTGGTGGATACGATACCTGCTTCCATTCTATCGGGTAAGGTTGCTTGATACCTAACCTTTGCAAACCATCCTTCTGTTTGAATGCCTCGAATTGAGTTCGGAGATTCCTTAACTCTTCAGAAACAATTCCAGAAGATTTGGGAGTTGTAACTTGTTGAGTGTAATTGGGAGGAAGGACTGCAGCATATGTACCACCCCCAGCTCCAGACTGACTTGGAGTGGGTTGTACAGGAACATTAGATTATACCTCCGGAATAGTAGAGGGTTCCGGGTTTGGAACAACAGGAGTATTTAATATAACTGGAGGAGCTGTCTGTTGGACTTGCTGAGTTTGATGCTGAGCTTGCATAAGAGTGTGCATAGCATTCAATGTATCTGCCATAGCTCACAACTGTTGTTCTAAGAAAGAAATCCTTTGTTCATGAGCTTCGGTGCTAGTCGAAGGTTCATGATTGCCCTCTGCCATGTAAGTAGTAATCATTCGAGGAATAGATGATGAAACAGTCTGTTCTGAATCATCACTGTGTGAATCAGTATCTTTCCCGGGGCTATTTACGGGAGTCAATACTGGAAAGTTAGATTCTCCAAGGAAGTCTTCTGTGATCTCCAGATTACCACTTGGATGAGAAGAAGAAGAGGCTCTGGCCAAGGCTCCGGTCCTGGATCGGGTGCCGAGATAAACACCATCTTCAGAGTCTGATATAGCATCAGACCGTACGCTACCCCCAATATTTCTGGAGGTCATGTTGACAGAAGCATAAAGAGGTCCATCTTCATCCAACATTGGTTCATATTGAATCCGTTCGAAAACAGATTGTCTTTTTGGTGAACAACAACATTGAATTACAACTCAAGGTTGGAAGTTGCAACCATGCTTTTCATGACAAATATGAGCAATATCATAACCTGACGGAGTGTCAATTCTCCGTTTATTTTGCAAATACTCCCGGAGATCTGTAGGAACAGATTGGGAAGTACTTGAAGATAGTTTCTGTGTAGAAACTTGTCTTTTGTTCTTCTGCCTTCTTGGTTCCTGAGTGTATAAAGACTGATTAATTTGAGCCACATAGTTCTTAGCATATTCTGCATCAGGGTCTAATATACTTGTCTCAGTGGAACCGAGACGATTCTGATTAAGCTTGTTACGAAGATCCGTAGAAGATCTGACTTTGATATCAGTCTTGGATACTTGTAATTTGCCTTTCTCAGATCGAGAAATTTGGAGAGAAGGAAGATGGGTATTATTCCGACTAGGAGTCGGTAATAATCCATCTTTGGAGGAATTAGCCAAAAGGCGTTTTCCATTGTTTGATCTAGTAAGAGTACTAGTCAAATTAACTCCAGAGGTAAAGACCTTAGGAGTAGAGGAGTTGACTAAAGAGTCTTTCTCCTTGGTTGGCACAAGATGTGCAAGTTGAGGGGGAATCATTTGTATGTTCTGTAGAAGAGAACCCCCAGCCTGATTTTGAGAAACAGTTAAAAGACTGTATCTGTTAGCATACGCTGACTTCAGTTTGGACTTCTGGTCATACGCTGCCTTTTTATTAGCATACGCTGGCTTTGGCTTAGCGTACGCTGCCTGATGTTGGCTTTTGTACGCTACCTTTGCCGTACGTTGCCCTTTGAATACCATACGCTCAGAGTCATCAATGGCTAAAGAGCCGACTGCTGTCGTAAGAGTAGAGGGAGAAGGGACTTTGACATGTCCAGAGATGGTTTTCCTTGTACACGCTGACTTGGTTAAAGAACCAACTTTGTCAGCGTGACTAGGAGAAGCCACTGTTGCCGCGTTCAGAGAAGCCGAATTGTGCTTCATGGAAGTTGAAGACGTGTTCTTGTCAGCATGAGAAGTGACAGAAGTGTCTTGGACTGTTGCAGAAGACTTAGGGACATAGACGGAGCGTCCCTTCTTCTTGGCAGCAGGAAGAGCGGAGGAAGCAGTGCGGCCCTCCTTCGCCTTGAGCATTTCTTCATAAGCCGATTGGTCGAATTGTACAACCATCGTCTTCTTCGTCAAGCCGATCGACGAAGTATCGCATTGAGTTGTTGCTATCTCATTGGAGGAGACAGCTTTCCCCAGCAGAGTCGCCAATTTATTTTCCATAAATAAATTCACTTTATTTATTTTGTATCTGAGAAAATTACAACTGTAGGAATCTAATCTAGAAGACGATTACTTTATCCCTTGGACGATGCGATGAAGAAGACTCGAACTTTGAAGAACTTGGACAGCAACTGGGCAATCTCTCTGTTCTCTCTGAAATTGACTGTAGTCTCTGATGAAGATGAAGAAACTCTCTTTTATAGAGTTCAGGATAACTGTCCTTAAGCATACGCTCAGGTAGTTACTTGACGTGTGCATAACTGCAGGGACGCGTGGCAAATTCTGATGGAGACACATTAGAGTACGGTTGAAAGTAGTGGAGCATGTTCAGGAGAGATTGATGGCATGGATGCCACGTTGGATAACTTCTGAAGAAGTAGATAACTGAGTACAGGACACGTGAGAACGTGTGTTAACTGCTCGTTGAAAATCATTCTGGACATAACTGCTGTGATACGCTGCTTTAGAAGAAGAGTCATACGCTAGCTTGGAAGGCACATGTCTTGCATACGCTTACTTGGACAGCGTAGAACCATATAAAGCTGATACGCTCACATTATTAACAGGGAGTCGTATGGAAACTATACGCTCACTTGTCAAGGAGTCGTATGGAATCCATACGCTCACTTGGTTGAGAAGGAGTCGTATGAGATCCATACGCTCACTTAATTGGAAGAAGTCGTGTGAGATCCATACGCTCACTGAAGAAATGGCCACGTGGCCATCATCAATCTTCTCTGATACGCCATATCTTCTAATAACTGACAAAATCTTCTCGAGCGTCGTGACTGCGGATATGATGGCTGACAGACTGTCAAAACTGACAGTAATGATGGCTTTTACATTTATGAGAAATGCTGAGCTGTCCTCGTAAAAGACAAAACCGACTCTTCGAAAACATATACGACGGCTAGTCTCCATTGGACAGCTGTCCTTGCACGAAAGATGAAGTGTCAGATTCATCCTTTATTAAATATATACTGTGCTGTCATCTCAGAAATTAATAAAATATTCACTGAGCGTACGGCCTTTGGATGAGCGTATGGCTTTGAGCGTATGACTTGGACTGAGTCTTATGTCAGCGTGTCATAATTTTCACACCCTACAGATGGTAAGGAAGATCCTTCGGGCTCCTCTATCAGATCTGGCCAAACAAAGCCAGTAGGGTCAGACCCCAATAGCAAGTACCACAAAGGAAGCCAAACTACGAACTAAAACTAGCAATAACTAACATAGCAACGTATAGAGACAGAAATAAGTAAATACGAATTGAGACTCGTGCACTACCAATACACTTATCCCGAGAATAGAAAAGACAATAAGAAAAGCAACATGGAGCATAAAGTAAATCATATGTGACATAATATAAACTGTAGACATGTGAATTAAATGGAAGCATGTGAACATGTGACATAAACTGAACAATGTAAGAGAAATGGTATATGTGAGCATATAAGATAATTGGGACAAGTGGGCATGTAAGATAACTGGGATATGTGAGCATGTAAGAACTATATAGAATAATAAATGATAAAATGACTTAGGAACTATTCCGGAACCCAAGTTACAACCCGTAAACCAAATAAGGACCGAGTTTGTAACCATTCTCCTGAACAGAACTTAGTCTCTAATCGTTTATCGACAAAAGTAAAGCATAAACAATTATATACTAAAATAAATAAATTCGGACACTACCTAGACAAAACTAGACTAGACTGGACTCCATACAACAATCACGGCCAAGCAGTGAGTACGATTTTATACATTAGCTAAAGGGTTATTACAATCCTAATTACTAACATATGCACTTTTGAGAAATCCAATCCAGTTACCTACCCTGCTGACTACCCGATTCATCCAGGCCAAAAGAAAATAAGTATAGCAGACACACCGCAGAAAGATACGTGTGTCCTAAGGAGGTGCCCCACTCGACGGTGTGCTGGAAGAATGCTCATCATGACAGATAGCTCCAAATCCCACATGTGTGTGTGTATATATATATAGACCGGAACAAAAGGGCTGCAGGTAACTGGAAAATACTCCCCTCCCAATGATCTAGAAAATCAAGCTAGTTATTAATCCTTAATATTTTCATTCAGGATTCCGGGTGTGGCATTTCGCAAAATCCATCCTAGACATGGTATGCAAGAGTGGACAATACAAGAAAGTACACTATAACAAGCCATAACAAGAAAATATAATAAATTGAAAGCTATGAGTGCGCTATGACGAGCCACTATCAAGATATCGGGAGTGCGCCATGACAGGCCACTATCATATAAGGAAGAAAAAGACATGTAACATAAGTGCGCCATGACGAGCCATTATCTAGCAAGTAAAGAAGACATGTAATATGGGTGCACCACGATGGGCCACTATCAAGATTAGCAAGATGAGATCATGTTGTCATATTCAAGTCAAGTTCAATATTAACAAGTTATCAAGTCGGGTCATCGCAAGTTAGGCCAAGTACAGAAAATATGCCAAGAAGATCAAGGACTGTGATTAAAATTATCAGTCGCATATAAACTCTAATTAAGGTGAAACAAATAGATTCTCGAAGCTAAGTCGGAGATCTACATATCATATTTTGAGTTTTACAAGATTCTAGCAACAAAACAGCTTAAACAGGCAAAAAGGGCTAAGTGCAGAAAAGCGCAGTGTAGTGCAGTGCAGGAAAGCGCAGTGCAGTACAGTCCGTGCAGAGAAGCGCAGGTGCAGTCGGTGTAGGAAAGCGCAAGTACAATCTATGCAGGAAAGCGCATGTGCAGTTTGTACAGGAAAGTGTGCAGGCTGCGTGCAAGTGCACAGGTATAGGCTATTCATCTTTCCCAAATCAGCATCGAAGTGCATAGGGAACCCATGAACTCAAGGAATGCAATAACTTCCTCAAAATAAGTCGAAATAAAGCGGTTCAAAAGCCAAAATTGGGTAGAATAAAATTTCCTACAACATAGGACCATAAGATTTCAGAAATAACAAACTTTAAGAGATTAAAACCAAGAAAAACAAAAACGACTTAAACCTTATATCTATAAAAATGTAACCGCCAAAACCAAAAAAATTTCAAGTACTAAAGATGCTTAGAATCATGCAAGGAAGAGAATAGAACAAACAAAATGAAGATCCATCATGTTCTTCATGGAGCAAGTTGTACTTGCCTTGGTTTGGTGGGAGAAGTAGATGAAGAAGAAGAAGAAGGTCACTACCAAAGTAAGTCAAATCAGCGACGTAATTAGCGACACCTGGTCAAAACATCGCTAATATTTAGGAAATTAGCGATATTTTTATTTATGTCGCTAAACAACACTGTTAAGAAAATATAGCGACGTTCAGCGACGTATAGTGACTACATTAAGCATATTAGAAAAAGTTACGTCGCTAAAGAGTCGCTAAACGTCGCTATAATTTTAAAATCAGCAACGTTTAGCGACTTTTGCATGATGTTGTCGCAATATTATATGAATTTTGTGACATTTAGCGACGTCCTTTTCTCGACTTCACTACTTTTTATCAAATAGAGAGGGAACCCAATTTTCTATTTCATTTCTCCATCTCCACCCCTCGACCTCCGACCCTCTGCCATCCCCTGCCCCAATCCCCCTCGACCTCCAGATCTTCTGCCGCTTTTCCGCCTCCGGCTGCAACCCCCTCCCCCCTTCGACCTCCAGCCCCCCTCCGCCACCTCTGACCATCTTCCCTCCCCCGGCCCTGCCCCCCTCGACCGCCAGCCCCCTCGGCGCCCCCTCCCCCTAACGACCATCTGCCCTCCCCCGCCTATGGCCTCCATCGAGCTGCTGTCCCGATGACCATCCTGCTCCGGCGCCTCCTGCTCCGGCGACCCCCATCTCGGTAAACCTCCCCTCTTTCTCTCTCTCTCGTAGCACTAACCTAATTCGGACACGGACACTAAACATTACACACACATGCTAACCTAACTCTAATACGGACACTAACATGACACATAGAATATTTGTGGTGGTCACGGACACACACTCATTCTTCTCTTTGACTTGGACACAAAATTATATTATATTGTGATACATAATTTAGACTTGGTTATGTATTTGAGAATATATTGATGTGGACACACAAATTGGACAACAAGTATTTAGGACACGGTGGTAGGAATGATATTCATAATTATTGAAATTAAAATTTAGGTTATGGTGTGATTATAGTGTCTATGTAGCACTTAGTATCATATATGGATATGTCATTAAAGTCTTATATTCGGCAAAAATTCTAAGAAACTAGGGGTTTGTTTCTTAGATGAGTTAGCCCAGCCCGATCCTACTTGGCCGTGTCAAGAGTATCATAGTACCTAGAGTGTATAGAGTATCCTAGAAGTGTAGGTATGATTGTTACAGTATCAAGACATATGTCAAGATACTAGGTATGTAGGTAGGTATCGCCAAGTATTTCATGGTAAGTGCTAGCTTGGACACTCCGAGGTCAAGTTTTCCTTATAGGCTCACAAGGAACACATGACGACAAAGGTATTATTATCTCTTATGTTAAGTGTCCATGTTAGCCTGAAATCAAGAGTGTATAGAGTATCCTAGAAGTAAAAATATTTCGATTGTTGGTGGGACGAGCCAGAATCCTTTGACGGAGAATCCTATGCATCCATTTGGAATATACTCGAATAATGTGTATCTATCTTTGCAAAATTATTATCAAATAGATATGAATTACTATTTACGACATCGTTCGTGAATGTACAACCGTCATCCTGATAACATGTACGGTGTACAGGGTAAATTTATTGAGGGTGTACAGCAGTTCCTACAATTCATCAAGGCGTTCCCTCAGTACATGGACGGTACCAAAATTAAGTGTCCGTATGTGAGATGTCGCAACTTAAAATATCATCCAGAAGTGGAAGTCACATATCATTTATACTCGAAGGGTTCCGCGTCGAATTACTATGACTGGACCGTGCATGGAGAACTTGTGTCTTTAGCATCAGAGTTGGAGCCTTATATGGATGTCCAAAACCATGCTGCTTATGACGATGGGTGGGTGAACATGGTTTTTGACATGGCGGGTCCTAGTTTTGATTCGAACAATCATGATGCAGTCGAAGAGACACCGAACGTCGATGCTACAAAGCCCATGGAGTTGCTGGAGAATGCAAGGACTCCATTATATCCTGGTTGTGAGGATCATTCACGGTTGGAGGTGGTTACAAGATTGTTGAGCATCAAGTCCGATTTTAATATACGTCCTCCGGGTGCTCCTTCATCATCACCGACGTCACTGCCTCCTTCATCGTTATCGACTCCACCTGCATCGGTATCGATTTCACGGGAGGAGTATGAGCTGTTCTTATCCGTTAGGCGCGACGGTGCCCCTCTTGCTCCAGATCCGCAGTAGTCTTAGTTAGGACTGTTTATTGCTTGTTTGTGTAGAGTGTTTGTTTGTGTGTTGACCCATGATATTGGGTTTGTGTAGACTTATCTCCGTGTTTGATTGGTTGTGTAGACTATCTCCGTGGATATTTGTCACGCCCCAGAACCAGAATACTGGAGAGCGGGGGCGGACATAGCCAGCTACGTATATTGAAATAAAATACATCTCAACTATACGGTCACGGCTGTCTAGATATGAGGGTTTACTACAAGCCAGCAGTCTCTTAAGGTCAAGCCTATTGTCTCAATCTCAAGCAATTAACAGAGTTACAAGATGTTAGAGCATCAAATATATATATATATAAGGCGTCCCAAATATTACATATTGGATGATCATGAAGCTAGTCGTACAGAATGATTGGACTAGCAAGAGTTCGGTCATACATGATCAACCCTAGCATTTGTTAATTATGTTTACAGCCCGTAGGCAGGCAGTAAGAAAATGTGCATCGAGCTAACAGGTGCTCGTCGGCTAAACGCCTCAAAAGAATAAATTTACATATAAGTGGGTGAAACAAAAGGGAAAACCCACTCGTAGCCCTGGTTTCTTCTAGTCGCCACCATCGGGCTGGAGGTTCGGTAGATCCTCGGGAGCTGCTCCGAAATCTGGCCACACAAAACCAGCTGGGTCAAACTCCAGAAAGAGCAAGTGCCACAAGGAGGCCACAAATAAGAACAAAAGCCAGCATATCAGAATCATAAAGAATAAAAGGAAAGTACAAGTAATAAAAGTACACAGAGCGATAAACGACTATGGACGTGGAACCATTCCAGGAGCCAGGTTACAATCCTTCAACCAAACAAGGACCGGGATTGTACCCCTTCGCCTGAATAGCTCACTGTCTCTACCCATTTATCGTTAGAGATAAGTAAAACAAACATGCTCAGAAGATAGCAGGTACTGGAACTAGACAAGACTTAGACAAGGTTGGACATCATGCATTCACAAGCGGCCAAGCAATTACTACGGCTTACTACTTTAACTAACTAGGGTTATCACAAGCCTTAATTACTAACAAGATGCAAGTGAGAATTTTCAGTCCCAAGCCCTGCAGACTATCCAGTTATCCTTCCGCGGGTTGAGAGTTATAGGTGGGTACATTGCTCGGGAGACAAATGTACCCTTAGGTGACTTAGAGGGTGCAACACATGACAGTGTACTGGAAATGTGCTCTACTCGTCGGCAAGCTACAAGTCCATTAAAGCGCCCAGATAACAAGATTGCCTGTGACTGGGAATTCTCCATATTCTAGTTTGATCTAATCATTAGCCTAATCCAATTTAGCGCGAGTTCCTGGCCGCGGTACCCAGGAAGTCACGTCCTAGATATGATGCAAGACAAGACAAGTAGATTTTACAAGCAAGCAAGCAGGAACACCCACGGTGTCAAGTGATTATACGAGTCAAGTTACAAGTTACAAGTCAAGTCAAGTCAAGTCAAGAGTGCGCCGCCACGGGCCACTATCAAGTCAGGTTGGTCATGTCAGGAGTGCACCACTACGGGTCACTGTCGTGTTATGCTAGTTTCTTATCATTCAAAACATATTAAGTAAAATCAAGTTCATGACAAAAGGCGTAAGGATATAAAATGGGCATAAAATATCTAATAAAATATCAAGCTTAAAGAAATAAAACCAAAACTCCAAGAGTCAATGGTTAAGCAAGGGGTCAAGGGACAGCATACCTGCGAAAGTACGCATGCAGGGAAGCTGCGTACGCATAAGGTACGCACGCAAGGCTTGCTCAAGTCTGCGTTCCAAGGCACACTCAAGGGGAGCAGCGTACGTGAAGTCATGCACGCTCAAGGAGGCAGCTGCGTGAAAAGCCATGCAGGCTCAAGAGGGCAGCTGCGTGAAAAGTCACGCAGGCTCAAGGGGGGCAACTGCGTGAAAAGTCACGCAGGCTCAAGGGGGACAACTGCGTGAAAAGTCACGCAGGCTCAAGGGAGCAGCTGCATGAAAAGTCACGCAGGCTCAAGGGGGCAGCTGCGTGAAAAGTCACGCAGGCTCAAGAGAGCTGCTACGTGAAAAGTCACGCAGGCTCAAGAGAGCAGCTGCGTGAAAAGTCACGCGGGCTCAAGAGAGCTGCTGCGTGAAAAGTCACGCAGGCTCAAGCTCCCTCAGGGTAGCGTACACAGCGCTAAGGAGCGCACGTAGCTCAGTGTGCATGAGCTGAGAAGCTCTGCACACTGCTCACTGTCTTCTCCAAACAGCAAGAACACATGGGTGAACCAAAAACTTCAAAATACCATAACTTGGTCATCCGAACTCCAAATTCGGATTTCTAAAGTTCTAACTGGAGTAAAACTGAATGCTCTTCCATATGGAAGCATCAAAACCCATGAAAATCGAACCCAAGTAGATCAAACCATACAAAATCTGAAAATAGAATAACTTAGATCTATGACAAAGGAAGCTCCAAATCACAAAATAGCAAGTTCTAATGTTGATCTCCATGTCCTAATCTAGCAAATGGACCAAGGAAATATGATTCTCATGAAGTGGCAAGATGCACTTGCCTAGGGTTGGGAGTGTTGTGGAGGAAGAAGAAGAAGGAAATTAATGGTGAAAGTTATGAGGAGAGAGAGTGGGTTGGTGAAGTTATAAAGAGGGTGGTTTTGATGGAATGGAGGGGGAGCATAGGGCTAAGGTGATCCAATGCACATAAAACCGAACCAAGCTGAACCATCCCCATTAAAGCCGAGTCAAACCAAAAACACAATAAAATACATGCCAAATTCAGATACGAGTAAAAATACAAAATATAGGAAAATACGGAAAATGAGGGTGACAACTCTACCCACCTTAAAAGAATTCCGTCCTCTGAATTTAATCAAGGAACTAGAGATTGCCACAACAAGCTAAACTAAGCACATGCAAGCTATACTAAGCAGTTCAATCATACAATCATACAATGCAAGCAAGGAAGGGAAAATGTAAGGCATAAGAAAGACATTATACCTCACGAGTCAAACAGGTAGGGATATCGCGATCGGATGTCATCCTCACGCTCCCACGTTGACTCACCTAGAGAGTGATGACCCCAAGCAACACGGACTAATTTAATAGCCTTGTTCTTGAGCATCTTTTCTCTCCGGTCCAATATAGACACGGGCCTCTCCTTATACGAAAGGTTGGTACCAACAACCAATTCCGAATGATCTAGGATATGGCTCGGGTCCGAGATGTACCGTCTTAATTGGGATACATGGAATACATCATGTACCTCACTTAGCGACGGCGGAAGAGCGAGATGATAGGACACGTCGCCTACTCGCTCTAGAATATCGAACGGCCCTATATACCTAGGACTAAGCTTTCCCTGTACGCCAAAACGAATGACGCCGCGGGTAGGCAAGATCCTGAGGAATACATGGTCGCCGATGGCAAATTCTAAGGGACGCCGATGAGCATCGGCCCAATGGCGCTGGCGATCCTGAGCAACTCGGAGGTGATCTCTGACTCTCCTGACCACTTCAACCGTCTGGGAAATGAATTTGGGTCCGAGCATCTGCCTCTCCCCGACATCGTCCCATGCTAGCGGGGATCTGTACTTTCTACCATACAGAGCCTCGAAGGGTGCCATCTGGATACTGGCCTGGAAGCTATTGTTGTACGAGAATTCCACCAGGTACAGGTGATCCTCCCACGAACCACCGAAGTCAAGGGTACACGATCTCAACATATCTTCAAGAGTTTGTATAGTACGCTCTGACTGCCCATCTGTCTGCGGATGATACGCTGAGCTGAACTTGAGACGAGTCCCCAAACTTTGATGAAGACTGCGCCAGAAGTACGATGTGAATCTCGTATCCTTGTCTGATACTATACTGACTGGCACTCCGTGAAGTCGGACGATCTGCCTGAGATACATCTCTGCTAGCTGTGCCGTCGACTGTCTAATTCTAAATTGAAGAAAGTGTGCCACCTTGGTAAGCCTGTCCACAATGACCCAAATAGCATCTCTGCCGGCCGGAGATCTGGGTAATCCAGTCACGAAATCCATGGTTATGTGTTCCCATTTCCATTCTGGGATTGGTAAAGGTTGAAGAAGTCCAGCTGGCCTCTGATGTTCAGCCTTGACTTGTTGGCAAACTAAACATCGAGAGACATACCGGGCTATCTCCCTCTTCATACCATTCCACCAAAAGTGCTGACGAATATCACGGTACATCTTCGTGCCGCCTGGGTGAATGGAATACTGCGAACTGTGAGCCTCTGCCATGACTTCCTGTCTGATATCTCCACTGGGTACACAAAGATGCGTACCGTGTCGAAGTGTACCATCCTCATGAATACATAATTCTGGCCTTCTTTCTGCCTCGTACTCTGCTCTGAGCCGCTGAATCTTGGAATCTGTTAGCTGTGCTGTCCGGATCCTCTCAACTATGGTAGACTGAATCTGTAGGCTGGCCATCAATGCCATGCTGGTTGGAAGAACCACTTCAATTCCCATCTTCTGAAGATCTGCCAATAACTCTGGTTGTGCTGTCAGGAAATAAACTCCGGCTCTTCGGCTCAACGTATCTGCTACAACATTGGCCTTCCCTGGGTGATACTGCAAATCTACATCATAGTCCACCAGTAGCTCGAGCCATCTTCTCTGCCGCATATTAAGGTCCTTCTGGGTGCAAACATACTTCAGGCTCTTATGATCAGTAAATATCTCCACTCTGCCTCCGTACAAGTAGTGCCTCCACAACTTAAGTGCAAATACTACTGCTGCTAGCTCCAAGTCATGGGTCGGGTAATTCTTCTTGTGATCATGGAGTTGACGTGACGCATAAGCGATTACCTTCCCATGCTGTATCAAAACACATCCCAATCCTCTGCCTGAAGCATCGTAATAAACTGTGAATCCTACGGTCCCATCTGGAAGTATGAGAATGGGAGCCGTTATCAAACCTCGCTTCAACTTCTTAAATGATTCCTGATACTCTGTTGTCCATACAAACGGCACATCCTTGCGGGTCAACTGGGTCATCGGCGCTGAAATCCTTGCAAAATCTGAGACGAACCGCCGGTAGTAGTCGGCCAATCCAAGGAAGCTGCGAACCTCTGCCACTGAGCTGGGTACTGGCCAAGACTCGATGGCCACAATCTTCTGAGGATCTACTTCCACTCCTCCTCGAGTAATGATGTGACCCAAGTATGAAATGCGATCGAGCCAGAACTCGTATTTACTGAACTTAGCGTACAACTGGTGCTCTCTGAGAGTCTAAAGAACCACACGGAGATGCTGCTCATGCTCCGCCTCACTCTTGCTGTAGACCAGGATATCATCCAAGAACACAATCATAAACTGGTCCAAGTAAGGCATGAAAATACGGTTCATGAGGTCCATGAACACTGCCGACGCATTGGTCGCTCCAAAGGGCATAACTAGAAACTCCCAATGCCCGTACCTCGATCTGAACGCCGTCTTCAGGATGTCTTGCTCTCTGACTCTGATCTGGTGATATCCTGACCGCAAGTCTATCTTCGAAAAAACTGAAGCCCCTTTGAGTTGATCAAACAAGTCATCTATCCTTGGAAGAGGGTATCTGTTCTTGATTGTCACGGAGTTCAAGGTACGATAATCTACACATAGCCTGGACGTACCATCCTTCTTTTTCACAAGAAGCATCGGGGCTCCCCAAGGCGATCCACTAGCACGAATGAATCCCTTGGTTCTAAGTTCTTCAATCATTTTGTACAAAATCTCCAACTTTGAAGGTGCCATCCTGTAGACTCGCTCTGATACTGGTGCTGTTTCGGGAATCAAGTCTATAGCGAACTCAATCTCCCGTTCTGGCGGCATCCCTGGAAGCTCCTCTGGAAAGACATCCGGAAACTCTTCAACTATCCGGGGCAACTGCACTGCTGCTACTGCCATCCGCAATACTGGGGGAGAAGGCTCCACTGTGCCTCTGGAAAATAAAAACTCTGGCTCTCCAGGGATACTAAAGACAACTCTGCCAATATGGCAGTCTATCCTAGCATACTGGTTCCTCAACCAATCCATGCCTAGGACTACATCATAGTCTGCCATAGAAAACTCTATGAATCTAGCGGGGAACTCCCTACCGCTAACTACGATCCGATACGAGAAAAACACTCAATCTACCCCCACAAGACCATTACCAGTAAGTATATTGAGCTTCACTGATAATGACTCGGGCTCCAATCCTATCCGTGTCGCGAATCGTGCAGACATGAATGAATGCGATACACCAGAATCAAACAATACCGAAGCTGAAAAGGAGTTAACGAGAATAGTACCTGCCACTACCTCACCTGGTACAACTTCTTCTTCCATGGTCATCATCATAGCCTGACCTCTAGCCGCAGGTCCTCTCTGCTGGAAACCCCTCTGCCGACTCTGTGCTGGAGCCTGGGTAAACTGCTGTTGGAAGGCCTGGGCCTGGGGCGCCAATGGCCTCGGGTACTGCTGTTGTTGCTGCTGCTGGACTGGAACTGGGGCTGGTCCTCTCACCGAAGAACTAGAAATGTTGGATGATGATGGACCTCCCCTATTCGGACAGGTCCCTATCTGGTGGTCTGCTCCTCCACAAGCCAGGCACAATCCCTGTGCCCTACGACACCCTGCTACTACATGGCCCGGCTTCCTGCAATGAGAACATCCCACCGCGGAAGACTGCTTCAGCTTCTGCTGCTGCGGATACGTCGGGGTCGAATGCTGAAACGACGTCACTGAGGCCGCCCGCCTCGGAGTTCCAATGGTTATACCCCTAGCTGCCGGGGCTGGAACTGAAGATTGGTGCATCTGGTTGTGGGACCGCTTCCTGCTTCCGGTCCTGTCCACAATTCTCCGGGAGGTATACTCATGCCTCCTTACTGCCTTCAACACTGTATCGAACGTCTGGTGCTCGAACTGCTCCACAGCCAATAATATCTCTAAATGCAGCCCTTGCTGGAACCGCTGAGCCCTATCGAATTTGGTTGCCACCAAGGTGGAGGCGAACCTACTCAGCCTGGAAGACTCGGTCGCATAGCCATCGACCGTCCTGCCTCCTTGCTTTAAGTTGGTAAATCTGGTCTGCAGGTCGTACTGTGCCACCACATCAAAGTACTTTGTCTGAAACCTCTCCCTAAATACTGCCCAAGCAATGGGTGCCACTAATCCCATGGCTTGCGTCGCCCACCATCGCGAGCCAAGTCTAACAACTGCAGGCGCACCACCGCCACCTTCTCATTCTCAGGTGTCCTAGCTGCTTTCAGAACCACCTCGGTATCCTGAAGCCATACATCCGTGGCAATCGCATCCTCGGTGCCGTCAAAGAAGGAAGGGTTCAAGCGCTTGAAACTGTTGGCCGCCTGATTCCCTTGGGGACCTCCTCTGTTTAGTGCATCATGAACTTCCTGGTGCAAGGCGTCGCCTCGACGATCTTGGGATGCAAGCAGTTCTCTGATAAGCCCTACCAAAGGTCCCTCATCCTGTCTAGCTGGTTGAACGGGCGGAGCTGCCTGAACTGGAGGTTCCGAGCCTCCGGGAAGTATAACTCGGGAGGCTACTCCAGAGTGCTGAGCTTGATCTTCCTGGCGCTGGGGTGCTTGCTGAGCTTCCTCTGGCTGGTTGGCAGGTCCGGGAGCAATGCCGCTGAAGAAGACGACATAAGGAAACAATCAGGAAGGACCAGGATGGATCAATGATACAAGCATGTGATCAGGTCGAGATTCTCAGGGATTTAAAGATATGAGCAGAGATCAAAGGCGAATATTGATTGAGACATCTATTTGGTAAACCCTCACATTTCTTGATTGACAAGACCTGCATGGGCCACCACTTAAACCATGTCATGCCCAGAACCAGAATACTGGAGAGCGGGGGCGGACATAGCCAGCTACGTATATTGAAATAGAATACATCTCAACTATATGGTCACGGCTGTCTAGATATGAGGGTTTACTACAAGCCAGCAGTCTCTTAAGGTCAAGCCTATTGTCTCAATCTCAAGCAATTAACAGAGTTACAAGATGTTAGAGCATCAAATATATATATATAAGGCGTCCCAAATATTACATATTGGATGATCATGAAGCTAGTCGTACAGAATGATAGGACTAGCAAGAGTTCGGTCATACATGATCAACCCTAGGATTTGTTAATCAAGTTTACAGCCCGTAGGCAGGCAGTACGAAAATGTGCATCGAGCTAACAGGTGCTCGTCGGTTAAACGCCTCAAAAGAATAAATTTACATATAAGTGGGTGAAACAAAAGGGAAAATCCACTCGTAGCCCTGGTTTCTTCTAGTCGCCACCATCGGGCTGGAGGTTCGGTAGATCCTCGGGAGCTGCTCCGAAATCTGGCCACACAAAACCAGCTGGGTCAAACTCCAGAAAGAGCAAGTGCCACAAGGAGGCCACAAATAAGAACAAAAGCCAGCATGTCAGAATCATAAAGAATAAAAGGAAAGTACAAGTAATAAAAGTACACAGAGCGATAAACGACTAGGGACGTGGAACCATTCTGGGAGCCAGGTTACAATCCTTCAACCAAACAAGGACCAGGATTGTACCCCTTCGCCTGAATAGCTCACTGTCTCTACCCATTTATCGTTAGAGATAAGTAAAACAAACATGCTTAGGAGATAGCAGGTACTGGAACTAGACAAGACTTAGACAAGGTTGGACATCATGCATTCACAAGCGGCCAAGCAATTACTACGGCTTACTACTTTAACTAACTAGGGTTATCACAAGCCTTAATTACTAACAAGATACAAGTAAAAATTTCCAGTCCCAAGCCCGGCAGACTATCCAGTTATCCTTCTGCGGGTTGAGAGTTATAGGTGGATACATTGCCCGGGAGACAAATGTACCCTTAGGTGACATAGAGGGTGCAATACATGACAGTGTGCTGGAAATGTGCTCTACTCGTCGGCAAGCTACAAGTCCATTAAAGCGCCCAGATAGCAAGATTGCCTGTGACTGGGAATTCTCCATGTTCTAGTTTGATCTAATCATTAGCCTAATCCAATTTAGCGCGAGTTCCTGGCCGTGGTACCCAGGAAGTCACGTCCTAGACATGATGCAAGACAAGACAAGTGGATTTTACAAGCAAGCAAGCAGGAACACCCACGGTGTCAAGTGATTATACGAGTCAAGTTACAAGTTACAAGTCAAGTCAAGTCAAGAGTGCGCCGCCACGGGCCACTATCAAGTCAGGTTGGTCATGTCAGGAGTGTACCACTACGGGTCACTGTCGTGTTATGCTAGTTCCTTATCATTCAAAACATATTAAGTAAAATCAAGTTCATGACAAAAGGCGTAAGGATATAAAATGGGCATAAAATATCTAATAAAATATCAAGCTTAAAGAAATAAAACCAAAACTCCAAGAGTCAATGGTTAAGCAAGGGGTCAAGGGGCAGCATACGTACGAAAGTACGCATGCAGGGAAGCTGCGTACGCACAAGGTACGCACGCAAGGCTTGCTCAAGTTTGCGTTCCAAGGCACACTCAAGGGGAGCAGCGTACGTGAAGTCATGCACGCTCAAGGAGGCAGCTGCGTGAAAAGTCACGCAGGCTCAAGAGGGCAGCTGCGTGAAAAGTCACGCAGGCTCAAGGGGGGCAACTGCGTGAAAAGTCACGCAGGCTCAAGGGAGCAGCTGCGTGAAAAGTCACGCAGGCTCAAGGGGGCAGCTGCGTGAAAAGTCACGCAGGCTCAAGAGAGCTGCTGCGTGAAAAGTCATGCAGGCTCAAGAGAGCAGCTGCATGAAAAGTCACGCAGGCTCAAGAGAGCTGCTGCGTGAAAAGTCACGCAGGCTCAAGCTCCCTCAGGGCAGCGTACACAGGGCTAAGGAGCGCACGTAGCTCAGTGTGCGTGAGCTAAGAAGCTCTGCACACTGCTCACTGTCTTCTCCAAACAGCAAGAACACATGGGTGAACCAAAAACTTCAAAACACCATAACTTGGTCATCCGAACTCCAAATTCGGATTTCTAAAGTTCTAACTGGAGTGAAACTGAATGCTCTTCCATATGGAAGCATCAAAACCCATGAAAATCGAACCCAAGATCAAACCATACAAAATCCGAAAATAGAATAACTTAGATCTATGACAAAGGAAGCTCCAAATCACAAAATAGCAAGTTCTAATGTTGATCTCCATGTCCTAATCTAGCAAATGGACCAAAGAAATATGGTTCTCATGAAATGGCAAGATGCACTTGCCTAGGGTTGGGAGTGTTGTGGAGGAAGAAGAAGAAGGAAATTAATGGTGGAAGTTATGAGGAGAGAGAGTGGGTTGGTGAAGTTATAAAGAGGATGGTTGTGATGGAATGGAGGGGGAGCATAGGGCTAAGGTGATCCAATGCACATAAAACCGAACCAAACCGAACCATCCCCATTAAAGTCGAGTCAAACCAAAAACCCAATAAAATACATGCCAAATCCAGATACGAGTAAAAATACGAAATATAGGAAAATACGGAAAATGAGGGTGACAATATTTATGTGTATACATTAGACTTGGTTGTGTAGTCATTGGATATTGGTTGTGTAACGTACTGTTAATTTTTATCTTATTCTATTTTATTGTTTGTTTCAACTGTATGTGCCATTACTGGTGTTGAGTGTTCCACCGAAGGGGTCGACAAACCCAGGAAATTCAACGGAGGGTTGCTCCAGGTCTATTCATCTTAACTGTTCATTATTAAACTGCAGGGAAACTACACAAGCAGAATATGTCATTCTGTTTCCTTTTTTTATTTTTTTTCCATATTTTAGGGACGTTTAGCGACGCGGATTAGCGACTACATAGAAGTCGCTAAACGTCGCAAAACGACGCTAAAATCTGCAAAAATTTACTTACAGAATGCAGTCGATAAACGTCGGTAATGGTAGTAGTTACGTCGCTAAATCTACTGACATTTACCGACTAATGTTACGTCACTAAACCTACTGACGTCTACCGACTGTATATACGTCGCTTAATCAGCCGACGTTTATCGACTACATATACATCGCTAAATTGCTGACGTAGAGTCAGTCAACGTCGACAGATTAAGCGACATATTAACGTCGCTGTAAAATGTCCCAACAGCGACGTTTTGTGACATTTTCCTTGACAGTGACTTCTGTAAACGCGAAAAGCGTGAAAATATTGCAGAAAACGTCGCAAAGAAGTTTTAGCGAAATTTTTCTTCGTTTTAGCGACGTTTCTTGGCGTCGCTAATATGTGAAATTTTGGTAGTGGGTGGAGAAGTAAAAACCTAGACCATTCTAAGCATTTAACACCAAGGAAAACAAAAATGACATCAAAATAATATTGTTCAAGATTTGCCAAGATGTACTTACCAAGGTTAAGCTCCAAGCCTAATCTTTCACTCCACCACCAACTGGGGTACAAAACCACACTCTAGGCCTTAAGGCCAAGCTCTTGGCAAGCTCTATAGGAGAGAAGAGAAGAAGAAATGAAGAGAGAGTGAAAAGAATAAAAAGAGAGGAGAAAGAAAGTGAAAGGGTATATATAGAAGGGGGAATTAATCATAACCGTTGGATGGTGATCCATGTGAAGATCTAAGTCAATCCTATCCATCCAAAAAAACTAAGTATCCATTGGATAATAGGATGCATCTACACTATTTACGAAAATATTTAAATACTATTCATCAAAATATCCAAAACACTATTTACGAAAATATCGAAAATACTATTCATGAAAATAACTGAAATATAAACTATCTAAAATGTAGAAAATCTATCCGGACGGTATGCCGTCGGTACACTGGTATGCTGGCGATATGCCGGTCCAGGAGAAAATCTATAAGTCGGAAAAATTTTAAAGTATTCCGAAAACTAAGAAAATATAAAATACAGTACAAAAATACGTATCCATATATAAATACCGATACTATGAGAGGAGTCTCATAACTCTTCCATCCTTAGAAAAATTTTGTCCTCGGAATTTTTTAAAGCTAGTAAAGCTTGATAACCAAAACAAAAGCTCAAGAAAATACAACTATCTCAATAAAACAAGGCATGGCATATAAGTAAATGAAGGCAACATTAATATAAATAAATACATAAGCAATAACACAACCACAATCAAGAAAGGCTGGAGGTATATGAATAAATATGTCTCCGGAGTCAGTTGAGTAGGGACCCGCCCTCGCTGGCCTACGCTAACTCGCAAAATAGATAGGGGTCAAGTCTCAAAGTAAGTCGGTACCAATGACTTAGTCTAAGACATGACTCTACCTAGGACGTATCTTCGTAGTCGAGAAACGTGATGGTTATCATGTATATCAAGATACAAAGACAGAAGAGTGGGACGAGGAGCTCTAATTCACTAACCGAATAAGTCAAGCCGACCGTTGTACCCTGATATCGGTGGAATACAAGGCCACCAACAAGAACCCAAGATATATTGCCACTATCTGGCCTGCTACTGAAGGATAAATCAAAATAGCATAACTGAAAGAAGATCATAAAGATGGCACCTGAGACTCCCTAGGTACTACCCTCATGCCGATACTAGAGCTTCTCCTGAGACTGCACATACAACTGTGCTCTGTGCTGCCTGGCCCTTTGAGCTTGCAATACGGAAGATACTATGCCAATGGCTGAACATCTAGTATTGGCCCTAACTGCTCATCCACTGCTGGGGGTGATGAATGATGTGACTGAAAGGACTGAGGTGGTACATCTGGTGTAGCTGGTCGTCCTCGAGATGTCAGATAGGGGCAAGTGCTAACTAAATAGTCCTCCACTCCACAGCGAAAGCATTTTCTACTGGCCGCCCAACAAACTGATCTGAAATGTCCTATCTTGCCACAATAGGTACATGCTTCTTGTTCTGTCTGATACTGCTGGTCTCTCTGCCTCTGAACCTGGGCCTGTATATACTGCTGAGGCCCCTCCTGCTAGAATGCATGTGATTGCATCGATGAAGGCCTCTGAGCTCGCTTCTGCTGAACTAGTATTGGTACCCCCGAACTGGGTAACTGTATGCTGGAAGGATGAAGATCCAGCTGAATTCCTTTGGGGACAAATCCCTATCATGTGGTCTAGTGATCCGCATAACAAACATAGAAAGTTGGCCCTTCGACAAGTAAGATGAGTGTGCCCTCCCCTTCCGCAGATGGAACATATGACTGGTACTCCTGGTGCTGGTATGGAGTTTTGTATGCCGGTACTGGTGAGGGATGTCGAGGTAGAAAGCCTGATACTGGTACATGGTACCTCTTAAGACCCTCAGTTCTGGATGTAGCCCTCCTGGCTATATGCTCTTGCTCTCGTACTGTCTCTACGTAGGTCGGGCTCGATATACTGACTGACTAGATGACTAATACTGCCTGGCTCCAATCTGTACTCCTTCTGGCTGCAGGTCCTCAGCTTGAAATACCTCTGGTATTCCTTTCCCACTATGGTCTATCAACATCTGAATACACTGTTGGAGAATGAGATCTCGTTGTTACTATGACTCCATCATATCCTTCATGATCCCTTGGAATGCATGTACATCGAGATGATCTGATACTACCACTGTTCGAACTGTTGACTGTACAGGTGATACATGATGCCCTGACTTTAGAGATG
Organism: Iris pallida; assembly: GCA_029216955.1. Taxonomy (NCBI): domain Eukaryota; kingdom Viridiplantae; phylum Streptophyta; class Magnoliopsida; order Asparagales; family Iridaceae; genus Iris; species Iris pallida. The sequence continues at coordinate 17,620,488 of JANAVB010016599.1, read as the reverse complement.
TCTCGTCTGGATGATGATCTATCACTGGTACTGACTGATGAGACTCTGGCTGAACTGGCAATACTGACTGTACGGGCACAGCTGGCTAATTGAGATAGACAAACAACACTACCATCAGGTCGACTCTCGAATCTGCTCCTAAATGTTGAGACTGATCCTCCAAAACTGGTCTAACAGAAGATTGCTGACCTGCCATCGGTAGAACCCAAACAAGTTGATCGAAAGGATTAAGAACAGTGTATTACGACCCGCACCCTAGTGTAAGGACACGAGAAGTGGGTACGTCCAGTCTACGCCACAGTGTCGACGGTAGAACGCTGTCATAGGTCACATACATCTAACAGTTAAGGTACTTGCACAGTTTATACTTTCCAAATAGAGGAACAATATAGAATGTACAATCTCAATCACATCTAAGGTAGAAGTACGATAAGGTTGATAGATAAGATCTGAATCCATAAAATGAAATACAAACAAGAGAGAAGTCTAAGTGTCTAAGATAACATCTCTACAACATCCAAATAAACACAAGATCCCAATAATACAACTCCAGAACACAATAGTAAGAAGAAGGAAAATAATAGACTAAACTATCTACTCTAAGCAGTGGTGTCATCCTCAACAACTGTCTGAACCACGGGGTCCAGGTTGCAAGTGTCGTCTATGCCTGCTCCGTAATAGATAGTACAGAGGGCCTCATCCTCATCCTCTGTAATATTTGTAACAGGTCCAGTCGGGATAAGAACGAGCACAATACATCTCAACAGTTCATATCATGACAGAAATATAAATCTAACAATAGAATAAGGTACATGAAACGCTGTAAGGGAATATACATGAAAGTAAGAGAGATAGTTGTAACTGAAAATATCTACTATAAGTAAAGAACTGTAAGTGACTAGTGAAATAGAGTACAAGATAGACATGTGGATGGCTGGAAATGATTCATGATTACACTACAGAATTGATTCATGGTTACGCTACTTTGGGATTATTCGCATGACTATTTCTACTCCCCCATCCCCAATCAATACACAAGGATCCATTCAAGTTATATTAAGATTCATGATTATACTTGTCACGACCCGATCCTAATATTCTGGGTCTAGTCGGATCATGCCCAGCCTGCACCGTTGTTGAGACGGCGGCAGTAAGCTGTTCCATTGCAGGTATTCACAACAACACAAGTACATTTGTCACAACTGTTCTATTCGAAATTTGAAACTTTGTTTAATAAAAATATTCAGAAGTACAACAGTGAAAGGAAATACTAAAATAAAACTACAAACTCCAAATAAAGAGGAAAATGCATAAAGGAAGAACTATCTAAACATCAAGTTCAGCAGTCCCAGGATCAGCGTCCTCCAGAGACGGCTCCGGTACCGTCGCAGGGTAGAGAACCAGGTCGTAGTAGCTATTATAGTATAGCTCGTCATCCTCAGTGTTACCTAAAATGTTGTCTCCAGTCAGGAGGGAGCAAAGTACAATTATGAATATCCAATAATTCAAATAATAATTTGAAATTTGCAATGTTAAACAATTTGAAATACTTTAACAATATTTTTCACAATTCTACAATTGAAAACAGTGTGATTTGAGTAGGTAACGAACTATGACCGGCTTGGGATGATTCAATTATATCCTAATGATACGGTCCGGCCTATCCTCGTGTATAGGAGGAATCAGCTCGCACAATCAATGATGCAATATAGGGGTATTGGTCATAGACGCTACACTACTCCCCCAATATCCCGAGTCAATCAGATTCAATCAATGAGTCAATATTCGAACTCTAGGAGAGAGTTCCGTGTAGCAATGTGGTTTAAAATTGCAATAAAACAATTACTAGATAAATTACCAAATAGACATAACTGCACTTGCCTTTGTTTTAGAATGACTGGATAGACGAGTCGGTACCGAAGAGGAACGTCAGTTGTAACTTCGAGTTCCTACAGTTGAGAACTCGACTTAGATCCTTGAATAACCAGACTAAGTGTGCTAGTTGCAATCTCTAGTAGACCTGTCCTAGTCAGGTTTTAAGTTGTATTTATTTACAGCTAACGATTACGTCGCAACTACGTGCGTTGATTAACCGGTTAATTGGATTATTTGGAAAATCACGAGAATCGATTACAATTTTGGAAAACTTTGTGTTTTCATAATATGTATATAAAATACAGTTTCTTTTAGTGACAAACAGTGAATTAATAATATTTTATTTATTTTAGCTAAACTCGTAATTAAGCCGTAAATTACGTCCTATCTACGAATATGAAATCAATCCAAAATCCACCCAAATCACATCCACCAGAAAAAGAAAAGAAAATAACTACGCTACACAAATACATGGGCACAGCTACTGGTCCTAGGGTGGGCTTATGCCCGATACATCTTTCTTTTACATTAAATAAGAAAATGACTGAATTATTAAATAAAATGCAGAATTTAAATGACTATAATATTTAGCCTAAAAATAAAATAATAAATAAAAGAAAACTAGGAGTCTCAGACTCGGTCCTTTTCCTCAAAATTCGGTTTATGCCTCAACGTCCGGTCGGACCGGTGCGTTTGCATTTCGCCGGGGCCCACAGACCGGTACGGTCGTCGCCCGAAAATCGGTTTAGAAAATCATTTTCGAAAGCCAGTTTTGAAATCAATTAAAAATATAATTTTGTAAAAATTGGGCAGCACTTCCTCTATTCCGGGACAAACCCAAAACTGGGAAGCGCGCCAACAAACACCTGCAAAATGTCCCAAACCAGGGAAAACCCATTTCCAACCAAAATGGTCCACAAAAATATCCACCAAAATTCCAACACCACAGAAATAATTCCCGAAAAGTTCGGGAATCCAATATCAACCAATTCACACCAACCCAGCAAGTAAAAACACAGGAAAATCAAACTAACGCAGCTAAACAAAAATTATAACGCAGCTATCCGGATTCCCGAGAGGGAACCGGGGGACCGATCTATCATCATCGACTCACGGGAGGGACGAACTACTCTGATTATCCAGAAATTACCCATGTCCGTTGGTCGGGGAGCCGCGGGACAGAACTCGGGAACGAAATTGGAAAGCAACGATCCACGGGAACCACGACCGAGAGTGCAGACAACGGAAACAGAACCCGTGGGAAGCACGGAAAACTCGCGGAAGGCAGCGGAGCTCGGGACAGAGCCGCTGGAGGCGGAGCCGAGGTGGATCGGACAGCGACGAAGGGGCGTCGGTGCCGGAGGGTGCGCACAGGGCGGTCGGCCTGGGCACACCAAGAGGTACGGTCGCCGGACGGCGGGCGACGGTCAGCGCCGGCCGGAAAGACCACGCGGGGCGGCGCCAAGGGCGCTGGAGGGAGGTCGGCGGGGCGGATCCCGCGGGGACAGCGCGGCCGGAGGGTATCCGCGCGCTGGGTCGGCCGGCGGGAGGGGCGCACAGCCAGGGGCTTCGCCGGAGTGGCGGACAGGGACAGCGCGGGGCGCGCGCCGGACGGGGGAGCAGGTCGTCAGCGGGAAGCCGCGCGGACGGACGATGGTCGGGGTTCTGCCGGCGGGTCGCCGGGCTGGCTGCGGCGGAGGGAGCCACGGACGGCCGCGGGAGGTGCGGGCTCGGGGAGGAGCACCGCCGCTGCGGGCGGTCGGGATGGCCGCGAAGGGCAGCGGCAGACGCGGAGGGTGGCACGGAGGTCGGCCGCGGGAGTAGCTCGCCGGAGAAAGGGGTCTCGGGAGGAGGAGGGTTTGCTCGGGTTAGGGCTAGGGGGGTTTCTCCACTGAGAGAGGGGGAGAGATGAGGGAGAGAGAGATTTTGAGAGTTTTGTTTGTGAGGGAGAGTTGAGTTTTACTTCTCTGAAGAAGTGAAATGGTTTTTGGGAGTGGAGAGATAAGAGGGGGTGGTTTTAAATGAACGTGGGGGAGTGGGGTGAGTAAATAGAGGGAGATGGAGAGTTGGGGAGTTGATGGGTTAGGAGTTACAAGAGAGTTTTCTTTTCCTTCTTTTCGTGAGTGAGGTGGGGATGAGGAATGGAGTAATTAAGGGAGTAGTGGGGGTTGGGTGGTTCACGTGGGTGATAGGGAGAAATAGGAGGAGAGGAAGAACGGGGAAAAATTACTTGCTCGTGGACAGCAAGTGCTGGTCCTACGGGACCAGCAAGGACCAAGCAAATTTTTTTTTTTTATTTATTAAACCAGGTCAAAATTAGAATTAAGAAAGAGAGGAATGGGATTGGGCTCAGGCCTGGGTCTGGGCTCAAAATCCAAAAATCCAAGTTGATTATAATTTTCAAAATTCTTTTCACCCAAGAATAATCAATAATAATATTAATAATAATAATAATTTGAAAACATTTTATTTACGAATACGAAAATTCTAATTAAATAACTAGCTAAAGAAAACTGGGTTTCACAATCTTTCCTCCTTAGAAAATTTCGTCCTCGAAATTTAAAAGGCAGGGTAGGAGAAACAAATAGGTACAGGTATTGCACCCGTAACCCAGGTCCAACTATAAGGATTTCCAAGGCAGTCATGGATGAGACGGTTGAGGGAAAAAAAAAATTTATTTATGATATCATCCATGCAGAAAGAATACAAAAGCGAACCAAAGTACACGAGGTTGATCAGACCATCATGCACCGGTCCTGATTAGACAATATATTAGTGGGTGCACCCAATAAAATATCGTCATGATCAAGCTTGATTTAAAAAGATAGCTTGCAAAACTAGGCTAACTTAGCAGCATTAGTAAAATTTGGAACGGGGAAAAAGAAAGAATAAGGAATAGGAGTTTGAGTGATGGCTCAATTTCTGATCTTCTTCCTAACTCTGACTAGGCTTGCAACTGGTTTCTCTGGCACTAAAAGGTTGAGTCCAAACTTGAGCTCTGAATTATCCAAAATGTGACTCGGATCCGAAATGTAGCGTCTGAGCTGTGACATAGAAGACGTTGCACACTCTCAAGATTAGCTGGTAGAGCTAACTGGTACGCTAATTCCAACGCGTCTTAAACTTCAAATGACCTGATGTACCTGGCCTCAATTTCCAGCTCCGTCGAAACTGATTGTTCCTCTGGTAGGAGAAAACTACACCAAATGCAATTTGGTCTTCCCAAGACCTACCAAATTTCGAGACGCAAAATCTCAAAACATCTTCAAGCGTCTGGATTGACCTCTCTGATTGCTCGTCCCGCGGTACTCCGTGAATCCGGTAGATGTGCCTCTCGTACAATGCTGCCAACTTCTTTAGTGGATAAACCAACTTTGAAAGTGTGCTGACTTAGTCAGTCGGTTTTCTATAATCCAATTGGTGTCCTTCCCTTCTTGGGAACAAAGCAATCCATGGTTATATGCTTCTACTTCTACTCCGAAATGTTCAGCGGTTGCAACAAACTTGCTGGTCTCTACTAAATTCCTTATGTTGACAAATTAAAACATCCAACCTTATAATTAAAAATATCCTTCTTCATTCCATAACACCAGTCAGTGGTTGGCCTATTCCGATACATCTAGCTCCTAAATGTATGAAATACTGTGACCGGTGCGCTTCTTTCATCAGCTCGTTCCTCTGTTTGTCAGCCGATACGCAAAGTCCCGCACCATTCTTCAGAGTTCCAATGCTGATTAATTTAGAAACCCTCAAGTGTTCCTGCCAACACTTGATCTCTAAGCCTGCAAAGTGCCTCATTTTGAAATTACGTCTCCTTGACTTTGTCCATCAGACTCGAGCTCATTTGCAACTTCATCAACACTGAATCAGCATCCAGCTTCTTCCTTCCATTTCCAGGCAGTATAATCTCCAGTCCAAACTTCTCGATGTCTTCTAGCAGGTGCCACTCCTTGGCTAAGAACTTCGCCATCAGTATCGACCAAGTGCATCAGTGACCACATTAGCCTTACCTGAATAGTACTGCAGGTTGATGTCGAAATCCTTCATCTGCTTCAACCATCTTCTTAGTCTAACATTCAGCCCTTCCTTAGTGAAGACATATTTCAGACTTTTGTAGTCCGTATAAATTTTTACTCCCTTTCCATAAAAATCATGCTTCCATAGCTTCAAAGTAAAAATAATTGCAGCAATTCAAATTAGGTGTGGGATGATTCTTCTCATGAGTCTGTAGTTGCCTACATGTGTAAGCAATTACTTTTCCATGTTGTTGAAGAACGTAGCCCAGTCTTTTTCCAGAGATATTACTGTAAATTGAGAAACCACCGGTTCCTGCGGGTAGCGCAAGGATTGGTGTAGTGGTAAGTCTCTTCTTCAGCTCCTCAATGTCGCCTGACAAACTTTCGTTCAGATGAACTCTTCATTCTTCCAAGTGAGTTTCGCCATCGGCTCAGCAATCTTGGCGAAATCCTTCACGAACTTCTGATAGTAGCCGGCCAAGTTCAAGGATCTTTCGAATTGAACTTGGGGTATACCACTCTTCAACAACAGCTATCTTCCATCGAAATTTCTTCTCTTAACAACATGCCCAAAAGTCTACCTTGTCAACAACCCACGTTCAGATAACTTACCAAAAACTTTTTTTTTTTCCTCAAAGTTTCCAAAACTTCCTCAGGTGTTCTTCATGCTCTTCTTCAATCTTCAAATATATCCAAATGTTATCTATAGAGGAGATAAACTGATTCATATACTCATGAAAAAATCTCTGTTCATGAAATTCATGAACACAGCAGGAGCATTTGTCAGTCTAACGTCCTGACCAAAGAAAACTACCCATACTTGATGTTTGAACGCCGTCTGGAAATGTCCTCTTTCCTGACTTTGATTTGATGGTAGTCAAATCTTAAGTCAAACTTCGAAACACCCTATCTCCACATAACCAGATCAAACAGATCCTCGATCCGGGCAGAGGGTACTTGTTCTTTAGTGTCTGATAATTTGATGCACATCCATTGTTCCATCCTTCTGGGGCATATACAAGATAGATGCTCCTAAGGTAAAATTCCACTCTGAATAAATCCTAAAGCCTTCAGTTCATCGATCTGGTCCTTCATCTTCTATGATCTTCGAGTCTGAATCATGCCTTATTGTAAGGGGCAGGGTCTGCTGGATAGGAAGAGGGTCCTTAAATTGTGGCCTAACAGGTGTTGCTGGCCTATGAGCTCTGGCTTGATAAACAGATAAGGGTAGTCCTTTACCCGATGTTCAGCAGATCCACATGCCAAACATTGTCCCAAACTCTTGCGGCAACTAACGGTCTGATGACCAGGCCTCTTGCAATAGTTACAAGCCCATAGCTTCTTACGGCAAGACTGCCGGAAAGTAGAGTACTTGATGGGACCCAAATATCTTCTAGACTCAGGGGTATCCTTCCTAGGGCAAAAGTTCTGCTCTAACTTGGTTGGAGATAACTAAGGCTACATCATGACGTTCTTCATGTCTTCTCTCGTGATATTCATCTGTTCCTGCTGGGCTTCATCTTGAACTTTCTGGATCTCTAGGATTTCTTGGAATAGGACAACTATTTGGAAGATGTTTGCTGGTACTGGTGGAGCAACAAAAATGAATACTCCACCAAGGAAATGCATCTCAGTTTGAGATGAGGTAGAAATTGCCAGTGTAGGGAAAACTTCACTGGGTGCACTATGAGGACGGTCAAACAGCCGCAAGGGAAAGGACCCTGGGCTTGGTTGAGGAGATGGGGTATGATCTGGAGATGACACCTCATCGCCAGTAGGATTTGGTCAATGGTCATTCTCTGGAAGGTTTAGGATGCATACATAAGCAAGGTATCCTACCAGTCTATAATCAAAAAAATATTTATTTATAATATATTTCGGTCCTATGTTGTGACAAATTGATGTTCTAGTGTTCTAATTGTTTCTAAATATGTTTTCCTAAGTTGTTGTTCAGACCTGCATGGGCCACCACTAAAAACATGTCACGACCCGATCCCAATATTCTGGGTCTAGTCGGATCATGCCCAGCCTGCACCGTTGTTGAGACGGCGGCAGTAAGCTGTTCCATTGCAGGTATTCACAACAACACAAGTACATTTGTCACAACTGTTCTATTCGAAATTTGAAAGTTTGTTTAATAAAAATATTCAGAAGTACAACTGTGAAAGGAAATACTAAAATAAAACTACAAACTCCAAATAAAGAGGAAAATGCATAAAGGAAGAACTATCTAAACATCAAGTTCAGCAGTCCCAGGATCAGCGTCCTCCAGAGACGGCTCCGGTACCGTCGCAGGGTAGAGAACCGGGTCGTAGTAGCTATTATAGTATAGCTCGTCATCCTCAGTGTTACCTAAAATGTTGTCTCCAGTCAGGAGGGAGCAAAGTACAATTACGAATATCCAATAATTCAAATAATAATTTGAAATTTGCAATGTTAAACAATTTGAAATACTTTAACAATATTTTTCACAATTCTACAATTGAAAACAGTGTGATTTGAGTAGGTAACGAACTATGACCGGCTTGGGATGATTCAATTATATCCTAATGATACGGTCCGGCCTATCCTCATGTATAGGAGGAATCAGCTCGCACAATCAATGATGCAATATAGGGGTATTGGTCATAGACGCTACACTAATCCCCCAATATCCCGAGTCAATCAGATTCAATCAATGAGTCAATATTCGAACTCTAGGAGAGAGTTCCGTGTAGCAATGTGGTTTAAAATTGCAATAAAACAATTACTAGATAAATTACCAAATAGACATAACTGCACTTGCCTTTGTTTTAGAATGACTGGATAGACGAGTCGGTACCGAAGAGGAACGTCAGTTGTAACTTCGAGTTCCTACAGTTGAGAACTCGACTTAGATCCTTGAATAACCAGACTAAGTGTGCTAGTTGCAATCTCTAGTAGACCTGTCCTAGTCAGGTTTTAAGTTGTATTTATTTACAGCTAACGATTACGTCGCAACTACGTGCGTTGATTAACCGGTTAATTGGATTATTTGGAAAATCACGAGAATCGATTACAATTTTGGAAAACTTTGTGTTTTCATAATATGTATATAAAATACAGTTTCTTTTAGTGACAAACAGTGAATTAATAATATTTTATTTATTTTAGCTAAACTCGTAATTAAGCCATAAATTACGTCCTATCTACGAATATGAAATCAATCCAAAATCCACCCAAATCACATCCACCAGAAAAAGAAAAGAAAATAACTACGCTACACAAATACATGGGCACAGCTACTGGTCCTAGGGTGGGCTTATGCCCGATACATCTTTCTTTTACATTAAATAAGAAAATGACTGAATTATTAAATAAAATGCAGAATTTAAATGACTATAATATTTAGCCTAAAAATAAAATAATAAATAAAAGAAAACTAGGAGTCTCAGACTCGGTCCTTTTCCTCAAAATTCGGTTTATGCCTCAACGTCCGGTCGGACCGGTGCGTTTGCATTTCGCCGGGGCCCACAGACCGGTACGGTCGTCGCCCGAAAATTGGTTTAGAAGATCATTTTCGAAAGCCAGTTTTGAAATCAATTAAAAATATAATTTTGTAAAAATTGGGCAGCACTTCCTCTATTCCGGGACAAACCCAAAACTGGGAAGCGCGCCAACAAACACCTGCAAAATGTCCCAAACCAGGGAAAACCCATTTCCAACCAAAATGGTCCACAAAAATATCCACCAAAATTCCAACACCACAGAAATAATTCTCGAAAAGTCCGGGAATCCAATATCAACCAATTCACACCAACCCAGCAAGTAAAAACACAGGAAAATCAAACTAACGCAGCTAAACGAAAATTATAACGCAGCTATCCGGATTCCCGAGAGGGAACCGGGGGACCGATCTATCATCATCGACTCACGGGAGGGACGAACTACTCTGATTATCCAGAAATTACCCATGTCCGTTGGTCGGGGAGCCGCGGGACAGAACTCGGGAACGAAATTGGAAAGCAACGATCCACGGGAACCACGACCGAGAGTGCAGACAACGGAAACAGAACCCGTGGGAAGCACGGAAAACTCGCGGAAGGCAGCGGAGCTCGGGACAGAGCCGCTGGAGGCGGAGCCGAGGTGGATCGGACAGCGACGAAGGGGCGTCGGTGCCGGAGGGTGCGCACAGGGCGGTCGGCCTGGGCACACCGAGAGGTACGGTCGCCGGACGGCGGGCGACGGTCAGCGCCGGCCGGAAAGACCACGCGGGGCGGCGCCAAGGGCGCTGGAGGGAGGTCGGCGGGGCGGATCCCGCGGGGACAGCGCGGCCGGAGGGTATCCGCGCGCTGGGTCGGCCGGCGGGAGGGGCGCACAGCCAGGGGCTTCGCCGGAGTGGCGGACAGGGACAGCACGGGACGCGCGCCGGACGGGGGAGCAGGTCGCCGGCGGGAAGCCGTGCGGACGGACGATGGTCGGGGTTCTGCCGGCGGGTCGCCGGGCTGGCTGCGGCGGAGGGAGCCACGGACGGCCGCGGGAGGAGCAGGCTCGGGGAGGAGCACCGCCGATGCGGGCGGTCAGGATGGCCGCGAAGGGCAGCGGCAGACGCGGAGGGTGGCGCGGAGGTCGGCCGCGGAAGTAGCTCGCCGGAGAAAGGGGTCTCGGGAGGAGGAGGGTTTGCTCGGGTTAGGGCTAGGGGGGTTTCTCCACTGAGAGAGGGGGAGAGATGAGGGAGAGAGAGATTTTGAGAGTTTTGTTTGTGAGGGAGAGTTGAGTTTTACTTCTCTGAAGAAGTGAAATGGTTTTTGGGAGTGGAGAGATAAGAGGGGGTGGTTTTAAATGAACGTGGGGGAGTGGGGTGAGTAAATAGAGGGAGATGGAGAGTTGGGGAGTTGATGGGTTGGGAGTTACAAGAGAGTTTTCTTTTCCTTCTTTTCGTGAGTGAGGTGGGGATGAGGAATGGAGTAATTAAAGGAGTAGTGGGGGTTGGGTGGTTCACGTGGGTGATAGGGAGAAATAGGAGGAGAGGAAGAACGGGGAAAAATTACTTGCTCGTGGACAGCAAGTGCTGGTCCTACGGGACCAGCAAGGACCAAGCAAATTTTTTTTTTTTATTTATTAAACCAGGTCAAAATTAGAATTAAGAAAGAGAGGAATGGGATTGGGCTCAGGCCTGGGTCTGGGCTCAAAATCCAAAAATCCAAGTTGATTATAATTTTCAAAATTCTTTTCACCCAAGAATAATCAATAATAATATTAATAATAATAATAATTTGAAAACATTTTATTTACGAATACGAAAATTCTAATTAAATAACTAGCTAAAGAAAACTGGGTTTCACAATACTACTGGCTTATAATGAGTGATTCATGAATTGATTCGTGAAGGCTCTATGATTCATGAGGGTACTTGAGTCACAAGTAGATTCATGATAGTAGAAGCATGAGAGTACATGATGTAAGTGAAACACACATGACATGAAGTACCCGATGCTCCCGAAAGGGATAACATCTCATAAAAAGATCCATATAGTACCTATCCATGTTACCAACATGACAACATCAAGTAAAGTAGTCTAGTGCAAGATATAAGTCCTAACAAGTATGAAATGATCAGAGAATGTACTCGCCTGCGATCTGAATGTCTGTGAGAATATACTGTCTGAATCGAGATATTTTGAGTCCTATTTAGAGCAACACAAGTCATGATGTATACAAGGGATGATAAATGAAGTGTAGAATGCATCTACATGATTTCTAGGTAAATTTAGGCCAAAGTCAACTCTTGGTCAACTATGGGTCAAACCAAGTCAACATCTAGTCAAACTAGGTCAATCTTAGTCAACTAAGTCAAACTCTAGTCAAGCTAGGTCAATTGGTCACATATTGACTCAATGTTGACTTTTGGTCAACTCTAGTCAATTTGAACTATTTGGTCAAACTTTGGCCAAATTAGCCTATTAGGTTCAATACCAACTTATTCTAGGTCAAAGGGCTAGTCTAACAAGTCTAACTAGGCCTAACCAAGTTAGCCTAGGCAATCAAGGATAGACATAAGCAAAGCAAAACAATGTGAACCACACCAAGGCATCTATACACATACTATATTGCATTACATACTTGGATATATATATATATATATATATATATATATATATATATATATATATATATATATTGCATTACATACTTGGATATACATACTTGGATATATATATATATATATATATATATATATATATATATATATATATATATATATATATATATATATACATTACATGTATTCATCACATTCAATCCTACATGCTTGCATTAGATTAGGATGCGTTCTTGCATTGTATTTATTCATTCTTGCATTCATGTATTACATTACCTTCATGTATATTACACTTTATACATATATTCATATATGCATACATATATTCATTCATGCATGCATGCATACATTAATATATGCATACATGCGTTCATATATGCATACATACATTCAGTTTTGCATATATCGTATTAATCTCAGAAAATTCAGTTCAGTCATATCATGCATATTAGATACTTGCATTTATATCTACCATTACATTATATACATGGAGAGGGAAAGGGCATCAAAATGTGTCTGCGTGTGTGTGTGTGTGTGTGCTGTCAAGAAGGGGGATATCAAAATTGAACTAGCAATGGGGCACTGTGGCTGCCCCCATGCTCTGCTGCTACTGCTGCTAATTCAAATCCCAACATATAATACCTAACCAAATTACCTATACATAGATACATATATACATATAAATATACAAACTTACCAACTAAAACAACCATCAAAATCTACATACCCTAGATTCAACCCAAATCAAACCCAGGTTTCGACTGAACCCTAACTCAGTACATTCAAAAATTAGTAAAATATAATATGGACCAACATCTAGGTATAATCTCAAACTTATCTACATTATCAGTTAACACATCAAATTCTCAGTTTTATATACCCTTTTCTAGTTTTCAATTAGTCCACATGTGTACACCCCAAATTCAAATTCGAAATCCCATGAAATCCTAAAACAAATACTCCTATGAATTCCCAGTATATAACAGTTATTAATTAACATCTAATTTTTCATATTTAATTATTTGAAATTTGTTTAAACATTTAAAAAATATATTTCAGGTTAACTGGTATCAGAACACCCCCTACCCGACAATGCAAACCCCAAATTCGAATTCGAAAATAATCAAAAGCCAAAAATAGTCGTGTACCGAGGTGAGTAACATGTATGCAAGTGTCATGGGGATGGGTTTGTTTCCATAAAACCGGATACGAAGTGTCAATTTCAATTCGAACTCACACACAGGAAACGTGCACTAAATTGCCTCGTGCAGTGAGGACACGGCCTCGTGGACACGATACGAGCCACGACACGTCTCGTGCTCCTATCCACACGTAGCCCAGCACTAGGGCTACACATTCGACATGACATGAGATTCTCTCGGCACGTGTCCGCACGACACGAAATGCGTATCACACGCAAAATTTTACGTGTCAGCACAGCGCACGAATCAGTGCGGATCAAAATTCGAGTCCGACACAAGGCAAAGTGACATAGCACTTGGGGGCTGACATGTCAGTCACGTTCCTAAGCTACACGCCAAGTGTCGCATGTCCAAGTGACACGGACAGGAAGAATTCCACTTCGAGCAGTAGAGCACCCGTGCGGCTGTGTCGTATAGCGTGTCCACTCTAATTTTGGACACAAAATTGACACAAAATTCAACTCAGTCTCATAGAAAACTAATCCCCATATATAGGGCTATAAATTCATGAAAATAGTTTTAAAAATGGTTATCAAAACATTGGTTTAGGCATTTCATCGAACACAGGTTTATAGGGACTGATACGTGTCCGATACGGACACGAAATGGATACTATTTTGCACTAAACTCACTCTACAGCTAGGGTATACATATATGCATGCATCAATGAAAAGAAAATAGAATTTAAATAGGTTTTATGGCATTTACCTATTGAGTGGAAACCTCAATAAAAAATGAAAAAGGGAAGGTGTTCTTCTCCAAATGAAATGGTCAATTCACTTTGAATGCTTGCTAGCTAGCCTCCCTTAGCATCCTCTACTGTTAGGGATGATGATGCAATTGATTTGACTCAATTTGGATAAAGGGGGAGGAATTTGTGGAGGAACAAGTTAGGATTCTTTGTAGGTATTTAAAAAGAGGCAAGGGATCTTAAGTGTGATACTTATAGGAGGGGGGCTTGTATGGCTGGCCAAACTAGGGGAATTAGGGTTTGGCAATAGCTAGATGTGTGGCTAAGGCTTCTCCACCCAATTTCAAGTCCTCCCATTGGTTCAATTTAGTCCTAAGGCTTTCTTTTTAGGAATATCCTAAGGAGAAAATATCCTACTTAGAAATATCTAGATATTGTTATTCTTGTCACTTAGTAGGATATCCTAATCAAGATTCTAAGCTCAAGGCTAATCTAGACTAGGCTAAGATTCTAGGTCAAGTCTCAAATAATTAACTAGCACATATTTAATTAATATAATTTACAATTTTACAAAATAACCAAAATACCCTTGGGCTAAAAAGTTGCAATTAGTCATCCTAATCACATGGTTAGGTCCCCACAGTCAAGGTTAGTCTCTAGGTCATGCAGTCTCTAGGGTTATACTAGCAAAATATCAAAATCATAAGTCATTGATTTAAATAGTTTTAAATTGATTAAAAATTATCAAAAATCATAACATGGTTTAAATATCATTATTAAATGATTATAATTACAAAAGTTCAAAATTATCCTTATTTTAGAAAAGTGGATGTTACACAGTGTGAGCACCCTAAATTTCGGGTTGATATTTATTTTTAATTTTTCTGATTGATTTAGTTTTAATAAATAATTTATTCAGTTATTTATCATTAAGTGTACTTTCCCGTGCCATTGATATTTGGAGTGTCAGGGATGTTCAACTCTGGAAATCTTCTTCACGAGTTTTGGAGTGGACAGGATTACCTTCATGATGGTATATAGTGTCCCATCCAAACTTGTTCTCTTGTGCTCTTTTTGCTTCGTTGAACTTCGGGTCAAATTAGACCAGTTGATTATTAATTATTTTTCCACTCTTTTCCTTGATCATTTTCAGCGCGTTACCGTGACTTTTAAATTAGGAGCGCAAGACCAGTCAGTTTCTTGAAACCAACTTCTCATTGATAATCTACTCGAGACGCTCTTCACCCTTGACCTTCGTGTCCCACTCAGACACGTCATTTTGTGCTCTATTTGCTTCGCACAACTTTTCTGACACGTGACCCGATTTTATTTCACTCCACGGCGTCACATTTATTTTCCAACTTGATTTGTGGGTCCCCTGTCGACCAAAACCTGTCAGCCCCAATTATGGACATGGCCTACATTGAGCCTACTACCCGCCTGCCACTTGTGTACCATTTATTTGAATTCCCATGTGTTACTTATTTACCCATGATCATCGACGCCTAATTTTAATTTAATTTTTGCATAATGTCCGATTTTGACCCAATCCGGCTCTACCGAGTCCAGCCCGGCTCCATGTTATTCTCCATCAGGATGCCCTCATATTTTTCTTGCCCAAAAATATCAAGTATTTATTTTTTCCTATTATTAATATTTATTGAAAATTCTGTCGATTTAAATCCTATAGGAATAACCCTTTTTCCTACAATTAATCCTAACCTTTGGTTCTCCTCATAAAATCCCAACCATTAAATTTTCCCCCCATAGCAGCCAACAACCCCATGGGTTGGCCGGCCCCAACTCCCAAGTCTCTCTTTCTCTCTCTCTCTCATTTATTATTCTCTTTCTCTCTCTCCTTTCTAATTTTTTTCTACAAACAATAACAAAAACACTAGCAACCACAAACTCCTCCTCCACACCAGAGCTTCCCCGACCACCCTCTTCTTCCTTCATCGGAGCTCCGGCCACCCCTGGCCGAGCACGTCGCCGCTCCACCCCGGCCTTCCTCCTCCCATCATCTCCATCATCATCACCAACCATCACAACCATCATCTCCTTCAACATCAACCGCCACCACCACCTAACGGCCACCCTCGCCGAGGTACGCCACCGCCATGCCTCGTCGGGCCAGGCCAGGCAGCCGCCCCTGCCGGGCAAGGCCGAGCCGGCGCTGCCATGCAGCAGCTGCAACAGCAGCTTCATGCGCGCACACTTGCAGGCGCGCACACGCGCGTGCGCGGGCCGCCATCGTCTGTCGCCGTGCCGCCGCGTAGGCCGTCGTGGCTCGTCGTGGGTGCGCCCCACTCCGACGAGTTCTCTCCTGACGTCCATGTCCTTCGGAATACGCCGTCGAGGCGATTCGTACGTTTTGAACGACGTCCCGTCGTGACGCGCGCAGAATCAAGTTCATTTTGGCGCTCCATCGCAGCAACTTCGTGCATATTTTTTTGGAGATCCGACCGTTGGATCAGTGATTTCTTCGCTCCATCACAATCTCGGTATATCCACCTTCATTCCTGTCAATTTTCGTCCGTTAATTTTATCGTTTGATACATCAAAACCGGCCACCAAGTTGACCGTTTAAATTGTATTAAATTTGGACAGTTTTGCGGGGGCAACTTCGTCAGCTTGTATCTCCTCCACCGCAGCTCCGTTTGGTGTGCTACTAGTTCCTGTGCGAAGCTGGTATAACCCTCTTACTATCCCTCCAGTTTCATTTCATTATGAGTTTGTTTGATTGGTTGAATTCGACGCCAAAGTTGGCCGTCCGAATTCGTAATTTTCAACTTGTAAAATTCTATTTTTGAACACGGGACTCCAGATTTCATTTCTGACACCTCTATTAGACTCGTGGTGTCATTCTGGCATATTTTTATATCAAATTTGTTAGATTTGGAGAACGTGGGCCCTGGCACATTTTTCGGTGCAAAATGGGTCCCACATTCTGGGTCAACGGGACTTTTTGACGCCGGCTCGTTGGAATCCAATTCCGGATATACCGTTAAGTTCGTATCGTCATTCTAGACTTGTTGACATATAATTTTCTAGATTTTGGTGGACATTGGACCGGCACGCATTTCGGTGCAAGTCGGATACCAATATCCAGGTCAACGGGTCATTTTGAGATCGGCTCATCGGAATCCAATTCCGAATATACCATTGAGTTCATTTCGTCATTCTGGACTTGTTGACATGTAGTTTGCTGAGTTTTGAAAACTTTGGCTCCGGCACGCATTTTCGTGCAAACCGGAATTTCAAGTTCTGGTCAACGGACCAAATTGAGATCGGGTTAACGGAATCCAATTCTGGAGATACCGTTGGGTTCGTATCGTCATTCTGATTTCGTGGACATATAATTTGCTATATTTTATAGACTTGTTTTCTTGCACGTATTTTGGTGCAAAACGGTTTCGACACGGACACCGTTTTGACCCGAAATTACCTTTTTGCCCTTGTGTCCAAATTGGACCGAAGGGTAGGCTATTCTAGCTAATTTGACTATTCTGGACACGTTGGCGATGTTTATTTCATCGTCCGACAATGTTTGTTGATAGTTTCTCTAAGTTTAACCTTTTTATAGTTAATTAATAATTAATTCTTATGATATTCGTATTTCGGGATTAGTACAACGAAACTGAGCTCAGTCAATTCCAGTGATCTCACATCGCTGAAATTGACAAGATGGACACGTGAAACATTATAATAAGATTATTAACTTACAGTTAATCATCTTATCTCGATTTGCGTGTTGTAAGTTTCGACGTACGAATAATGAAGTACACTTTATATCTTTAATAATTAGACTAGAATGGACCCTGTTTGACCAGAGTTGACCAGTTGACCCAAGTCAACTGTAAGTCAACACTTGACCTAGTTTGACTAAATTATTGATCAGAGTTGACCTAGAGTTGTTTTGACTTAGAAGAACCTAGGATAATGTAGATTGATTATAGAGATTTATTTATTACAACTTGAACACCTTGTAACCTGTGTTGCTTTAAATAGGATTCTGTGGCTTCAGTTAGACCCCCATACTTATCAGCTGTTCAGGTTATCGAGGCGAGTACATTCTCTGATCTTTTTATACTTGTCTGGACTATTTTCTTGCTCTAGATTAGTTTACTTGATGCTGACACGTATCTTCACGGATTAGTACTATATGGATCCTTTCCTGAGATGTTATCCCTTTACGGGTGCATCGGCTATTTTATGTTCATGTAATTTATCATGTGCATCAGGTACTCCTTGTACTCGTACTAGTTCATGTATTTACATGTTCTCATGTGCTTTCATGTACTATCACGTGCTTTCATGTGCTATCATGTGCTTTCATGTGCTTCATGTGCTTTCATGTGCTTTATCGTGTGCCTCATGTACTACTCATTACATTAGTTCACGTATCTTAGTTGTATTCATGTGCTTATAACGTAACTTGAATAGAACCTTGTGTATTGATTGGGACGGGGTGAGTAGAATTGGTTATGTGAACATTATCCCCAGTAGCTGTATTCATGTGCCTCCTTAGTTGTATTCATGTACCCCTAAGCCGTTTACATAACCATATTGTGCTCTAAATCACGTAGCCACTTACAGTCTCTACTATCATGTATTTACTTTCAGTTACAAAATATCTCATGTTTACTCGTACTTCCTATTCAGCACTTCCTGTATTTTACTCTATTGCATGATTTATACTCCTAACCTGCTATGAACTGTTTGAGAGATATGTGCTCGTTCCCGTCCTGACTGGACCTGTTGATAAATTTTACAGATAGCTGGAGGTTGACTGCTAGCCTAGATGAGACACATTAGAGGTTGTTTAGAGAGTTATTTCATTGCCTGGAGTTGTATTTACTTTATGGATTACTGTATCTGAGTTGGAGATTTGAGACGTATTTCTGGATTTGTGTATCTTAGACACTTAGTGTAAAACTCCTAAAATTTCTACTATTTTTTTTATTAAATTTAGTACTGATTTAAAATTTTTTTGTAATATACGTCGCGTAGACGTATTATACGTCGTGCACCACCTTTTGTTTTCTTTTTCGAATTTGCTCGACGAGTGCGATTATGTGCGAGCGTACATATTTTTGAAAAAAAATACTTTTCTTCTATTTTATGGTTTCAAAATATTATACACAATAATTATTTAGCTATCGTACCAAAATTTTCAAGTTCATTATTTATTTATTTTATTTACACAAAGGCTTTCGTTTATACAATTATTAATTACAAATAATATTTTTAGTGCGTACATGTATTGCATAAATATTTTATTAGTATAATTTTTGAAATTATTAATATTAATATTTTATTATTCAAAAAGATTTATTTTCAAAATTATTATTATTAGTATTTTGGAAAATATATTTCGAAATTATTGTGGCGATTTAAAATCTTAATTTGAACCTATGGATTTATTTATATGGTTAAATATTTAAAATTTGAATTTTTCCATTGATTTTAAACCAATAATTTAATTAGATTCAAATTTGATTGGCATTTGGAATTGGATTTATATTTAGATTTGGATTTAAATTGATTTAAATTAAATTGCAAGCTATCTATTTTTGGGTTTAAACTACTCCTAATGCTTATCCAATTGGGAATTTCCACATCCTATAAATAGGCAGGTACTCCTCCAACTTTACATTATTCTTCCACAATTTCCACAACCCAAAGATCCGTGCATCGTGTCTGTGTCCACCCTTTTCCCTTCCACTACTTTCTTGGATACATCTACAAATATTTCCTCGTGTCCACATTTCGGACACAGTCCTCCACGTGTCACGTAGGACACATAATCAGCATATTCCGGTCGTGTCCGACAAGCCCGGACACGACGATACAATCCTAATTCTACACCGTCCATCCCGCTCGATTCCCCGTCAGCACCCGGCCATCCACGGTCTCCTCCCTACCCATCTTCCTCCGCAACCCCAACACCAGGACCAACCCAACCCAGTCTGGCCGACCACCTCTGCACCTCCCAAAACTTCCATTATTGATCACCACCGCCACTAAGATACCGCCACCACCATCGACGTCCATAACATCCCGTCCGGTCGACCAACCCACTGGTCGCCGCCCTCCATCATCATCCCTCCGACTATACCACAACCCCCTTCACCATAGTTCCACCCTCAAAACCACCATCACACACCGACTCATCAACCAGCCGAGCTCGTTACGGCAGCCCATATCGCCTCCTCCAACCAAAATAATCACCTTAGAAAAAGAAAAAAAACCAAGGCGAACACCATAAATAAAACCCAACTCACCTTCACTAGCGACCGTCCCCGACCGCTGCCTACCGCAGCCTTCGCCTTCGACTCCCAGATCCGACACCTGATCTCCGGACCCGCCACCAAGCCGGAGATGCGCACATCTGCCGTCGCCACCCAACTCCTCGTGCGCGTCGGAGCTCTCCGAAACAATGCCATCGACGACGACAGCGCGTGTGCTTCCTCTCGCCTCGACCTCGCCACCGATCGCTCCCCTCCTGCCGGTGACCGCCACCGCTTCCGCACTGGAACCGCCGCCGAGATCCGGTTGAGCGCCTTGCAGCGCCGCTCCTCCTACGCTCCCTCTCTCCTTCCGATCTTCCATTCTCTTCGTCTCTCTCTCTCTCTAGCTCTGATCTCTCGCCCCCTTTCTTCTTCTCCCCTTTCTCTTTGAGCGAAGAGAGAGGAGACTCTCATTAGAGTCTCCATTTCAATGTTCAGTTGTTTTTATTTATTTATTATTTTTATTTTCTTATTATACTAATTATTATTATTAGGAATACTATTTACTATACTATAGGATGTATGTATCTATGTACTGTATATGGAAATATGTTATTAGTATATTTGTGATTATTATTATTATTATCATTATTATTATTATTTTCAAATGAGAGAAAAGAAGAGACATCAGTTACGAGTTACAAGTTAATAATAATTTTGTTATTATAGTTTAATATTATTATTTTCATCAAAATTGTTATTAATAATTAGTTTATGAACATTAGTACAATGGTTATCAGTTTATGGTTATACTTAGTAGTATGATTATTACTATTTGATAATTTTTTATTATTATTATTTAATTAGTTTTTGAAAAGAAAACTATAGGTATAAAATAAAGAGTAGAGCTATCTAAATTTGAGTTTTCGCCTGAAAAGCTTTTCTAGATTTTATATATCCATTTGAGATATTTTTGACTAATAAAAAGTGTTTCTAAATTATCATATATATTTTCAAGTAATAATATAAAATATTTTTACTAACTAAGTTATAGTTTTTTTTACCTAAAATGAATTTTTCCTATAAAAACATATAAATATTTTGGAGTAATAGAAATATATTTTTAAGGATTATATTATTTATCAAATTTCTTTCAATTCTCCTCGTGTCCATGACTAATCCTAATCTTCCTATTCCTTGCCAATTCCTTCTTTCCACCTATTGACCCTAACCAATTTAACCCTTCTGGACCCAATGGAACTGTCCATGCCACCGACCGAGGTCACCTCGCATAGTTGTTGTACCGAAGTTGCAGATCGTGCCACCTTGATCATCGCAGCACACCAGGCGTCCTACCAGGCAAGACACCTTGCCATTTGCTGTTTACTTATTTCTAGCTCATATTCTTGCATTATTTATTTTTTTGATGCAAAAACTGTGATACTTGGCATAACTGTTAGAACTTATTGTTCATTTATATTTTCTGCTGTGTATTATTTTTCTTACAAATTTAACCTAGATTTAAGGGACCACCTTGTGTGTTGCATTCATTGGCCGTGACACGTTGTAAACACGAAGTTGTGTGTCGCATGTAGAACACGGAAGTGCGTGATTGGCTGGCCACCAGTACGTACAAGCCGTGCGATAAGAATAACCGCTAATAGAGGTTGCATGCTAGTTTGACTTAGCGGTTATAGTGGTTGTGTTGTGGATACAACACAGTAGGCATTGGGCGGGGAGGACAATTCCTTAGCGTATGGGCTTCGATGCACTTCCCTTGTGACCCGGACTCTCCGTTGGAGATACGGGGTTGATGACCCATGATTACTGACGGCCATTGACGATTCTGCGGAACGTCATGGTCTTCCTGATGGGGCCTCTGGTGCCCAAAGGGGGACTACGCCGATCCTATTTAGCCAGGGCCCATGCGTAGGAAGGATTGTTCTTAACAACATTTCACTTAGATTGGTTAGGCACCTTTATCCGTTAGGTACGAGTACTTTTGGTTTGGGTACTTGTATCTGACCGTGGCTTGGAACAATAACTTGTCACGGATTAGTTCGTCACATCTTGTCCTTGTTTGGTTGTAGGTGTGACTTACTACTTCGATGAGAAGGTATTGAACCTTGTTGGGGTCCGGATACCATATTAGATTCATAGCATGGAAAGATACGTTACCGTGAATTAGTTTACCATCTCCTGTCCTTGTTTGGTTGGGGGGATGGTACGCTCGTTCAGTAGGTGTGTATGGGACCATGTTATAAATTCGATTGACTTATTTATTGAGCAATATTTATTCAGTTTATATGGCATGATATTTTGTGTCTTGTTACGTCCCTCTGAGGACCTGGTTATCTCTCCAGGTGTGTGCTATTGTCTTTTGCAGGTGTTCTATCTCTAGCCGTGTTCATCGCTACTTCTTCGAGGATGATTGCATTTGGGTCATCTTCGCTTCGTTCGCCGCTCATTTCATTCTCCATGTATTTTATTTCCTTATTTTGTTGGTAGTGGATTTGTCTCCGCCCAACATATTGTATTAAGACAATTCATTATCTTTATATGATGTCATTTATTCATTTATTCTGTGTGGATGAGATTAGTTATGGCTCTACTGCATTTTACAGCTTATGTATTTATACGAGGCTTCCATACATTGGAGTATACTTCGTATGAATACAGCTGGCATGTCTACGTTTCTAGTCCTACATATTTTGGGACTGGGGCGTTACATATTTTTGTGGTGGCCCATGCAGGTCAAGATAAATTGTTTGGTTACTTTACCGTACCAAGCAAGCCTGCGAATAGGATTAGAAGTCTAGGATCTCATCCACATACTTGACCTCTTTCCTTGATTTTATCTACCGTTTGACTCATCAATTGCATCTTGCTTGCTTCCTTCCATCCTTATTCTTATCTTTCCTTCGTACTTATTAGAGAGTGACACTACTAGTTGGATGTCCTAAAACACCCTTAGCTTAATTCTTTTAAGTTGGGTAGAATACCCCACACACCCTTGACCATTACAAATGGTATTATCTATACCATAGAGACTAGAGGAACTTAACCCATTTGGTCAACCAAGCCTTGGTCAATAAAACCGTAGAATGATGCTATAGGAATAAACAAGACCTAGATCCTTATGACTCTTAGACTATTCAAATTTGTTTTTATTCATCTATTGTCGTGCCTATATTTTTACTACCTAGACTAATGATGCTAATGTAGCCTAGTTTTTGCAAGCTTAGCCTTTTACCAAGCTTGTTCGTGACATATATGTTAATGGAGGTACCCCACTAACATATTGCCTATCAGAACCGGTGTATAATGGTCTGATCAACCGAGTGCACCTTGGTTCGCCTTTTTCATATATCAATCTACGTGGATGGAATGTAGTTGAACTTTTTTCTTAGAATTCCATCTACGACTGCCTTGACGATTCGTTTGAAATTTATACGGCCGCCTTTGAACCACGTATTAGTAATCGATAATATCGTCCTTGCACTCTATATTGCTTTCGCCTTCACCTATTTTAAAAGAGCGAAAGCGTTGTACTAGCACTTCCTCTAAGCCTTCATATCGATTATGACCATACCGTATTATTTTCTACGATCTAGATCGCGATTTCTTACGACATGATTTTGTGAAAACATTGTCATCGTTGGGTCCCCATTGATACCCCCTTGTGTCCTCTCACCCCCCTACTAATTCTTAATTTCGAGGACGAAATTTCTTTTAAGTTGGGTAGGATGTAAAACCCCTAAAATTTCTACTATTTTTTTTATTAAATTTAGTACTGATTTAAAATTTTTTTGTAATATACGTCGCGTAGACGTATTATACGTCGTGCACGACCTTTTGTTTTCTTTTTCGAATTTGCTCGACGAGTGCGATTATGTGCGAGCGTACATATTTTTGAAAAAAAATACTTTTCTTCTATTTTATGGTTTCAAAATATTATACATAATAATTATTTAGCTATCGTACCAAAATTTTCAAGTTCATTATTTATTTATTTTATTTACACAAAAGCTTTCGTTTATACAATTATTAATTATAAATAATATTTTTAGTGCGTACATGTATTACATAAATATTTTATTAGTATAATTTTCAAAATTATTAATATTAATATTTTATAATTCAAAAAGATTTATTTTCGAAATTATTATTATTAGTA
Source organism: Iris pallida (assembly GCA_029216955.1). Classification (NCBI taxonomy): domain Eukaryota; kingdom Viridiplantae; phylum Streptophyta; class Magnoliopsida; order Asparagales; family Iridaceae; genus Iris; species Iris pallida. The sequence goes on along the minus strand of JANAVB010016599.1, from coordinate 17,596,236 downwards.
TTTTGGAAAATATATTTCGAAATTATTGTGGCGATTTAAAATCTTAATTTGAACCTATGGATTTATTTATATGGTTAAATATTTGAAATTTGAATTTTTCCATTGATTTTAAACCAATAATTTAATTAGATTCAAATTTGATTGGCATTTGGAATTGGATTTATATTTAGATTTGGATTTAAATTAAATTGCAAGCTATCTATTTTTGGGTTTAAACTACTCCTAATGCTTATCCAATTAGGAATTCTCACATCCTATAAATAGGCAGGTACTCCTCCAACTTTACATTATTCTTCCACAATTTCCACAACCCAAAGATTCGTGCATCGTGTCCGTGTCCACCCTTTTCCCTTCCACTACTTTCTTGGATACATCTACAAATATTTCCTCGTGTCCACATTTCGGACACAGTCCTCCTCGTGTCACGTAGGACACATAATCAGCATATTCCTGTCGTGTCCGACAAGCCCGGACACGACGATACAATCCTAATTCTACACCGTCCATCCCGCTCGATTCCCCGTCAGCACCCGGCCATCCACGGTCTCCTCCCTACCCATCTTCCTCCGCAACCCCAACACCAGGACCAACCTAACCCAGTCTGGCCGACCACTTCTGCTCCTCCCAAAACTTCCATCCTTGATCACCACCGCCACTAAGACACCGCCACCACCATCGACGTCCATAACATCCCGTCCGGTCGACCAACCCACTGGTCGCCGCCCTCCATCATCATCCCTCCGACAATACCACAACCCCCTTCACCACAGTTCCACCCTCAGAACCACATCACACACCGACTCATCAACCAGCCGAGCTCGTTACGGCAGCCCACATCGCCTCCTCCAACCAAAATAATCACCATAGAAAAAGAAAAAAACCAAGGCGAACACCATAAATAAAACCCAACTCACCTTCACTAGCGACCATCCCCGACCGCTGCCTACCGCAGCCTTCGCCTTCGACTCCCAGATCCGACACCTGATCTCCGGACCCGCCACCAAGCCGGAGATGCGCACATCCGCCGTCGCCACCCAACTCCTCGTGCGCGTCGGAGCTCTCCGAAACAATGCCATCGACGACGACAGCGCGTGGGCTTCCTCTCGCCTCGACCTCGCCACCGATCGCTCCCCTCCTGCCGGTGACCGCCACCGCTTCCGCACTGGAACCGCCGCCGAGATCCGGTTGAGCGCCTTGCAGCGCCGCTCCTCCTACGCTCCCCCTCTCCTTCCGATCTCCCGTTCTCTTCGTCTCTCTCTCTCTAGCTCTGATCTCTCGCCTCCTTTCTTCTTCTCCCCTTTCTCTTTGAGCGAAGAGAGAGGAGACTCTCATTGGAGTCTCCATTTCAATGTTCAGTTGTTTTTATTTATTTATTATTTTTATTTTCTTATTATACTAATTATTATTATTAGGAATATTATTTACTATACTATAGGATGTATGTATCTATGTACTGTATATGGAAATATGTTATTAGTATATTTGTGATTATTATTATTATCATTATTATTATTATTTTCAAATGAGAGAAAAGAAGAGACATCAGTTACGAGTTACAAGTTAATAATAATTTTGTTATTATAGTTTAATATTATTATTTTCATCAAAATTGTTATTAATAATTAGTTTATGAACATTAGTACAATGGTTATCAGTTTATGGTTATACTTAGTAGTATGATTATTACTATTTGATAATTTTTTTTTTATTATTATTTAATTAATTTTTGAAAAGAAAACTATAGGTATAAAATAAAGAGTAGAGCTATCTAAATTTGAGTTTTCGCCTGAAAAGCTTTTCTAGATTTTATATATCCATTTGAGATATTTTTGACTAATAAAAAGTGTTTCTAAATTATCATATATATTTTCAAGTAATAATATAAAATATTTTTACTAACTAAGTTATAGTTTTTTTTTTACCTAAAATGAATTTTTCCTATAAAAACGTATAAATATTTTGGAGTAATAGAAATATATTTTTAAGGATTATATTATTTATCAAATTTCTTTCAATTCTCCTCGTGTCCATGACTAATCCCAATCTTCCTATTCCTTGCCAATTCCTTCTTTCCACCTATTGACCCTAACCAATTTAACCCTTCTGGACCCAATGGAACTATCCATGCCACCGACCGAGGTTACCTCGCATAGTTGTTGTACCGAAGTTGCAGATCGTGCCACCTTGATCATCGCAGCACACCAGGCGTCCTACCAGGCAAGACACCTTACCATTTGCTGTTTACTTATTTCTAGCTCATATTCATGCATTATTTATTTTCTTTATGCAAAAACTATGATACATGGCATAACTGTTAGAACTTATTGTTCATTTATATTTCCTGCTGTGTATTATTTTCCTTACAAATTTAACCTAGATTTAAGGGACCACCTTGTGTGTTGCATTCATTGGCCGTGACACGTTGTAAACACGAAGTTGTGTGTCGCATGTAGAACACGGAAGTGCATGATTGGCTGGCCACCAGTACGTATAAGCCGTGCGATAGGAATAACCGCTAATAGAGGTTGCATGCTAGTTTGACTTAGCGGTTATAGTGGTTGTGTTGTGGATACAACACAGTAGGCATTGGGCGGGGAGGACAATTCCTTAGCGTATGGGCTTCGATGCACTTTCCTTGTGACCCGGACTCTCCGCTGGAGATACGGGGTTGATGACCCATGATTACTGACGGCCATTGACGATTCTGCGGAACGTCATGGTCTTCCTGATGGGGCCTCTGGTGTCCAAAGGGGGACTACGCCGATCCTATTTAGCCAGGGCCCATGCGTAGGAAGGATTGTTCTTAACAATATTTCACTTAGATTGGTTAGGCACCTTTATCCGTTAGGTACGAGTACTTTTGGTTTGGGTACTTGTATCTGACCGTGGCTTGGAACAATAACTTGTCACGGATTAGTTCATCACATCTTGTCCTTGTTTGGTTGTAGGTGTGACTTACTACTTCGATGAGAAGGTATTGAACCTTGTTGGGGTCCGGATACCATATTGGATTCATAGCATGGAAAGATACGTTACCGTGAATTAGTTTACCATCTCCTATCCTTGTTTGGTTGCGGGGATGGTACGCTCGTTCAGTAGGTGCGTATGGGATCATGTTATAAATTCGATTGACTTATTTATTGAGCAATATTTATTCAGTTTATATGACATGATATTTTGTGTCTTGTTACGTCCCTCTGAGGACCTGGTTATCTCTCCAGGTGTGTGCTATTGTCTTTCGCAGGTGTTCTATCTCTAGCCGTGTTCATCGCTACTTCTTCAAGGATGATTGCATTTGGGTCATCTTCGCTTTGCTCGCCGCTCATTTCATTCTCCGTGTATTTTATTTCCTTATTTTGTTGGTAGTGGATTTGTCTCCGCCTAACATATTGTATTAAGACAATTCATTATCTTTATATGATGTCTTTTATTTATTTATTCTGTGTGGATGAGATTAGTTATGGCTCTACTGCATTTTACAGCTTATGTATTTATACGAGGCTTCCATACATTGGAGTATACTTCGTATGAATACAGCTGGCATGTCTACGTTCCTAGTCCTACGTATTTTGGGACTAGGGCGTTACACTTAGATTTTTCTCTGTTGTACCTCTTTTGAATTTTATGTTTTATCTATCCTCATCATGCTCTACCTTAGATGTGATTGAGTCTGTATCTGCTATGTCACCCCCATTCGGGGAGTATAAATTGTTTAGCCTTATACTGTTAGATGCATGAGACCTAGGACAGCGTTCTACCGCCGACACTGCGGCGTAGACTGGACGTACCCACTTCTCGTGCCCTTATTCTAGGGTACGGGTCGTGACACACAGTGTCCCTGAAAGTTAAAGGACACATAGATCAAATCAAAGGAATATGAAAGATCAACGATCAAGGCAGATATCAGGGCAAAGGATCAGAGATATAGAATAATACAAAGGATATCAATAAAGGAGAATTGTGACTGAGATATCTAAATATCAGTAACCCCCACATATCTGATAAATCAAACCTGCTTGGGCCACCACTAAAACCTATGTCATGCCCCAGAACCAGAATACTGACAAGTAAGGACGAATTAGGCCAACTACGTATACCAGAGTACTCCAGTACCCCAAAATAATCTTTAAGCTATATAGACATGGGGGTTACTACTACAATCTAACAGTCAATCCTAGGTCAAGAAATTCTAGGTATCTCAATCACAGGCAAATAGGGAAAGTACAAGAAGTATGATCATCAGACATAAAATAGTAAAGCATTCCAAACTATATATACAAGGATGATCATGAAGCTAGTAATACAAATAGAGAACTAGCAATAGTAATAGTCATATATGATAAGCTCTAACTATAGTCTAGAATAATGCAAATCATGTTTAGGCTCGTATGCAAAATGTCAATATCCAAAATATGAGCTAAACACATGCTCGGAGGCTAAACGCCACAAAAGAATAATGTACATAACTAATAGCAGGATGATATAGGAAAACCCAGTAAGGTACTCTGGTGCTCCGGGTAGTCACCGTCGAGTAGATGGTACGAAAGATCCTTCGGGATCCTCTATCAGATCTGGCCAAACAAAACCAGTGGGGTCAGACCCCCAATAGCAAGTACCACAAAAGAAGCCAAACTATAAACTAAAACCAGCAATAACTAACATAGAAACGGATAGAGACAGAAATAAGTAAATACGGATCGAGACTCGTGCACTACCAATGCACTTATCCCGAGAATAGAAAAGACAATAAGCAAAGCAATATGGAGCATAAAGTAAATCATATGTGACATAATGTAAACTGTAGATATGTGAATTAAATGGAAGCATGTGAACATGTGACATAAATTGAACAATATAAGAGAAATAGTACATATGAGCATATAAGATAACTGGGACATGTGGGCATGTAAGATAACTGTGACATGTGAGCATGTAAAAACTATATAGAACAACAAATGATAATATGACTTATGAACTATTCCGGAACCCAAGTTACAACCTATAAACCAAACAAGGACCGGGGTTGTAACCCCCTTCTCCTGACGTACCGTAGTAAGATATGTGTATCCTAAGGAGGTGCCCCACTCGACGGTGTGCTGGAAGAGTGCTCATCATGACAGATATCTTCAAATCTCATGTATATATATATATATATATATATATATATATATATATATATATATATAAAATATATATATATATATATATATATATATAGACCGGAACAAAAGGGCTGCAGGTAACTAGAAAATTCTTCCCTCCCAATGATCTAGATAATCAAGCTAGTTATTAATGGTTAATATTTTCATTCAGAATTTTGGGTGTGGCATTCCGTAAAATCCAACCTAGACATGTTATGCAAGACTAGACAATACAAGAAAGTGCACTATAACAAGCCACAATAAGAAAATATAATAAATTGTAAGCTGAGAGTGCGCTACGACGATCCACGATGAAGATATCGGGAGTGCGCCATGACAGGCCACTTTCATATAAGAAAGGAAAATGACATGTAACATAAGTGCACCACGACGAGCCACTATCTAGTAAGTAAAGAAGACATGTAACATGGGTGCTCCACGACGGATCACTATCAAAATTATCAAGATGAGATCATATTGTCATTTTCAAGTCAAGTTCAATATTAACAAGTTATCAAGTCGGGTCGTCGTAAATTAGGCCAAGTACAAATATTATGCCAAGAAGATCAAGAACTATGATTAAAATTATCAGTCGCATATGAACTCTAATTAACATAAGACAAAAAGATTCTTGAAGCTATCGAATATTTACAACTTTCATGTTTTGAGTTTTACAATGTTCTAGTTACAAAACAGCTTAAACAGGTAAAAATGGCTAAGTACGGAAAAGCGCAGTGCAGTGCGGGAAAGCATAGTACATTACAGTCTATGCAGGAAAGCACGGGTACAGACTGTGCAGAAAACCGTAGGTGCAGTCTGTGCAGGAAAGCGCCGGTGCAGTCTATACAGGAAAGCACAGGTGCAGTACAGTCTGTGCAGGAAAGCTCAGGTGTAGTCTGTGCAGGAAAGTGCAGGTGCAGTATGTGCAGGAAAGCGGAGGTACAGTCTGTACAAAAAAATACAGGTACAGTATGTACAGGAAAGCACAGTTGTAGTCTGTGCAGAAAAGTGTACAGGCTGCACGCAAGTGCGCAGGTTGTTCATCTTCCCCAAATCAGCACCAAAGTGCATAGGGAACCCATAAACTCAAGGAATGCTATAACTTCCTCAAAATAAGTCAAAATCAAGCGCTTCAAAAGCCAAAATTGGGTAGAATAAATTTTTTCACAATATAGGACTATAAGATTTCAAAAATAATAAACTTTAAGAGATCAAAACTAAGAAAAACAAGAAAAGGCTTAAAACTTAGATCTACAAAAATGTAACCGCCAGAACCAAAAAAAAATTCAAGTACTAAAGATGCTTAGAATCATCCAAGAAAGAGAATAGAACAAACAAAATGAACATATATCATGTTCTTTATGGAGCAAGTTGTACTTGCCTTGGGTTGGTGGAAGGAGTAAATGAAGAAGAAGAAGAAGAAGAAGAAGAAGATGGAGAAGTAAAAACCTAGACCATTCTAAGCATTTAACACCAAGGAAAACAAAAATAACAACAAAATAATATTGTTCAAGATTTGGCAAGGTGTACTTGCCTAGGTTAAGCTCCAAGCCTAATCTTCCACTCCACCACCAAGAGGGGTACGAAATCACACTCTAGGCCACAAGGCCAAGCTCTTGGCAAGCTCTAAGGGAAGAGAAGAGAAGAAGAAATGAAGAGAGAGTGAAGAGAATAAAAAGAGAGATAAGAGAGAAAGTGAAAGGATATAAATAGGAGGGGAATTAATCATAACCGTTGGATGGTGATCCATGTGAAGATCTGTCAATCCTAGCCATCCAAAGAAAACAAAGTATCCATTGGATAATAGGATGCATCTATACTATTCACGAAAATATATAAACAATATTCATCAAAATATCTAAAATACTATTTACGAAAATATCGAAAACACTATTCATAAAAATATCTGAAATAGAAAATATCAAAAATGTAGAAAATTTGTCCTGTCGGTATGCCATCAGTATACATTGGTATGCTGGCGATATGCCTGTCAAGAAGAAAATCTATAAGTTAAATTTTTTTAAAGCGTTCCAAAAATCAAGAAAATACAAAATACAATACAAAAATACGTATCCGTATATAAATATCGATAATGTGAGACGAGTCTCACACCCGACGATCATGTCGGAAAAGACTATGCCTTGTGCATAAGTTGTCCATGACCACGCACCTACGACGACTTCTAGAATCGACGTAAATGCAAGGCCTACAGATGATATAACTTGCTTTTTTATTTATACTTCTTTACTCTTTACACATGTTTGGAGAGCCCAAATCAGGGATTGCCTTAGTGACTACCGATCGTATGAAATCTCATCTTTGAAACCCAAGCAACGGCTACTACATAGCCTTCTTACTTGACTCGAACAAGACGTGTTACTTACATGCCATCGACCGTGGCATACTTATCTTTGAACCAACCATGACTCGTGCCTTAAACCAATTTGTGTTCTGTGAGACATTACCGCCCAAGTCATACTTTATATGACGAGCTTTGAGATCGTGGGACTGTGTAGCTATAACAATCGCAGAAATTGTAGGACAATGCTTGTCATGACTTCGATAGCCCGTAGCATAACTTTGCCTAAATCAATCGTGCAACAACTTAAACTGTAGGACGAGCAAAGGCTAACCCAAGCCTTGTATCGTAGAAACGTGCATTGAGACTTGTGGAATAATTATGCTGTGCCAAGCATTGGACAGAGGGACAGTGCATGCTTTATCAAGCATCTATACGTGCGACGCCTATGACTATGTTAGGTTCATAATCTTGTGGCACATAGACCAAATTTTCTTTCTCTCAAGCCACGGGACGGTGTCAATTGAAAGCATGTCGTGTAACACTTCTTAGCCCACCATGGAACCTTTCCATATTCTAAATCTAACCCAAGTTGGAATTCTTCTCTTAGCTATATGGATTCGTCTTTTTTATTATCAAGCCTACTTTTGCAGTTAAAAACTTATGTTTTATTAGTGTGAAGGCCAAGCTTAGGCAAGTTTACCGAAGCCACCCACCTAAGCAAGGAATTGCCTCGACCGAACGGAATTTCGAGCAAGCCGTTGCATGGCTAAGTCAAAATGACGTTGGAGTTTTGATTCCTCCGATTGAACTGAGCGAGACGGGGCATTACAACTATATCCCATGTACTTGACATACACAACTAAGAAATTTTGCACTCCATCGCATTAGGGCAAATATACTACTCTTGCACAGGGGAGTCTTTGTAAGATGTAATGGGCTAATTAGAGTGTAGACCCTGGATTTTATACCAGCTTAGAGTTTAAGCCCTGACATGTCCAACTAGAAAGTTTAGACCCTGAATTTTTATTATATGTTTCATTCTTCCCAATATACCCTCCCTAGTCTACATATGAATGTTTCATCAATTCCAACCATTCTCTCTGCCCAAAATTTAAATTTCCTGAGTGTAGACATACTTCAAGCTCTTATAGTCTGTAAACCCCCTCACCCAAAATTTAGTTATTTTAATTTATTATAATATTAAATTTATTCTATGGAATAATTAGGATTAAGGAAACAAAAGTAACCTTTAAAAGATTTCACTAGCTCAGATAACTAGAGCACAACACCAGCTGCTACCCAAAAATAAAAATTATATTCTTGACCAGGATAAGCCAGACAACTTCCCTGACTCTAGTGTCACTCTCAAACTCACTCTCTTGTATTCTATTATAGCTACACAATATTCTCGACATTTATGCATCATAAAATCTCAACTTTCCGCCTAGGGGTTGTTTGGATAGAAGTAACTTTTCGAAAGTATAAAAGTGGCACTTACATCTTGTTAAGTTGAAGTGTATTTGCAGCAAGTGGCACTTTCCAAAATATGTTTGGATAGAGTACTTTTTATCTCCTACAAGCGGAAGAAAAGGGAGTTGGTTGTTTGGATGGTTGTTGAAAGAAAAAAAAATGAGTTCGATTGTTTGGATGGTTGTTGAAAGTAGATGTTGGAGTTAGAAATATTGTGACCCATAAACAAATATATAATAAATATAATTAGTAAATATAAAAAAATATAAAATATAAAATAAAATTGACATATAATTTTTTGTATAGATTTTATATGAATAATTAGAAAATTCATATGTTTAAAATTAAAAGTTAATAAATTTTTAACAAATTCTAAACCAATTTTAAGCTTACATTATTATTATTATTATTATTATTATTATTATTATTATTATTATTATTATTATTATTATTATTATTATAAAACTCTTTTTTATATTTTATCTACCCAACCATTCTAACCCACTGCTAACCCATTTTCTCTCTCTCTCAATCTCTCCACTTCTCCACTGCTAATCCATTCTCTCTCTCAATCTCTCCACTTATCTACTGCTATTTCATCTACCCGCCGATGCCAGAGCCAGGAAGAGCCTCCACCTACACCAGGAGTAACTCCTCTTTCCGAAATTTTTTGAAATATTTTTTATTATTTATTTGATTTAAATGGTTATTTTATATTTTTATAAATAATTATTTAGTTAATTATTACGGTAAATAAGTTTAGCCATGATTGAGTTTTGAAGTACAAAGTGATTAGAAATCGTAGCACGGATAGTGCAATGGCGTGCTTTGACTAGTGTATTAGCCCTGGTAGGGAAGGCTGAGCCATAACGACGTTCTAACTAGGAAAATCAGGCCAAGTTGCGACTTAACCCTTATCGAGGATTTTATTTATTATTTAATTATATTATTGAGTTTTAGGGAACCCGGTTGTACCGAACCTGTCCAGATTGGGCCCAAGTCAAATCCAAGCCCTTGTAGGCATGTAGTGGGACCAAATACAGCCTTGTAGACATGTTTGGTAAATGTAAATATTTTTGTATATATTTTTAGGAATTGGCAATTATTTTCTAAATATTTTTTATAGGTAGATTATATGTATTATTATTATTAAATAGTTTTTTACAAAATTTGTATGATCTTCTGGAGCCAGATAAGTAGTGTGCATGTTACATCCATCAGAAACGACTTCGGGCTATTTTAATTGTTATTAGGATTTTTATTATCATTAATATTACTTTGTTGTTATTAAATGATAATGATTTATATTTATTAAATCATTTATTATATAAATGATATTATATATATGTGTATATATATTTCTATAAATAAGACATTATACTATGAATATATATTATTATAATATTATTTGGTTGTTGTGAATATTTATTGTTGTAGTGGTAGGTATGCATAGAAGATATTTATAAATATATAAAGAGTTATATAAGTAAATATTTTTTTAAGTAAATATATATATAGAGAGAGAGTTATATAAGTATACGCATATAAATGTGTATATATTATATATGTGAGTTTGTATATATAAATATATATTGTATACGTGTGTATGTGTATGTATATATAAATATACATTGTATACGTGTGTATGTGTATGTATATATAAATATATATTGAATATGTGTGTATGTGTATGTATATATATAAATATATATTGTATATATATGTTTATACTTGGAAGAGAATCCCAGCCCAACCACAGAGAACCCCAAGCCCAAAAGCCAGGCCAAGCAGCCCAGCCCAGGACCGCAACAAAGCAACACAGCCCACATGCCAACCTCCCAGTCCAGCAAATGAATCACCCTTCCTCGCTCGGCTAAACACAGAGCAGGCCCGATATATGCGCATTATATATATACACGAGAGAGAGGAGGTTTTTCCATCGAACCCTAAGTTATACTCCACCTAACAGCGCCTTCCCGACCTGGCGACCCTGACACCACGCACGTGTCGCTGTGGTGGCCGCCGACCGACGACAGAGCCGCCGCGCACACGGAAGCGGCAGAAACCACAGCAACAGCAGCAGTCAGGAGGGTAAACTTCGCAGCATTGGTTCGCGACGATCGCTCGATCGTTTTGTATGTTGTTTTCTCTAGTATGTCGACAACGTAACCCTCTCCGATTCCTTTCAAATAGGTTAATTTAGATCGTAGTATATGCACCGTAAATCGAGTCCAAAGTTGTCGGGAAAACTTGTTCAAACAGAACAGTTTCGCGTAATAAATTCCTGTTTTAGAAGCCAGATGTAGATCAGAACATTACGCAACATCGAAAACTAATATACAACAGTCCTAGACAACCTATAGGATACTGAAACCCAGTTTACAGAAATCAATTTTATCGACTACATGTCGAGAAATCGGATTTCGAAGTTTGGCGAAAAATATGTTTTCAAATTGTAAAAACCTTCAATACGACGTGCGTCCCGCCAAACCGGACGACGTGATCACGAACCAAAAGCAAAGAAATGTGCGTAACGGCTTTTTGGACGTATGGGCTTTGACAAAATTCAAATTGGTCGCGTGTGCGCGACAAATTTGATGTGTATCCGTCGAAATTCACCGTATCGGCCTCTGTGCAAATTTTTTAATTACTTTGTGCACGTTCGTCAGATTGAGACGAAACTTACGCCATCAGGACCGTATCATTTTTTTGGTCCTATATGCCAAGTTTGGTCCAATTCTGAGACAGTTGATCGGATCGCCGTTTCGCGGGCCCCACGATCCAATTCAACGAGCAATTTTGTGCACGGTCCACCGGAATCCAAAATTGGACATACCGTTGGGTTCGTATCATCAAAATGAATCTGTAGAGATGTAATTTGATGACTTTAGAGACCATTGACTTTGGCACACTTTTTGGTGCAAAGCGGGTCCAACGGCGGACACCGTTTTGGCCCGAAATGATTGTTTTGTCCATGTGTCCATAATTGGACTTAAAGACAGGCAATTCTTGCTAATTTGACTATTCTGAGAACGTTGATAATATTTATTTCAGCTTTTAGAGACAGTTGTGATGATTTGGACTTTATGGCTTAGCAGTTGACTATACTTTGTTGGATCTGCGTGCAACCGCCAGGCAAGATACCTTGCCTTCCTCTACAGTTTAATTCCATGTTATAGTTTTCATATTATTATTTTTATTATCATTAGATACTCTATGTGTTATAGATCTTACATGATTCATTAGTTTTCTAGTTGACTTGATTTATCTATTTTCTATATACCATGTTCACCAGTTTATGGTCTTGCTTGACTTGACAGTGTAGTTATACTGGACTTGACTGTGTCTTGACTGAGTCATACCTTGTCTCACCTGTACCCTGACTGAGTCATGTCTTAGAACGAGTACGTGTGATTGAATTGCTATTTCCCTGTATCGTTTTTCCTCAACCAGAGAGTCCACACTCGGGACGAGGGTTGATCAGTTGCACCAGAGAGTACACACTCGGGACGAGGGTTGATCAGTTGCACCAGAGAGTCCACACTCGGGACGAGGGTATTTGTTTCCTTGGCACCAAAGAGTCCACCCGGGACGAGGGTGTTTGTCTTGATCTGTTTACATCTGTGAGTCCACACTCGGGACGAGGATGTTGTACTTGCACCAGAGAGTCCACACTCGGGACGAGGGTGTCTTGCCGTGAACTAACCAGGGAGTCTATACTCAGAACGAGGGTTAGTAATTAGAACTAACCAAAGAGTCCACACTTGGGACGAGGGTTAGTGCATAGTTCAAACCTGCGAGTCCACTCGGGGCGAGGGTTTGGTATTCCATTGATCTAGTGTTCGCTTGTTCATCCAGCAGTTCAGTTACGTGTAGTTGTTCTTGTATTCCAGTTCATAGTCACCTGTCAGTAGCCACTTATCGTTAGTCACTTGTTAGCAGTTTGGTCATAGTCTATTGCCATGTTAAGTGTCATTCCTTGTTTATATCATGTTTATATTATCATGCATGATTAAACTGCTAGATAGGCATGTTTTTATGTATCTTGCTATGTCCCCTGAGGACCTGATGATCTCTTCAGGTTTAGCGATTGTATGGAGTTAGTTAGTAGAGCGGGATGGTAGATGATTGTGATGCATGATTCAGGTATTTGTCAGTAATTTTACATTGTTATTCTTTCGTGCTTTACATTCCTTATCATGAGATATCCTGCTTACTAATTCACTTTAGAGACTCTGGTTATATTTTTTGAGTCTTATCGGACATATATGCTAGTGGGCTGCAGACCATGACCCATAGTGTTCATTCATGATTCGTACACTTATTGTGGATTTGAGATATAGATTTATTTGCCATGATTTGGCAGTATACCATAGCCGTGACAGTGTTTACGTATTCGAGTCGGGCTGGAGTCCGCTTGATGCGTAGCTGGCTTGCTCACGAGCTCGCGTCTGAAAAAGTTGGTGTGGGTCGTGACACCAGGACTTTCCACCGCCTCGAAGAGCTCCCACGACGCCAGGGCCTTCTACCTCTTTGAAGAGCTCCCACCACCGACGCCAGGACCTTCTATCGACGCTAGGACCTTCCGCCGACGTCAACGCTGACATCATCTCCTATGTAGTGGCAATGGTTACGCGTGATTGCAAGGATGGTGGTCACACGCGGTGGTGGTGGTGTCAGACGTCGTCGAGCCAGATCTACATTGTGTTCCCAACCTTCATCTCTACCACCAGTCGAACGATCACCGCATCCCACTTACAGCTTAGTTGCGGCTAATTTTTATTATAGGTAAAAAGTGGAGAAAATAGGGGAACAACAACTAGAGTGTGTCAAATATTCTCTACCTTCATCTCTGCTTTTACCGCAAACCAAACGGTAAAATTAGCACTTGTTGCCTCTAGTTGCTGCAGAAACCTCCAGTTGTAGGGCAGTCCCTACCATCCAAACAGCCCCTAGTAACCACAGCTTGGATTTCTGATGCCCAACACTGACCAGATTTCTACAACCAAATGTCTGACACTAACCTACATTGAGACTACCCTAATCTAATCCTTTGGGTAACATCTATTTTTATTTATTTTTTATCATGCCCCAGTACTGAAATACGAGGACGGACGTCAGCCAGCTACACCGTATAAGGTACGAAGATGTTATATGGCGATGGCGGCTGTCAATCTTGTTGGGTATCCTAGCATGCAATCATTCTATGGCCTAAATCTGATCTCATATCCATAGACAATAACAATAAAATAACTACAAGAGAGATAATCATATGGAAAGCAAAAATACTCATATGATAATCAGAAAATCTACAGTACCGAATAATAATGTAGATGAGAATACCTTCCTACAGTTCCTAGCATGGTCGGGAACTGAAGCACATCCCCCAAGTCAAGGATGGAAGATCCACAGGGTCGGTCACAGGCAATCTGGGAACAATTCAGGGTTGGTCAGGCCAACCGTAGCAAGTACCAGAAAGGAAGGCTTAAGGACGGGCTAAGAAAAGCCAGCAAGATAAAATATGACAGGAATAACATATATGAATAGTAAAAGAGGGTAAGGATCATGCGGTACCAACGCACGATAACAATCTACAACTACTATAGCTAAATAACCAACAATCAACACAATATTCCTAACATCCAATAATACCTGCATCGCCAATCGGAACTCGTAGTCTGTCATCGGAACAATAATCCACCCCTATATCAAACAAGAACAAGGGAATGAATTACCATACCGGGACAGCATTACGGGCCAGTCAGCTTAGCAAATAGCAAGCCATACAATTTATATGAATAAGCGGCCACTCAAATGTCTACGACTGTCTAGGTGGAGGTTGGGTTACCCCAACAATGCAAGTATAGGAAATCCTCAGATCGTGCCGTCCCAGCAGGGATAACGAGGCCAAGTTTAACTGGTACTGGATAAGCATCGGTCCCTCGTAAGACCACCGGGCTATGCATGTCACCACTGGTCCCTCGTAAGGCCACCGTGCTGAGCATGCCATGTATATAATGTATAGTACATAAAGTAGCCAGATTTTGCCATCTACTAGTACGAAGGGTAACAATATTCGCGGCGGTCAGCCTGCAAATCATGACTAGTGTCTGTATTAAGGCTAGTATTGCACGATTTCAGGATTCTGTTCCCTCCCAATGCTTCTACCAGTTTAAGTTACCTATATTATCGATACATTTATCCGGAATCACATGCCATGGTCACATGATCATCCTCCTAGATGTCGTACCTCAGTACGAGAATGCTAAGTAAGAATCAACCTCGGCATCTATAGTCCAGTTGTGATCCATCCTTAGTATTATGCTACATGCAAGCAAGCAATCTTGACCACGTTAAGACTATAGGCCAACAACCAGATACCCGTGCAGGTAATCATAGATATAATTAAGGGGATAGCACCTCAAAGTGCTGCTGCCAATGAGCACCTCAGTGCCATGTAATCAAGGGAATAGCACCTCAAAGTGCTACTGCCAATGAGCACCTCAGTGCCATGTAATCAAGGGAATAGCACCTCAAAGTGCCGCTGCCAAGGAGCACCTCAGTGCAAAGTTAGGGCCAGTACCTCAAGGGTAAACTGGAATTATAGCACGGATACAAGTAGTCATGTCGGGGACAAGATCAAATCTGTCAGTCACATAAAATCATCTGCCCACATCGTGGCATAGATATCAGGTCAAGTACATAGTCAGAATTTCGACTAGAATAGCATCTCAAGCACACATGGGAGCCTACAGCTCTAATCATCAAGTCGGTCTATCCAACAGATCAATCAATCAATAGTTCACATCCATGATGGAAGAAATATCATGCTAAGAAAGACAATCACCAGATACTAAGCCAATCACTAGAATCAATGCTAGGCCCTCTGGCTCACAAGAATCCTCTGAATCAATTATCACAAGCTATCAGAAAACAAGTCTCTCAACTACCAAGATATAGCAATCAAACCAAGTTCAGGGTACTTGGAAAGTCGAGTAAAAATTATATAATCATACCCTCGATATTCTTCTCGTTCCGTGAAATATTCGCACAATCATCAAAATTCAGAAATCCACATAGTCATATCTGATCAAATTAGAACATCATCAAAAGAACACTATCCAATAATCCACGTGAGTTTATCAATAATATTTCGAGATCATACTCTCCATAATACTCAATCCTCAGATATATCCAAAAATTACAAATCCCGATACATGGCACAGTGTCTGAGGCAGCACGGGGCTCGAGGCGTCCCACTGCCCAAGATAGCACGTGGATCAAGGTGGCACGGGAACCGAGACAGCACATAAATCAAGGTACACGTCCCGAGAAGCATGGAGAACGAGGACACACGCAAGTCAAGGGTGCGCTACTCGAGGCAACATACTATTCGAGGGGACACGCGGCCCGAGGACAGTACACTATTCAAGGTTGGTGCAGCCAGCGAGGCGTGGCGACCGAAGGGAAAGAGAGGGCGACGGAGGAGCTCACCGGGGCTCAGCCGAGTCGGGTTGAGCTCACGGCTGCGGAGAACGAACGGCAGCAGCGACAGCGCCGCGCCCGACGGAGGTTGCAGAGGGAGTCGACGATGATGGCGGTGGCGGTGTTGGCTGAAGTGGGGGTGGAGGAAGCCATGGTGGTGGTGGTCGCCGGAGGAGGCCGGGGAAGACAGGGAGGTGGTGGAGGTGGTCGCGGCTGGAGGCACGGATGGAGGCGACGATGGAGATAATGATGGCGACGGTGGTGGAAGATGGTACGGGCAGTGGCAGTGGTGGATGATGAAGATGGTGGTGGCCGGAGGAAATGGGGAGCGGAGAGACGAGTGAGGGGTAGAGCACAAGAGAAGAGAGAGCTCGAGAAAGGGACAGAGAGTGAGCGAGGAGGGTGAAGAGAGAGAGAGATGGGGGGTTCTCCAGCGGGAGGAGAGAACACTCGGCACAACCTTCCGCAGAATTAGGGCTAAATCCACCCGGCACAACCTTCCGCAGAATCGCAGGCTGAGAACACTAAGTCTCAGCTTCCAGCAGTGCTACAATACATATTGGAAACCAAACCATAGTCGAGAAAACTAAGTTTCGGCCTCCAGCAGCACTACGATGCAGACTGGGCGCCAAGCCAACACATGCAACAAGAATCACCACGCAGGGCGCATCACAGACCCACAGTCATAATCCAAACCACAAGCAGAGTCACAGACATAGTTAGCCAAAGTCGTTACCCAGCTGCTAGTCGGACACGGGACATATGGCGGCAATCTATACTCGTGAGTCGTGCTCGTGTCCTCGGAGGTGTGGATGACCCGTCCGAGTTATCCGATACGGCCTAACCCGGTATCGAACCAAGCTATCCTAAGTTATCATCATGGCAGTTCTACACTATGCTACACTACTCATGGTTAAACATTTACAATTACAATTAAATAAAATACAATAAAATCTAGGAGAGGGGGAAAAGGCCATCGATGAGCAAGGGGTACTTGCCTAGAGGGCTCGGCTAAGTAAGCAAGTCTTCGGCGATCATGTTCCAAGCTAGCACGTCCATTGATGTCCTCGGAACACATAATAAACAAACATTCGCATTAAATAATAGAGTAATCACAAGAGATGGCAGGATGATATACCGCATAGGTCCTGCAAGCAGTAAAGGAGCTGGCATGAAAACCGAGGCACGCGGATCGATATGAACACGCAAATCGAGACACGCACAAGAATCAAGGTAACACAAAGATCGAGATGATCAGAGGAACAGAGACATACACATAAACCGAGATGCATATACAGATCGATATGGGCACGCAAACCGAGACGTACACGTAGATCGAGGGATCATGAATATACTAGGGCACCATCTATATGGTATCTATTCTGCAATCTGATAATCATACCCGTCTATCCAGAACCATGTTACCAGAGTCCTCATCACACCAGTAAGTATGGCTGCGATAATCCATAGAGTCCGCAACTAATGTACATACCTCTAGAATCATGGTATCTAAAATTTTTGAATTGCCGCTAGCTTGGCTGCGAAAACTTTAAATTCCCATACCCGAGAAATACATCCAAAATCAGACTATCTCATCGCCCAACCAGCTAATATGGCTGTAAAAGACTCTAGATTCCATGACTGAGGTAACCTAGCCCATAATATTATCTTGGTAGAAAATTAAGTCAATAATGAATACCAAGAATCAAATTCAATGATGAACAAGGAAGTAGACAGAAACTGTCGGAATCGAATTTCGAGATGGTTTATAATGAGATTCTCAATGGTCAACCCAGAAATCTTCTCAAGTAGTCCTAACTGTGATTGAGTACCTCTTCGTTAAAGCCTATCTCTCAATCCTATCGCAGGCTCACAACAATACAACTAAGTCGCCGTACTACCACGATATTGCATTAATGCGACTCTCGACCTACATGGGCCACCACTAAAAATGTGTCATGATCCGCACCCATTGTGAGGGTACGAGTACGTAACAGCACCCAGCCTACGCCGCAATGTCGGTGGTAGAACACTGTTCTAGGTCACTATCTAACCATTAACTCATGCAGTATATGATATACTCATCATGATCAACTCCGAACGGAGGACAAGTATAAGATATTATAACTCAATCACAGTCTAAGCACGATAAGGTAACACAGAAGAAATAACTAAGAAATAGAAAGACAACTACTATAATAATAACAAAATCTCAACAATCTCGAATACTACACAAGTCTCAAATCAAATACAACAAGTTCAACATGAAAAACTGATGCAAGTCTACTAAACTAACTCCCGATCACTCCTGAGTGTCGGGGCCAAAGGTAGCCATCCCATCTTCGGGTCCATAATATGTAGGGCAATCATCTGTAAAATTTCAACAGGTCCAGTCAGGACAGGAACAAGCACATCTTATCTAGAAAATCCAAATAAGTGACAGCGAACTATAAAGCAGTTATAGACAGTTGTATTGATGAACATGGCAGTTTATATTCAGGTGATGGTATAGAGAGACAGATAAGGTACAAGGAAAGTAAGTAACTAAAACAAGAGAAAAATCATAGCAATAAAGACTGTAAATAAAAACTAGCTGAACTAGAGTAACATGGTATAAGTCTAGACAGTAAATATAGACAAGTGTAACTCCAATATAAATCCAGTACAAGACGAATCTAATACAAGATGAATCTAGTAAGAGACGATTCCAGTCATAGTGATCAATGATTCCAGGGTGAGTCCAGCCTATACTCTAACAGTGTGTTTTAAAATACCGAGATCGACATATAAACGGCTATAGGTAATCCGACACATCACACACCGGGCCGGTTGTGAGATGGCTATCATTCCAGTTTGATTCAAGCATGAGGGTGATTCCAGAATTGGGGTATGTCTATATGACTTACTCTAGTATTCCCCTCCCAGCAAGTGAATCTAAAAATTTGACACAAGATTCAAGATGAGTCTAGCCAGAACATGATGATACCAGTAAATGATTCCAGAATTATTTCAGTAATAGAGGCCAGACAATAAAAGTGTGTCGCATACATGAATCCAGAAATATCCGTACGTGTTGTAACAGAGAATCACATACAACTAATTAGAACTGAAGTACAGTAATTGACAATTAAATGAAAGAACTATCAGAGAATGTACTCGCCTGATTCTCTGAAAAGAGTAGTGTAATATCAGATGTCTGCACCAGAGTCACAATATCCTAAATAGAGCAGTACAGGTTATAATATGTTTAAAATAAGATAAATGATGTTTACAATATAATCTACATAATTTTTAGGTCAATCTAGGTCAAAGTCAACTCTTGGTCAACTCTGGGTCAAACCAAGTCAATATCCAGCTAAATTGTCAAACCTTGGTCAACTAGTCAACCAAACAGTCAAACTAGGTCAACTCTAGTCTAGTTAGGTCAAACAAGGTCAAACAAGGTTAAACTAATCTAGGTTGGTCTAACCTAGGCTGAACAAGTCAATCTAGGTCTCTAACCAAAATACCATACAAGCCACACTAGTCTAGTACCATAGCCTAAACTATACCTCACATATAACAAAACCATATATGCATATATTATATAAATCAATACATGTCACATTCACATTTATATATATACATGTAAATATACATATAGGGTAGCTATATAGGTATAGGTACTAGATTAACATATACATATATACATGGATATAGATAAGGTATCACAATACTAAGTAATCCTAATCAAGCATTCATGTAAATATACACTATATATTTAGAGAGAGGAAAAGAGGGAAGAGTGAAAGTATATGTATACATGCATATCATAGTGTGTGTATGTGTACACATAATGGTGTAAGGGGGGTGCATATGCATGTAGGTGTAGTGTGTAATAGAGCATAGGCATGTGGTTATCCTCATTCTCAGATTTCAGTGACTGAGAATAGCGTCCTGTGTGTGTGTATACATTACATAGGGTCTCAAGTTTAGATTCAATATAACAACCAATGTGTGTGAAAACATAGAAATCAATATGGGGAATAGTGTGTACATATGTGTATAGGTTAGCAATGTATTCATTCCAGATTTTGTGTGTGTGGATGTGGAATTCGTGGACCGAATTGGTTCTCAGGTTCCAGTTTTACAAACAGTGCGAGTGAGTGTCTATAGAGTATCATCCAACAGCGTGTGTAGGTTACAAACATAGCTTAGTATAGTGTTCAGATTTAGGGAACAAGCCATGTACCATTTTGTGTGTGGGTGGCTTAGTGTAGTGTGCAGATTATAGATAGTGCCATGTGCGTGAGACAATATAAACAGTGAGCAATGTGACAGTTTAGCTAATAGGGAGTAGGAAACCTATGTACAAATCTCAGGAAGACAATGAGCAAAAGACAGTGTGCATACATTAGTGTAACAGTGAATAGTGTACCGGATTTAGTGTGTGTTTATAGGAATTTCAGTAAGCAAATGACAGTTAGTGTGTGTGTATGGAAACTGAATTCAGTGTACATATGTATCAAGGTGAGAAACAATGTAACCCCAACAATCTGAATTCCTAAGTTCAACTCAGATTTTTGTGTGAAAATCAGTGTCCTGTGTGTGTGGGTATACATAATTGTGTCATGTGACAGGAGTTCAATAGATAGAGAAAATGTGTGAATAGGTGTGAGTGTGCTATAGCATCATACATTCTCAGTGAGTGTGCATTCATATATGTTGCTCTCAGATCTCAATTAAATCAGGACATCAAAACTCAAAAGAAAAAGTGGAAAAGGAACCAAACCTGGAACTCGTACTTAGTTACCCACATCCAATTCACCCATTACTCAAATAGATAGGACACACTCACTCAAAACCTATCTCAGTTAACATCAACTAACCTAGCAATGCCAACATATATATACATATGTACTGACATATATACTCACATATATACATACAAATATACATGTACAAATATATATATGATATATATATATATATATATATATATATATATATATATATTTTAATATATATATATATAAACAATTTAACATATTAAAGTATATTAAATGGTTTAAAAATGACTGGAAACCAAAAATAACTCAGAAAACCAAACCTCAGTTCAGAGTTTCAGAAATTCCTAGTGCAAAACCGAAAACAACAATCAAACTCGAATCAAAAATAGAAGAATATGATGTACAGGCATAGGGGCTAACCCTACGAGCCTATACGTGTCCGCCCGTGTCCAAGGAACAGGACACGAAGTATCCAAAAGCCAATGAACACTGTGTCAGAGACAGTACAGTATACTGTCTCGTGTACGTGTGTCAAGCCACAAAGAACACGATACACATACCTACAAGTGTCGTGCACGTGTCCATAGCTAGGGTAGGTCTAGGTGTACGTGTTCATTAGCCTAAAACCGGTCTTTGTGTCTTCATGTCTGAGAACGAGGTGCGTGTCAGAGCTGGTTTACATGTGTGTGCAGGACAGGCAGCGACCAGTGCGAGAGTGAAAACTCCCAAACCACTAAACCAAATCATGTGAGACATTGGGGGCATATTGTCAGACATTGCCCCCAAGTGTCCACCAATTTTGGTCTCCAACTGAGTCATATCGTATCGGATATGGACGTGTGGCAGCAGGACACTGCACGGGGGCCTCGTACTACAGATCGTGTCCAAATTTGGACACGAAAACCAACCCAAATCATGCTCAGTCACATACATACATAATCTACATATGATTAGCTACCGAAATATATAATTTGTTTTGAAAACCAAGAACAAAAAGTTCTAAGAGGCATTTCGTCGAACACCTATGTACATACATTGATACGTGTCCGATACGGACACCAAATGGACACGGTTTCCTACCAAACTTGAGGGATAGCTAGGGGAACCCTAAATGAATGCATCTATGGAGAGAAAACCAGAAATTAAAAGGTTTAGAGGCCATTACCTATTGAGAGTTGGAATCTCAATAAAGTTGCACTTGAGAGCCAAATTCCTCCACTTCCTATGGTCAGATTGCTCCAAATCCTTGGTAGCTATCCACCAATAGCCTCTTCTACAGTAGGGGAGTGGTTTGCAATTGATTGGGCTCAATTTGGAGTTGATTTGGAGAAAAGGGGTGAATTTGGGGAAGAACACAAATTAGGATAAGGGTTTGCAAATGGGAGGAGGCAAGGGGCTAATGAGATGTTTAAATAGGAAGGGGCAGCCTTGCTTGGCCGTCCATAGACTGTCCTAGGGTTAGGGTTAGGTCCAAGTTAGGTTTAAGGCCTTCTCTAGGTGTAATTCAAGGCTTTCTAGTAAAGGCCCATCTCGAATAGAATTTCCACCAAAATATCTAACTTAGAATTAATATCTAGATATTCCTAGACCTTGTCATTCAGTTGGAAGCTACTAATCAAATATCTAGGCTCATGACTAATAATCTAGGTTAGGTCAAAACTAGGGTAGTCTCTAACAAATAGATTAGCACAATAATAATCATTCAAAATTCATTTTCATTAAAAAGTCAAAAATGACCAAAATATCCCTAGGCTAAAAAGTCACAATAGTCATCATAATCACATGGCTAGGCCTCCTTGGCCATGGTTAGTCTCTAGGTCATGCAGTCTCTAGGGTTTCACTAGCAACACATCAAAATCACAAGTCATGACTTAAAATAGTTTTAAATTGATTAAAAATAATCATAAATCATAATATGATATAAATACAAATAAACAATAATTATAATTATAAAAGTTCAAAAAATATTCTCATTTCAGAAACTAGGTGTTACAAGGGGAGTGAGCGAGGAGAGTGAAGAGAGAGAGATGGGGGTTCTCCAGCGGAATAAGAGCGGGAGGAGAGAGAGAAAGAGTGATGGAAGAGGGGTGGGCTGGCGGCTGAGGGTGGGGAGAGGAAAAGAGAGAGTGAAGTTAGGGTTTGGGTTTAGGCTTAGATATTTTAGGGTGGGGTAGATATGGGAACAAGTAAAATAATAGTAATAATAATAATATTGGGGATAAAATTCACATGCAAGAAAATTTCAAGAAAATTTTAAGAATACCCAAATTTAAAATCCTCAAAATACAAAAATATAGTCATATAACTATTTTAAAAATAGGGATTTGACATTTTTACATGCTAAATTAATAGCTATACATTTTCTGACACACACTAAACCCTTTGAGCTTAATTTGACTCAACCTAGAGCCAACTCTCAAACCCAACCATAAAACCAAATTAAGTGGTCAAGTAGAACCCCAAAAACTCTCTCTAAGCTCACAAAAAACCAAACCATAATCCATACACCAAAACCTATTTTTAGAAGAATAAATTCAGTCTATAATAATTTGTAACCACAACCCCTTCACTTCCCTCTCATGACCAAAATCCCCTACCTTTTTACCTCCCCACTTAAAAACAAAGAGTATAACACCCAAATATAACCCTCTTCTTATTCTTAACCCCCCCCCCCCCCCCCCAAACATTCATTTCTTGGTATTATTTCACAATAAATTCAGCCATACCCCCTTTTTGGCCAAAACCTACTCTACCTTCACCAAATATGTCCAATTTTTTCTCTACTGCTTCTTCACCCTATCCACCACCTCCATAGCCTCAAACCTCATCCAAGACTACCATAACACTCTCCCATATCACCCTACCAATTTTCATACCCACCATGGTCCCTAGAACAACCTACACAAGCATCACAAGCAATTACAAGGAGGAGAAGTCAAATTTGGAATTGTTTTGAAGAAACTATGATTCGAGCCATTTTTAACATATTTTTCAAAGAGCTTAGTAATCAAAGCTCTTCCCTTTGAACCCCCTAGATGTCCTAAACAACACTCTTTAGGTTTTATAAAGATTTCACCAACTTAGTAAATATATTTTGTATGCTACACTAGGAAACCTCAATACCAACCTAGTTTTTACCTATATTGAACACCAACTTGTA
Organism: Iris pallida; assembly: GCA_029216955.1. Lineage (NCBI taxonomy): Eukaryota > Viridiplantae > Streptophyta > Magnoliopsida > Asparagales > Iridaceae > Iris > Iris pallida. Next base: position 17,571,909 of record JANAVB010016599.1, on the reverse strand, counting down.
AATCTTATTATATTTGTTAAATAATTCTAAAATGAATTATTGAATTCTATTTTAGACTTAAATTTATATATTTTCCAGAATATAAAATATTTGTTTTAGAATTAAATTATGGAGATTCATAAGGGTATAATAGTGTTGAGCATGTGTAAACACTAGAATAACGTAACTAGTTTGTATTTTAATCATTATGATGCCTATAGCTCATGTTAGGAAAAGAAATTATATATTATATGGTATTTAATTTTAGAATTTAAATTGATGTTTTTGAGGATGAAATACGTAAGAATTCATGAAGAGGTTATGTTGGAAGGATGTGCTAAAAACTAGTCTATACCAACTAGTTTAATTTTGTTGTTTTGTAACACATAAAATAATATGTTAAATAGAAGAAAATGTTAATTTTGACTTTATTTTCCAGAACCTATAATTGTGTATTTGGCGATGGAACATAGTTTTTTTAGAAAAAAGATTAGGTTTATAATTGTATGTTACTAGTAATAAATAACTAGTATATTTTGCACGTGCATAAATACTTAAATTCCTACGTTAATAAATGAAAAACAGCATTTTAAATTACATTTCCAGAATATAGAAATTACTTTTTTTTTGATTAAAAATGTATGATAATCTAGGTTACAAGGAATATAAAACTATTAATAATAGGTCGAGATCTTAACTAGTATAGTCAGTGATAGTTTGTGATATAAAATACATGATTTCAAAGAAGATTAAACAATTTTGTTTGTAATATAGAAATAATTCCAGAATATTTATGTGATTAATTAAGAGATTATTAGCAAGGTAACACTTGAATAATCTTGAAAAGTTGTTATACAACTAGTTGGTGTACATAACCTAGTTTTGGGTTATATATAAAATATTTTTTCTTTATAACACCATGATTAGAATATTAAACCAATCTAGATAATGTTTTTAGAGTTGAGTAATGAACTTAATAATGATATGGATACCAATTAGTAATCTAAGTAATAGAGGTTAACTCTAACTAGTTAGACGACACTAGAAAGTATGCAACGTAGCTGTAGTGCCCTGATCCCGTTGTGGAGCACGGATGGGGCTAGCGACTGAATGGCCGAGTCAGATAAGATTGGAAAGACTTTACTTAGGAAAACTTTACCAGGATCGCGGGATAATAATTGAGATCCTTTCTTCGTTATGGATTGGACTCTTTTGAAATAATGCCCAAGATGCAGTGGCGTGCGTCTTGGGAGAAGAATTCTATATAAGAGTTGCTTGTCCCGAGACCGTAGCCCAGCTGGTTTTCGATGTCGCTTTCACTGTTGTTTTTGTGTGCATTTTCGTGATTGTTTTTAATAAATGTTTTCATGGATTTACTTTCACTGTCTATGCATTCATATCGAATCACTGAGAGAAAGAGAAAGAAGTATGCTGACCAGACATTGGTGCCAATGCAGGTACTAACACATTGAACCGAGCTTGACGTTGCGTGGAAGACCCTTTTCTCTCGGTAATTCACCAACAAGTGAGTGGCTTTGATCCTTCGATGATCCTTAATTCTCACGCTTAACAAAGGATGACTTGTTATTAAGTTTGTTGCTTAATAAAAGATGCCTAGTAAAAACCCAAAAAGATAATAAAAGATAAATTATCACATGGCTAGGTTTATGTTACAAATCAAATGATGACTTGTATGATGCGATATAAATTGTTGAACATGTGATGCAAAGACCCAAGTATTGGGCGGTAAGTATATCGGACTTCGGTTCGAAAGAATGGTAACACAAAATAAATAGTTGCTTGGTTGGATAAATGGATATGCGAGCCTACGACTCAAGGCAAGTTGGCAAGATGAAATGAGAACTACGACTTATGTGTGGGAGATGCTATTATCATGCATATTATGTTTCTTATTAACTAAGTTGCATTACGTGCATGGTCATGGACAACTTGTGTGCAAGATAGTTTCTCGAACGGTAACCCGCGGCCATGGACTCGGTTCGTCCTAGGGGGAGCAAAGATTGATGTCGACGTACTGGCATCGGTATGCGGGACCTTCAATCGGACTAGCTACCGGCACTGTAAGGGACACCGTTATACCAATAAGATAATTCAAGATGGCATGTCGCCAGTGACCTTCATATAGACAGGTGTCATAGCTAACAATTTCTTATACAGACAGAGTAAGTATTATTCATTAATATATAGGGATGGTTATCGATCGTGGGTAAGATTCACCAAATTGGTAAAAAATATGAATTGCTTATGTTTCCTATCAAATATAAATTGTTAATGGACCCTAAGGCAAGATAGAAAAATCACAAATCAATAATGTGTTTCACATAATTTACTACTATTGATTTATGGTGAGGTTAGTTACGGCCGCTCACCAGAACATATGTGGTAATGTACTGACCTTCGTCTCCACAGGTACCGAGAGCCTAGTGGATAATCTTAGACGTTGAAGGCTTGTTGTCCGACTCTTTAGAAGCTTCAAACTTCCTTGAAGTTTCCACTTGAAGAAGGAGGCATTTTACTGAAGGTGGTTATTGTCGCATTTTTAATAAAGGGATATGATGTATAGAACAAGTTGTTTCTCATTTCAATATTTTTGTAAAGTTATCAATAAAGAGCCTATTTCAGATCATATTTGTGTTATTCAGCTTCTCTGTGAACTTGTTGCGAATTTCTATTCAAAATGTCTTTTTTATAAAATGTATACGAGCACGCCTTGTACAAGTGCAACTCCAGACTTGTACGGCATCATGCCTTAGCAAGGACAAAGGATTCGACGTGATTCAAAGTGAGAACGAACGATTCCCCGAATTGGGACGTGATAGCTTGGTATCAAAGCACGACTTTTCTTGGTTTTAAGATTTCGAAAATGACACAAGCTTTATTGATTTTTGAAAACTTTGGTTTTAATGTCCCGAAATAAGATGTTCCATACAGTAACTCCATAAATATTTTAAGAGACTAACAAAAAATTTTTTGTCTTACAGAGATGACGAAAGCGGGTACCACGAACAATACGAGTAGCTCAAGGGCGGTAGCCTCAACCGACCCTATTTTTCGTCAAATTGGCAAACCAATTTCTCGCCGCACAGTCGTCGAAATTGACTTCTGTAAAAAGGGTTTTGTAGCCCTATATGTTGTCTAAGTCTGTTTTGAATTAGTTTTCGAAAACTCCTAATGTTTGGTTCATAAACTGTCTTCCAAGTCGGGTATTGGACTTCCCTAACTGTTCGATTTGCATAGAATTTTTCTCGATTTCTCAAGTATTTTTTCGTCGATTACAACCCAATTCAATTCTAGCCAGTTACAAGGCTTAAGGTTGTTTAGATTATCAACTAAAAGGATCAAACAGAGTGATAATTAATCAAGTATACATGGAGAATTTTGATCGTAAAGTGCGTACCTCACTATTGTGTCCAAGAACAGGGCTCTGAGTTTTCTCGATGGAAATCTGACGACTGCAGGCTGTCGACGACGGCGACAAGGGGTCGTAAGGGGGCGCCGGTGATCGGGGCTTGCTCTATTGTCTATGGTTTCGAGTTTAGAGGTGTGCTTTGATGGAAATTTTGAATAACCCTACCGCGCTCGTGCATATATATATATGGCTCAGGAAACTTTCTTGATTTGATTTAAATTCTGATTCGAATCAGATTTAGGTTGGATTTGCGTCGGTTAGGGAAGAATTAGATAGGGTTGAATATGTAGAAAAGATTTGATCGATTTTTAGAGAGAATTTAGGTGTTTTTCTACTCTGAAGTCGAATTTTTTTTTTTGTAATATATATATATATATATATATATATATATATATATATATATATAATAAAAAAATCCTAAAAATTCTAAAACACAATGAACACCTTATAAAATATTTTTAGGAAAATATTTGGCAAGCAGAATACTAAGGAAAAATATTTATGCTAGCATTTGATTTAATAAGAAAAAATCATATAACTATTTAGTAATTATTAAATAAATATAAAATTACTAAAATTATTAAATAGAAATATAATAGAAAATTTATAAAAAATAGGGTGTTTATATCCTATCCAACTTATAAAAAAAATTCCTCAAAATTAAAAAAAGCCTAACATCAGAGAACTACGAGATTTAAATACAAAAGGAGAGCAGGTACATCGAATCGTAACTCAGTTTCCGAAAAGATGGAGGAATAGTTATCAAAGGAATCCACATTGGCTCCATATCCTACAAGATAAGGTATTCTTGGTTTAAGGCCCTACCCAACTTATAGAAGTTGGCTAACTGTTAAAATTGTCATTATAAGGCTTCTGAGAAGGACAATTTCTAAAGAATGGCACGAGAATATTGGACATTTTTTATCGTAGTCACGGATCCTAAGGAGCCAAGTATCCCTATGGTGTTCTTGGTCCATAACACTATAAGAAAAACTTTACCGATTTAACATTGCTCAAATAGTCATGCTCCAACAAGACAATAAGAATTATATTGGTCGAAATATAACTGGACGCAATGGTACAGAGGGATTTCATATTGGATGAATCTTGGGTTTAATCCATATTGGCTGGACAAAATCTCGTAGAACCAATCTAAAACATCCCTATTAGGTTAGGGTAACCTAGAACAGGTTATAACTCAAGTGGTTGGACTAGTTCGGAGTCGGGTTGGTTAAATAGGTATCGTAAGTCTGAAAATGTGCCTTCCGTGACTTTTGTGTATAAGTAGCACATGGAGACTCAATTGAGTGGCACACTAGTGGCATGTGCATAGTAGATTTCGAGTAGATCGTAACTATATATTGGGTTGAAAGATTTGAGTCGAGATTGGGTCTATAATTGAAGCCGGAAAGTATATCGGTATTACGGTGAGGGTTTTAGATGGCATTTTTGACCTGAAAGTAGCATCATAAAAATAGAGTACGAATGGACATGTTTGAGTAGGATATGATATGCTTAGATGAAGGTGAACTCGTCTAGGTCTTGTATATAAAATTTGTTGGAAGTTAACAACTAGTATTGTACTCCGAATATCAATGTCACGGTAGGGGTCACCAAATGATCTAAATAGAAAGTGGGTGTTCATGAGGCACTAATTTATCATCCTAGTAGGAACCAATTTATCATAATCAATCGATAATCCTAGTAAGTCCTAAAATTTAGAGGGGCTTATAATCTATACTCTCCAGAAATCTTTTCTCGAAATTAAAACTAGGACACGATACCATGATAGGATGAAATTAGAAAAATCATGGTTGCGATCTTTGTATCTTGCTTGTTGGAATAACCATACGATAATATAGAACGATATGCAATACGAAAAAAAAGTCAAGTATGAAGCTCGTACCACAATTTTGAGCAATTGGAAGAAATGGTTGTATGTCATTCTTGCATTCAATAATGACACATGAACCGAGGGGCGCGTATTTAACTCTTCTTATGGCCTATGTAAGATTATAGTCAGTGGCAACGACTTCTATGGTCTGTCAAGAATTACCTTGGATGACTAAGTCCTTAATTTTCTGCTTGTAGCAAGCTTACTCGTCTATGGTTATAGTCGAATGTAGCTCTTCGTGATACTACCGCTAACTAATAAATCCAAGTAATTCTAAAAATTATATTAAGTAGGATAACTAAATCATTGAGGGTGTTGCTCTATTATCAACTAGTGTCTTAACAATAAATGGCGTATCTAGGACAATATTGGTTGTGTTCCTACTGCCGGGATGATCGTTTATATGATAGCTCTATGTTGTTGCTAAGGTTCTATGAATCGTCTAATCGACCTGCATCAGATTATTCTATCTATTACTAAGGCTGGATTGATGAAGACATTAATTAAGGTTAGGATCAAGCAATAAGAATAATCAAAATATTTCCAAGAATGGTATGAAGCCAAGCGGAATGCCTAGGATTTAGTCTAGATAGAATCATAGAACCGTGTACCTCCATAATCACATTATTCAAAGTTTGCCCCGTCAGCACATATCTGGCTGCAAAACTTCGAAATTTGTAATTCGATGGACTGCAGTGTGTGTCTGCCTGCAAGTCAATATAGGTTCTCGGACTCATCTTCGACCTACATCCATGAGATGTTTTCAAATTTAACATTTTACGGAAAAAAATAGAAGTAGAGACCAACATGCATAGAATATGGTTCAAGTAGAAGTCAAGAAACATATGTAACCATGATGCCATTATCTGAAGATCTGCCTCGCTAGTATTTTTGTGGCTGCAAAAAGTTTGGTTCCATAATACAAGGACAGATATAATTTCTCAAACTTTTCCTTGGACCATTCCATGGGATATTTTTTCCATAAAACTAAAGGAAACGGATGGATTTCTCTAGAAAATAGCAGATAAGAGTTTTAGTCAATCCTAGGAATAGTGGTAAAACATAATCAACTGTATCCCTACTCGAAAGAAGAGAATATTCATATAACCTTAAATTCAAAGAATGTGACAGAATCTGAAGGGTATTTTTAGTCATGGTATGATTAAGGAATACAAAAAGAATTACTAAGGGTTAATGGAAAATCAAGATGATAAATAATTAGGTACTCCTATCGATAGGCAGTTTCTTGAGAAAGATAGTATACTAGTTCCGAGGTTGTCATATGGTCTAATCATTCGCAATTACCAACAATTTAAAAGCAATGACCATTAATCTATGTTTCGGGAAGGGATGAGTAACTCAAGATGAAAATGCATGGCTAGGCTAGTGACTAACTAGAGAGGTATGGCTTTAGATATCATATCGTGATTTAATAACTAATGATATAATAAGTAGTGGTGTACTTGATAACAGTGTACTTAGAATAAAATCTGCTATATTTCTATCCCCAGGATAGGTTTCTTTTACAGCTGTGGCGGATGGTTGTCCAACTTGATATATGCTGGTATGCTGATTTGGGACTTGCTCAGACTGTTGCATCCTTGTTATCGCATCCTTGCCTTTGGGGCAATCTTTTAATAGGTTTTGGTCGGAGCTGTACGCCCAACACAAGCCTAACCTCTTGTGATAATCTCTCTGGATGTGTCCTTTCATTTCGCAGTAATAGCAGACATGCTTCTTCCGAGCCTGGTATAGTCCTGCTCCTTATTGCTACTGTAAGGTATGTTGTGTCCTCATATAATCTTGGCCTTGGTGATAATTGGAACCACGAATCATACACTGTCCCAATCTACGACGACAATCCTTCGTAACGTGACCCTTCCTATGGCAGAAGCGACATGTATGAAGCTCCGTATCTGGTTGTGCTTCAGGATGTCTATTCAGCCTGTTGTGAGTCACTCTAGCTGATACTAGGGCTTGGTGTAGATATAGACATGTTCAGGGATATTGATAAATATTCCTTGCAAACTTATTATGTTGCTGCTGCACTTGTAATAATTTAAGCAAGAACCTTGCTACCGAAGCCTCATTAGCATAAAAATATGGTGGGGACTAAGGAAGAGGTGGTCTATGTTCTTCATGGGGAGTTGGGGTCTGCTGGTCACGCTGTTTTAGCTGGGATCCCACACCTTGAGGGTACTGCTGGGTAGGTGGGGTCCTCCGATCTGATTGAGACACATGACGTGGCTGAAGTGATGTGGGGGAGGTCGTTGTTCGAGGCGGCGAGGGAACTTCTCCTCTTGGGTTGTCAAGTCTTCAGAGTTGATGGTAACAGGATTAACCAGACTGCTACTAGAATTTATTATATTGGCACAAAGGTAAGAGCAACGTTAGAACAAATTTCAAGCAAGAGGCAGTTCAAGCAATCAATTCAGAGTTCGTAAAAGTTTGAAGTCAAAGGAGGTAATAAGTTATGAATGAGATACTATTCTTATTCCTATATGCAGGCTTGTTTGGTACAGTCTTGTAACCAAATAATATTTTTGTAGACCGGCATGGACCACCACAAAAATATGTAACACCCCAGTCCCAAAATACGTAGGACTAGACATACAAAATATGCCAGCTGCATATATACGAAGAATAATCCAATATATGGAATTCTTGTACATATACATAAGCTATAAATAACAAATGATAGGCCAATCATAGATAATCTACCATCCACATAATACAAGAGATAAGCAATAGTCCATATAGAATATAATAAAAGAGTCAAAAAGATATAGCCGGTGGAAACAAATCTACTACCAAATAGCTATTAAAATAGTCTGAGATAACTGGAGTTCGACCTCCTAAAATAAAATAAAAATAATAAATGATGTCCACTATAATATCTCAAGTCATGACTAAAAAACCAGATCTCGGAAGGCAAGACCTCATCGACTATAAAAGTTGGATCCAGAGCAGTCGTACTCCGAGGGAAAGTCCTGGTCATCTAAGACTGGAGAGGTCATCAGGTCCTCAGAGGGAAGTAACAAGATACAAGAAACAACATGCCATATAAACTGTGAAATAAAATAAAGATGCATGCAAAATGGTGCCTAACCATTCTATTGTGGATATGCGGTTATGAACAAACCTACAATGCATGGGCACTCTGGCTACAGTAGGATTGGTATGGCCCCCATAGGCACCAGAGACCTCAAAGCATGACATTCGTCGAATATCAGAGGCCAGTAGAATCAGGATTCAGGATAAAGGGTAAGCAGGACCGTATCTCCAGTGGAGCTTCCGGTAATAAAGGAAAGTGCATACTTAGCCCATACGCTAAGGAATTGTTCTCTCTACCCAGTGCCTATCTATGTCATCTCCATAAAATATATAAAATTTTAGTAACTGCCAAGTCCACTAATCATGAAATTTCTATTGTCATTTACTTCCTAACCGTCGCACATCTTATACGTATCGGTGGCCAGTCGACTACGCGAGTTCGTGTCCTATATGTGACTCACAACTCATGGTAAAGCAAATGTCAAGGCCATATAAGATATACTAATACCTCACATCAATGGGTAGTTATCTAGTACTAGGTCATTGCAAATAGTAAACGAAAAGTAAACGACTAAAGCAGTCGCTCGCACCAAAGTATGACTTGGACGCTTAGTGTGATAGAAACATACAGTACATATACTAAAACTGAATAAAAATTATAGAAATAAAATAGCAATAAATGACAGAATATATTGGCAAGGTATCTTGCCTGAAGGTGGTGTGCAGAAATAGCAAAGTCCAGTCACTCAGATCATCAGAATCAAGAGCAATGAAAAGTCAACTCTCGCAAACGTCCTCGGATGCTGAAATAAATATCACGAACATTTTTGGTAAAGAAATGTCTAAAATTGCCTATCCATAAGTCCAATTCTGGACACATGAGCAAAATTATAACTTCAGGTTAAAACGATATCCATCGTTGGACCCGCTTTGTACCGAAAAGCGTGACAATACCTACGATCTCTAAAGTCATCAAATTATATGTCCATGGTTCCAATTTGAGGATACAAACTCAACCATATGTCCAAAGTTGGATTTCGGTGAGCCGTACACAAATTTGTCCGTTGGATCAAGTTGCGGGCCCGACAAAATAGCGTTCTGGTCGACCTTCTTAGAATCGGACCAAACTTGCCTCACAGGGCCAAAAATACGAGTCCAGTGGCATAAGTTTCGTCTTGAGATGACGAACATGCATGAAGTTGTAGACTATACGGGATATCTCAACCGATACGCCTCGATTTTGTCGCACACACCCAACGAAATTGAGTTCCGTCAAATCCCACATGTTTGTGAAGTCGATATGCACCTTTTGATACTTTTGATTCATGACCACGTCGTTCGGTTTGTCGGGACGCACGTTGTATTAAGGAGTTTTCTAAAAATTTCTATAGTTTTGAAATAGTTTTTTGTCAAATTTGGAAACCGATTTCTCGACGCAGTCGTCAAAATCGACTTCTGTAAAAAGGATTTTGTATATCTATATGTTGTCTAAGACTATTTTAAATTACTTTTCAAAAACTCCTAATGTTTGGTTCATAAACTGTCTTCTAAGTCGGGGTATTGGACTGCCCTAACTATTCGGTTTGTATAGAATTTTTCTCGATTTCTCAAGTATTTTTTTTGTCGATTACAACCTGATTCAATTCGAACCAGTTACAAGCTTAAGGTTGATTAGGTTGTCAACTAAAAGAATCAAACATAGCGATAATTGATCAAGTATACATGGAGAATTTTGATCGCAAAGTGCGTACCTCACTATTCTGTCCAAGAACAGGGCTCCAAGTTTGTCGGCAGAAATCTAGTGACTACAGGTGGTCGAAGGCGGCGGAGGGGGTCGCGAAGGGGCGTCGGTGATCGAGGTTGCTCTGTTGCCGATGGTTCGGGGTTAGAGGTTTTTTGATAGAAATTTTTGAAGAATCCTACCAAACTCGTATATACATACATGTGTCTTGGAAAACTTTCTTGATTTGATTTAAATTCTGATTTGAATCAGATTTAGGGTTGGATCTGTGTCGGTTAGGGGTGAAGTAGATAGTTTTGAATATGTAAAAAAAGATTTAATCGATTTTTGTAACGCCCCAGTCCTAAAATACGTAGGACTAGGAACGTAGACATGCCAGCTGTATACATACGAAGTATACTCTAATATATGGAAACCTCGTACGCATACATAAGCTATAATATGCAGTAGAAACCATAACGACTAATCACATCCACAAAATAAAGGAAAATAAAGAATTCATATAATCATCTATGGAAATATATTTGTACAATATGTTGGGCTGAGACAAATCCACTACCAACAAGCAAAGAAATAAATACATGGAAATAAAATGAGCTTGGCGAGCGAAGCGAAGACGATCCAAGTGCAATCATCCTCGAAGAAATAGCGATGATCACGACTAGAGCTAGAACACCTGCGAAAAACAAGGGCACACACCTGGCGAGATAACTAGGTCCTCAGAAGGACGTAACAAGACACATAATATCATGCCATAAACTGAATATAGTTAGCTCAACAGAAAATTTGCATATGTCTAAACAGATAAAGGACCTTAACCATTCTATATGTAATCATGCACTTTGAAGACAACGTTCCACACAAGGGCTTCTGAGACTAGAAACACGGCGCGTTAGCGATTTAACCGAGGTACTAGTGGCATCTAGAGGAAAATAAATAAATGTACGGCACACTAGTCTCTCGGGTGAGTCACTAACGGCAGCTAGAGGAAAGTAAATGTATGGCACATTTGTGTTTCAACCGAGGCACTAGTGGCATCTAGAAAAAAGTAAATAAATGAAAGGCACACTTGCTTCCGGCTGAGTCACAAATGGCAGCTAGAGGAAAGTACATGTATGAAAGCCCCTGCACATAACAACTGTCTTCTCCTCCCTATGCACTACTCGTGCTGAATCCACACCACGATATTTCTAATAACCGCTAAGTCTTCTAGACAATTATATTAGCGGTTATATCATAATGCTCGTCCTATACGCACCGATGTACGGTCGGTACGTAAGTCCAAATCTATATGAAACGCATGGCATCGTGGCACAGAGGTGTCGGGCCAATGGATGCGGCACAAACAAAGGTGGTCCCTTAACTCTAAGCCAAATACATAAAGAAAAATAAAGTATAGTAATTTACAACTACATATGGTTTTGAAAGAACAACTTATAAGAAATAAAACATGTATGATATTGAGCAAGAAATTTAAACAGTAAAGGCGAGGTATCTTGCCTGGTAGGACGCCTGGTGTGCTGCGATGATCAAGGTGGCACGAACTGCGACTTCGGTGCAACAACTACGCAAGGTGACCTTGAAGTACAAGTTGGCAACTCTAGAGGGAGTGAATAGAGTTTATATAAAAAATGATCAATTAAAATTTAAACTCTTTTCACCAACTAAATAATCTGAGTAAAATAAATACGGAAATAAAGAGTAGAGAGCAAGCACAAACACAACAAGATTTTTAATCTGGTTTCCCTCGTGGAGGACTAGTCCAGGCCTGAGAACTCTAGCTCAGGATTGAAATTCACTATTTGTGAAATAGGGTTACAACCACGTGCCTTTTCACAAAAGAGCACGTCAAACTTCTTTCAATGATCGCTTTGGTGAAACTTGGACTTTTCTAAGTGAGTTACAACTTCTTACACTTCAAACTTCTAACTGGATCGTACCGAACAACTTGAACGGTTGGAAAGTTTGAATGCTAAGTGGATGGGAAGGTAAGGCTCTTGAATATATAGGCTATGTAAGAGAAGAAGAAGAGAAGAGTGGATGGATTCAAATGAGAGAAACCAAGGCCTATTTATAGGGTTCGAGGTAGGCAGAATTTGGCCAGAATTCGGTATAAATAATTCAAATTTTTGGCCGTTGGACAACTAGCAGTGATTAATACCTAAAAATTAGCTTCCTAAATTTTAGGGGACCGAGTTCGGCCCAAACTCTGTGTGAGGCAGAGTTCGGCCCGAATTCTGTCGTCTATGGACAGAATATTGTTTTGTGGGCTTGGGATGAATGGGTTGGTTTGGATTTGGGCTAAGTAAACCTATAAAGCTATGGCTAGCCCAAAGTTGCTCAGTATGACCCAATGAACATCATCCTATACTCAAGAACAATAAAAAATACAGACTCCAGTATACACAAAATAGTAAAATTCCAAGCAGTTGTGATCTTGAACCAATGAGCTGAGTAGATTAATTTCGAGCTCGATGTGTCAAATTGGACTATAACAAATATTGTTTTGTTAATTGTCAAGATTAGGTTGACTGTGATCCGGTTTGGGTCAACAATCTCCTCCATTTTGATAATTGACAAAACATGATATTTGTATGTCCAATATTCATACCTGGACACATTTTGGCTCCTCCATACTTGAACAATCGTACTCTCCCGTAAACTGATATTTCCTGTAAATACTCATCCAAATATACATATCCAAGGATACACAATTTATAGTGCTAATACATATAGCAATGGTCATAGTATGAAGACAAATATCAATGGTTCTCCCCCTTTTAACAATCAGCAAAAAACAAGAGACAAAAATATAGAAATAAAAAACTGCCAACCACATAATGAAAGAGAACATGAAAGTAGTAGAACTAATATAAAAGCAAACTGAGCCATAGAGTTCTAAAGACAGAAAAACATAAGCAAACTGAGCAAAAAGAAACAAAGTGCCAAAATAAAAACAATCCTAATCATCAGTAGCAGGACAAATGGCCATATCCATCAAGGAGCATGAGAAGGCCCCGTACCATCAGAACCGATTCGACGGGGATCCACAAATACTAAAGTCGGATCAAGATAGCGACAAACCCACGAATCGTCAATGCGATAACCGTCGCGAGACGGATCACGTATCATCGGAATCGGCATCGTCGGATGGGAGGCCATGGAGTACTTAATGTCGTGGATGGAGTTGCTGAGCGCACTCATCTGCAGAGTAATGCGGTAGTCCATCTGCATCCAGCGATCATCCATCTCGGCCCAGCGCTCGTCCTCCAAACGGAAGCGATCACGAACCATAGTCTGAAGAGAGTCCAGTGTAGCAGTGGACTCGGGAGCAGGTGAATCAGGAGCAGCAAAGGGAGCAGGAGAGACAGGCTCCTCAGCATCATCGGACTCTGAAGAGGCGATAGCAGCAACAGTTCTCCTCGTCTTAGTCAGAAAGGCAGGAGTGGGCAAGGACTGACACTGATCCAATGGAATATGGAAGGCACGAAAGATCAAAGGAAGATACATAGAATAAACCAAAGATTTTGGTTTAGGCCTAGCACGAATCATCCAATCCATCATCGTGCGAGGAAAGTTGAAGGGGACGCAAAAGTGAAGAAAGAAGAGAGCAGTAATCTCAAAGTAAGTAACTTCATCGGTTGATCCAGCTTTTGGCAAGACCGAAGAAAAGATAATTTGATGAAGTTCATAGAAATGATTATTGAGATGTTTAGCCATAAGTTTTTGAGGGAAAGGATTGGGAGAACAAAGATCACCCTTGAAAATTTCCAACGTGGTTTCTCCGGGAAAAACAAAGTCCCGAGCATCATCAAGCCGTTCCCAAGTGTTGGGGTCGGGCAAACCAAGTAGGTCGGCTAACTCAAAATCATCAAAAGATATGTCTACACCGGTGACACATGAATAGATACGTGTGCGGTCATAAGTCATGTTGCAATAAAACATTTGTATGGCATTCACATATATCGGTTCACGAGTTGCAACAAGCTCATCAAGACATAAGTCACAAAAATTAGAAAGAAAATCGAAAAACACCGTAAATTTAATAGGGTGTCCCACAAAGACACGACGATGACGGAAGTCGGCGAACCATGCGTTGGACGCATCTAAGGACACAAAAAGACGGTCATCGTATATGTCGGCATTGATGGGTGGAGATGGATTAAAAAGAGGGTGCACCAAGTTAGGAGGAGGATGAGGAATAGGTTGTGGTGGAGGATTAGGTTGAGGGTTTGGGTTAGGATTAGTAGAGGATTCACCAATACTTCTCCTTGGTCTTTTATCCCTACCAAGCAACCTAGGAGCCATGGAAAGAAAATTGAGATGTGAAGAGAGATATACCTTAAAAGAGACCTAAGATGGAGGAGAACAACTCCAAGAATGACTTCCTTGAGTTTGGAGAGCAAATTCCCAAGGATTGGAGCCTTCTAGGGTTAGGGTTTTGAAGAAAATATAAGTGGAGATGGAGGAAGAAGACAATGGAGGAGAGAAAGAGACCAATTTTCGAATTTATGGTCCCTTGGTCGGCTGGTCGAGTGAAATATGGGCCATCGGATGAAGAAAGGATGAACGGCTGAGAATGATTTGAGGTTCTGGAACAAGGACACCGAACTCGACCCAAACTCTGGATAGGGCAGAGTTTGACCCGAGTTCTGGTCCCTTGGGCCAGAACTTCAAAAAAAGGAAAATAAAAAAAATTGGAAATAAATATGAATAAATGGTCAAAGATATAAATAAAAACAAGATTGAAAATTTGGATTTTCAAATGAGGCAGGCGATAAATAAAATTTAACCATATAATAACTAAGGAGTTATGACATAAATAAATATGGTGAAGCTGCTATGGGGTAGCTGCAGGGGCCGGATCCCAGCTAGCGGTAGTCCGAAGTCTAGTGCACCGTGTCGCTTAGGCTTTTACGCCTTGTTGTCAGAAGGACCCTTTCGACATGTACCCATAGCAAAGTCAGCATAGAGAATCGTAGCATAATCAATAATTACGCAGGTCAAGTTAATATATAACCATTTCATCTAAAATTCCTAATCCCCGACAAAGAAAATTGAATCGCTCCTCGGATAATGGTTTTGTAAAGAAGTCGGCCAACTGATGAACAGTATCAATAAATTCTAAATTAATAGTGTCATTCTGTTGGTGATCACGCAAAAAGTGGTGACGAATTTCAATGTGTTTCGTGCGTGAGTGACATATGGGATTCTTAGTGAGATTTATAGCACTAGTGTTGTCACAAAATATAGGAATGTGCATAAAAAATAAGTTATAGTCTTCAAAGGTTTGCTTTATCCACAGAATTTGTGCATAACAACGACCAGCTATGATATATTCAGCTTCTGTTGTGGATAGTGCGACAGAATTCTGCTTCTTGCTAAACCAAGAGACTAGAGCCTTTCCTAATAAATAGCATGTGCCACTTGTACTTTTACGGTCGACCTTGCATCTAGCGAAATCAGCATCAGAGTACCCAATAAGGTCAAATGATGTTGATTAGGGATACCATAGGCCTACTGTAATCGTACCCTTAAGGTATCGAAAGATACGCTTAACAGCAGTCATATGTGATTCCTTAGGATTTGCTTGATATCTAGCACACAGGCAAATGCTAAACATAATATCAAGGCGACTAGCAGTTAAATAAAGTAGACTGCCTATCATACCTCGATACTTATGTTGATCAACAGGTTTGTCGCTTTCATCTGGTTCTAGTTTGGTCGTATTAGCCATTGGGGTGGCGATTGGTTTGACGTTGTCAAGGTCAAATTTCTTTAGCATGTCCTTTGTATACTTTGACTGACAGATGAAAGTTCTATTTGATGTTTGTTTGACTTGCAGTACAAGAAAGTAATTGAGCTCTCCCATCATGCTCATTTCAAACTCGGTCTGCATACACTTAGCAAAATCTTGACATAGAGTTTCATCAGTAGAACCAAATATAATATCATCAACGTAAATTTGCACTAAGAGAATGGTGTCTTTGAAAGATTTTATAAAGGGTGTAGTGTCAACTTTCCCTTTTGAAAAACCATTTTCAAGTAAAAAATTGCTTAACCTTTCATACCAAGCTCTAAGGGCTTGTTTGAGGCCATATAACGCTTTCTTGAGTTTGAAAACATGGTCGGAAAATTTGTGATTTTTAAAACCAAGGGGTTGTTTTACAAAAACTTTCTCCTTAATAAATCCATTCAAGAAAGCACTTTTTACATCCATTTGAAACAGTTTAAAGTTTTAAAAATTAGCAAATGCACAAAGCATCCTAATGGATTCAAGTCTTACAGCAAGAGCATACGTCTCATCATAGTCGATACCTTCCTCTTGGTTGTATCCTCGAGCTACTAGACGAGCTTTGTTGCGTGTAACTGAACCATCTTCATTTAATTTGTTGCTAAAAACCTATTTCGTACCAATAATCGAGTGATTAGCTGGCCTAGGAACGAGTTTCCAAACTTGGCTCCTCTCGAATTGGTTGAGTTCTTCTTGCATAACAGAAATCCAAAACTCATCATTAAAAGCTTCTAAAATGTTTTTCGGCTCAATTTGTGAAATGAAGGCAGTACTAGCAATGGATTCTCTTAATGATGATCTAGTACTTACTCCGCGTGAAACCTCACCTATAACCAAATTTTTTGGATATGACGGCTTGAAAGAGAATTTTTTTGCAAGCCCTCCAGAGAATTGGTTTCAGTGGTAGTATTCATTGGAGTAGAAGTTGATGGCTCAACATCATCATCAAGAGTGGCTGCTGTACTGTTATCCTCATCGAAAGTCACATTTGTAGACTCTTCCACAATTAATAAGCGTTTGTTGAGTACTCTATATCCCTTGCTCTTGGCCGCATAGCCAAGAAAGATACCATCGTCAGCTTTGGCATAAAATTTGCCTAAGTTGTCTTTGGTGTTAAGGATAAAACATCGACAACCAAAAACTCGAAAATATGAAACGTTTGGAGTTCTTTCAAACCAAAACTCATAGGGTGTTTTCTTCGTAATAGGACGAATGAGCACCCTATTTAAAATATAGCATGTTGTACAGACAGCTGCAGCCCAAAAATATTTTGAAAGAGAGAATTTATTTAACATGACTCTATCCATATCGCCAAGAGTCCAATTCTTCCGCTCCACAACACCATTTTGTTGAGGAGTTCTTGGACAAGAAAACTCATGATTAAAACCATTTAAATCATAAAACTTTTCAAAATCAGTATTTTCTAATTCGCCTCCATGATAACTTCGGATTCGAGTAATCATGTAGCCTTTTTCGTTTTGAACCTTTTTAGCAAATATTTTGAAAACAGAAATGGTATCACTTTAGTTTGTAAGAAAGAAAACCTATGTAAATCTTGAAAAGTCATCTACTATAACAAAAACATATAGTTTTCTACCAAGACTGGCTACTCTACTAGGACCAAATAAATCCATATGAAGTAATTGCAAGGGTCTAGTAGTACTTACAGAGTTTATGGAATGAAATAAGGACTTGGTTGCCTTATTTAACTTATATTCGACACATACAGTGTCCTTTTTGAATGTGATGTCGGGCAAGCCTCTAACTAGCTTCTTAGTCGATAGCCTGGATATAGTATCCATATTGGCATGACCAAGATGCTAGTGCCACAATAATTTCTCATCCTTGTGAGCATAGAGACATCTTCCTGCACTGTTAGTATCTCTAGATAGATAGAAAATATAAATATTATCCTCTCTTATTCCTTCAAAAGCGATGTCTCCTGTTGACCTGTCATATATATAGCATTTATTTTGTCTAAAGTTAATTTCATATCCATGATCAGCAAGGTGACTTATGCTGAGCAGGTTCTGCTTTAACTCGGTCACTAGGCAGACATCCTTTATTACAGGAGAAGGAGGATGACCAATAATACCACTACCTATAATATACCCTTTTAGGTTGTTGCCGAAGGATACATACCCTTCTCTCTTTAACGATAGTGATACGAAAAGATTTGTGTCTCCCGTCATATGTCGCTAGCATCCACTATTGAGAATCCACTTACTCTTAGTTGAGGAGGGAAGGTCCACCTACATCAAGAGTAGATATGACCTTTGGTACCCAATTTCTTGAGGGTCCTGAAAAGTTAGTTTTTGGCAACCATGCATATATATTCCTATCTACTAATCTCCTAACTCTATATTATGGTGAGATGCGTCCATGTAATCTACAATAGGTACATATAGTATTCCTATTTATGTTAGGAGCATGTTGATGATTTTTATATGAAGCATGGTAAGAGTGATGTGGAGTAGCAGCATGGTAAGAGTGACGTGGAGTAGCATAATAAGAGTGGTATGGAGCAGTATGATAATGATTATATGTAGCACCAGGATGATGATTGTATCTATATACAGTATGGTGGCGATTTTATTTATGTGCACCATGGTGATGATTGTATCTATGTGTAGCATGGTGATTATGTGTCATATTTGAATGATGAGAAAAATATCTACGTGCATGTGGTTTGTGTGTTTTATGAAAGTCGGTGTACATGTAAGCATGTTTGCATGCTGCAGGTGGATGTCGTGTTTGACGAGTTTGAGCAGTGTTGTGCCTTGTGTGTGTCTCAAGTGATTGGGTTTGAGGTTGAGCAACCTATTTTCCCAATCTAGTCTCTAATTTCTTAGAGGCAGCTTGCCGTTCACTAATCTTACCATTCAAACCATAGATTTTAGTAATAGAGATCTTGTGTCTATTCTTTTCTTCAGCAAGCTCAGTGTTGAGTGATGTGATCTCTTGTGTTTATTTTTCAATACGTGCTTCGACATCATGTAGGCTTAATTTAAGCTTAGACACCTTATTTGTGACTTCCGTGGGTGAAGTGTCTCTAATATTATCAAGCAGTGAAGAGAGTCTTTGAATCTCGACTTCATAACTTTTGATCTTCTCCTTGGCATGTTTATATTACCAATGACTTTCTTGTGGTCATCGAGTAAATCATTGAATGCATCGCTAAGTTCACCAAAAGTGAAATCATCGAGAGTTTCACTTGTTACCTTGTCGGATGTTGCCATTAGGTATACATTGGCAGTGTCTTGAGGAGAGTCCTTTTCTTCCTCGGAGTCACTAGCTTCGCTTTCATGCCAAATGCTTGTGTTGGCATATTTCTTTGAGGAAGCCTTCTTGTATGGTTTCTCATATCGGTTGCTCTTTTTTGCGAATGGACAGTCTTTTCGAACGTATCCAGTCTTCTTGCAGCCGTAGCATGTTGGCTCTTCTTCGTCATCTTCTTGTGGTTCCTTCTTTCTTCGACTGAAGCGAAGGAATTTCTTGAAGTTTCGGACAAGGGGAGCTTGATCATCACCTTCCAAGTTGTCGTCATCCATCTCTTCAGGATCAGCTCTTCGACGGTGAGCTTTAAGGGCAATCTCCTTTGCCTTAAGAACAGGCTCTTCGAAGTCTTTGAGGTCAAGCTCATGAGTCATCAGCTTTCCCATCAAAGTCTCTATGGACATTGTAGTGGGATCATTTCCTTCTATGATGGTTGTCACCTTAGGATTCCAAATCTTTGGTAGCCCCTAAGTATCTTGCGAATCTTCTCGTAATTTGTATATTATTTGTCGAGAGAAGACAAGGGGTTGATGATGTCGAGGAATCTTGTAATCATTTGTGTGATCGTCTCATTTGGCTTCATCTTGAAAGCCTCATATTCTTGAGTGAGACGACTTATTTTTGACTCCTTGACTTGGGTGGTTCCTTCATGCGTTACTTCTAGAAGTCTCCATACTTCATGAGAGGTGGTGCATGTTGAGACCCTGTTAAACTCATTCCTGTCTATAGCACAAAATAAAGCATTAATAGCTCTCGCGTCTAGACTCGCATGTTTCTTCTCCTTGTCAGAATATTCGTCATGGGGTTTCTCAACGAGAACACCATTGACAACTATCCTGGCGGGCTTTTTGTAACCATCGGTGACAATGGTCCACAGGTCGAAGTCTAGCGACTTGAGATAAAAACTCATCCTTGTTTTCCAATAGGTATAGTTAGTTCCATCAAATAGGGAAGGCCTATGAGTGGACTGCCCTTCACCGTGATTAAAAAGCATGGGTTGAGTGGTTGCCATGGATCAGCTCTATGATGTTAGTCCTTGACAAGAGAACAGAGCTCTGATACCAATTGAAGTACAAGTTGGCAACTCTAGAGGGGGGTGAATAGAGTTTATATAAAAAATGATCAATTAAAATTTAAACTCTCTTCACTAACTAATTAATCAGAGTAAAATAAAAGCAAAAATAAAGAGTAGAGAGCAAGCACAAACACAATAAGATTTTTAACCTGGTTTCCCTCGTGGAGGACTAGTCCAGGCCTGAGAACTCTAGTTCAGGATTAAAATCCACTATTTGTGAAATAGGGTTACAACCACGTGCCTTTTCACAGAAGAGCACGCCAAACTTCTTTCAATGATCACTTTGGCAAAACTTGGACTTTTCCAAGTGACTTACAACTTCTTGCACTTCAAACTTCTAGCTGGATCATACCGAGCAACTTGGACGGTTGGGAAGTTTAAATGCTAAGTGGATGGGAAGGTAAGGCTCTTGAATATATACGCTATGTAAGAGAAGAAGAAGAAGAGAAGAGTGGATGGATTCAAATGAGAGAAACCAAGGCCTGTTTATAAGGTTCGGGGTAGGCAGAATTCGGCCAGAATTCGGTATAAAAAATTCAAATTTTTGGCCGTTGGACAACTAGCAGTGATCAATACCTAAAAATTAGCATCCTAAATTTTAGGGGACCGAGTTCAGCCCGAACTCTGTGTGAGGCAGAGTTCGGCCCAAACTCTGTCTTCTATGGACATAATATTCTTTTGTGGGGTTGGAATGAATGGGTTGATTTGGATTTGGGCTAAATAAACCTATAAAGCTATGGCTAGCCCAAAGTTGCTCAGTATGACCCAACGTACATCATCCTATACTCAAGAACAATAAAAAATACAGACTCCAGTATACACAAAATAGTAAAATTCCAAGCAGCTGTGATCTTGAACCAATGAGCTGAGTAGATTAATTTCGAGCTCTTTGTGTCAAATTGGACTATAACAAATATTGTTTTGTTAATTGTCAAGATTAGGTTGACTGTGATCCGGTTTGGGTCAACAGACCTCTGATGTCGGCACGGACGGTTCCATCGGGTCCAGGACGGTCAAATTAGTTAGGATGGACATAAGATAGTCCAGAATTGGAAGGGAATAGGAAAGATGGGCTGAATCACGAGATGGAGAAAAACCGTAGGAAGTCAACTAATATATTTGGTTTTGGAAAATATTTTATAATACTTGAAATATAATTTATTAGTCTTTCAATTAAACACCCAAAAATCGAAAGTTGTTTTTAAGGCAAAAGCTCTAAGTTTGTCAAAATAAGTTTTAGTAGGAAACTACATATTTTTATTAGCCAAAATTAATAAGCTAGAAATTTATAGTATAATTTGGTGACTACTTTTATTGACCAATATATCTTTAAAAAATATAAAATCTAAAAAAATAAAACAATAGATAAGTTAGGGCAGTAAAATAGATTTTGTCAAAGTACTATTTTTGGTAAAATCTACCTTTGCGAATAGTTGGAAAAATAATATTTTCATAGAAATTTAAAAAAAATAATAATGTTTATAAAGTAATAGTTTTAGCAATAAGAGCAACAATAATCATAATAAAAATGCTATGAATAATAATAATACTAAGGGAAATACTAGTAACCATTTACATAATAATAATATAAATAGTTTATATACTAATTATTATATTATTATGCAAAATTAATAATAGTAACCCTAAATATTAGTACTGATAATAATAATAATAATATAAATATTAATATTATTAATAATAATAAAATATTATTAATAACAAATAACAGCAATAAAACCAAACAAAAAACAAAAAATAATAAAAATTAATACATAATTAAACTATAAAACTCATGTTTTTCTTTTTTTCACTGTCACTGTTCTTTTAGAAAGAGGAGAGAGAGGGAGAAAAAGAAATTGGAGGAGAGGGCTGAGAGGGAGAGGGTGGGGCGATCGGAATAGTTGGGCGGCGACGAGGTGCGGCAACGGACAGCGTCGTTAGAGAAAGAGTTGGTGGGGTCACCGGGTTGTGCGGTGCCAGCTCGGCGGAGGTGTGAGGCCGGGATCTCCGTGTTGCACGATCGGCGGCACGGCGGAAAGGGTTCAGCGGAGGGGAAAGGGAAGAGGAAGGCCGACAGCGGTGGGATCGCACGACGGCGGGCGTCGTAGAACGGAGAGTGGGCTCGGTGCAGCAGATACGACGGCGGGGCGCAGATCTGGGGCTGTTTGGTCAGGGCGGAAGGGAAGGGGCAAGCGCAGTGAAGGAACGGAGGGTTCTCGGTGGGGTCGGGCGGTGCGCTCACCGACGCGGGGCGGCAGAGACACTGGCGTCAGGACCAGCGGCTGCGGGTGAGACGCGACGCTCGGGCGGTGAACTCGGCGAGGGAAGCGATGGCGCGGAAGGTGCCGGACGAGTGTGGGTTTTGAGCTTTCCCTCTTTTTCTTCTTTTTTTCGATGTGGGGTGGTTGGGTTTTGGGAGTCGCCGTCGATAGGCGCCGGTGGTGGTTTTGATGGCGGTGGTGCCTTGGCTGATGGTGGTGGCGAGTCCGGGGATGCGGTAGTAGCCACGGTGGGGATGATTGTTGGTGTGTCGGAGTCGACGGGTGGCGATATCTTAGGTGTGGCGGTGGTTTGTGGCCATGGTAATGAGGTGGTGGTGGCGATGGTGTTTGCAGCCAGGTGGATGGGGCATGTTGACTGGCCACTGGCCGAAGAAGGCCAGGGCAGGCGGGACTGGGTTCTATGGGAAGGAAGGGGGTTGTGGTGATGCTGGTGATGGTTTGGATGTTGGCGGCGACGGGGATGGTCGGCAGCGAGGACGGATACGGAAGGTGAAGTTTGGTGGCAGTGGTGATACTAAGGGTGGTGGTCACCGTGGTCGTCAGAGGTGGGGTTAGGTTTAGAGATTTAGATTGCTGTCCTTGTGTCTGACACGATAGTCGAGATGGTGGTGGTGAATTTGGTGGCAGGACAGGGGGTCAATGACGAAAAATTAGAGCTAGGGTTAGGGTTAGAGAATTAGGGATCGAAAATTAAGGTTTTAGGGATTTGGGAATTTGGTCATATCCGGTGTGTCGGATACGACGAGGAATATGTATTTGTAATAAAAATAGTGGAAAAAAAAAGATGGACAAGGACACGATGCACTCACGGTTGACTTTGTAGAGTAATTGTGGAACAATAATGTTGATGAGTACCTCTCCTTATATAGGAGGTGAAAATTTCCAGTTGGATAAGAATTAGGATTCATTTAAACCAAAATAGATAATTTTGCTATTTATTTAAATAAATTTAAAACCAATCAAATCCAAATCCAAATCCAAATCCAATTTAAATCTAATTAAATTCCATCTTTTAGTTTAAAATCAAATAAGATAAATCAACTTTCAAATATAAATATTAATTTAACTATTTAAATAAATCCATTAAATCAAATCAAGATTTAAATTGCCACAACAATTTCAAAATATGTTTTCCAAAAATACTAATAATAATAATTTCAAAAATTATTATTTAAAAATAAACTAATAAAATATTTATAAAATATATATGTATGCAGGAAGAATATTACTTATTATTAATAACTGTTATAAACGAAAGGCTTTTTATAAATAAAATAATGAACTTGAAAATTTTGGTATGATAGCTAAAAAATATTACATATATTATTTTGAAACTATAAAAATAGAAAAAATGTTTTTCTAAAAATATGTACGCTCTCATATTCGCACTCGTCGAGCAATTATGAAAAACAAAATTTTGCGCACGACGAACAATGCAACTACGCGACGTACAATACAAAATAAACTAAAAAAATCAGTCCCAAAATTTAGAAAAAAATTATTAAAAATTTAGGGATTTTACATCCTACCCAACTTAATAGAATTTTGTCCTCGAAATTAAGAATTAGTAGGGGTGAAAAGGTACAAGGGGTAGCGATGAGGAAAAATCAATTCACAACGTTCAACCAAAAGATGTATTAGGAAATCGTGATTTCAATAATGGCGAGGATAATCATGGGTTAGCGCAAGAAGGAAAATGAGTAAGGGTTAAAGTTAAAACAAGATAACAGTCAATAAAGAATATTATGGTAACAAGTGAAAACAAATTAAAGTTATGGCTTGAGAGTTGGTCGAGGGCACGATTAAGAGAACGAATTAGATTCACTCCTAAATTAAGCGAGTTATGGCTTGAGAGTAGGTCGAGGGCACGATTAAGAGAACGAATTAGATTCACTCCTAAATTAAGCGATTAGAAGGTCTTGACAGGGCCGAGTAGTTTTAGGATGAAGATATAGCAACATTGAGTGGTAATGGTCATAATCGATGGGAAGGCTATAGGAAGTTCTAGTATAACGCCTTCGTCCTTCTAAAATAGGTGAAGGCGAAAGCAATATAGAGTTCGAAGGAGGCGTTATCGAATACGAATACGTGGTTCAAAGACGACCGAATAATTCAAAAGGAGTTGCCAAGGCAGTCGCGGAGGGGACTCTAGAGGACAAGTTTATCTATGTCCCCATCCATGTAGAACGATAGATAAAAGCGAACCAAAGTGCACTAGGTTGATCAGACCATCATGTACTGGTTCTGAATAGACAATCCGTTAGTAGAGGCCTCCAATAACATATGTCATGAACAAGCTTGATAAAGAATTGAGCTTGCAAAAACTAGGCTACATTAGCATCATTAGTTTAGATAGTAAAAATATAGGCACGTGAGATTTAGATTGAAATAAATTAGAATTAGTTCAACTCCTTAAGTCTTTAAGTCATATCATGTGTTGGTCTTTATACAGTCGTCCTATAGTCTTCTTGTCCAAGTCCTTGGTTGGCTAGATGAGTTAGAGTCCTCTAAATTCTAAAATCTAAGTAAACTTGCTAATATAGGTCACCAGGACAAAGGGATTGCTAGGTCATAAGGCATTCTACCCAACTTAAAAGATTTAAACTAATGGTATTTTGGGGCAAAAGAAACATGTCCAACTAGTAGGAATCACATGTCTAACCTATAGCAAGCACGAAGGAAAGATAAGAATTATGATAGAAGGAATCAAGCAAGATGCAGTCGATGAGTAGAACGATAGTTCGAATATAGAATCGAGGAAGAGGTCAAGTATGTGGATGAGATCCTAGACTTCTAATCCTATTCGCAGGCTTGCTTGGTACGGTAAAGTAACCAAATAATTTATCTTGACCTGCATGGGCCACCACAAAAACATGTAACGTTCCAGTCCCAAAATACGTAGGACTAGAAATGTAGACATGCCAGCTGTATACATATAAAGTATACTCCAATATATGGAAACCTCGTATGCATACATAAGCTGTAATATGCAATAGAAACCATAACGACTAATATCATCCACGCAATAAAGAAAAATAAAGAATTCATATAATCATCTATGAAAATGTATTTGTACAATATGTTGGGCGGAGACAAATCCACTACCAAAAAGCAAGGAAAGAAATACATGGAAATGAAATAAGCTTGGCGAGCGAAGCAAAGATGATCCAAGTGCAATCATCCTCGAAGAAATAGCGATGATCACGACTAGAGCTAGAACACCTGCGAAAGACAAGGGCACACACCTGACGAGATAACCAGGTCCTCAGAGGGACGTAACAAGACACATAATATCATGCCATAAACTGAATATAGTTAGCTCAATAGAAAATTTGCATATGTTTAAACAGATAAAGGTCCTTAACCATTCTATATGTAATCATGCACTTTGAAGACAACGTTCCACACAAGGGCTTCCGAGACTAGAAACACGACGCGTTAGCGTTTCAACCGAGGTACTAGTGGCATGTAGAGGAAAATAAATAAATGCACGGCACACTAGTCTCTCGGGTGAGTCACTAACGACAGGTAGAGTAAAGTAACTGCACGATACATTTGTGTTTCAACCGAGGTACTAGTGGCATCTAGAGAAAAGTAAATAAATACACGGCACACTAGCTCCCGGCTGAGTCACAAATGGCAGCTAAAGGAAAGTAAATGTATGAAAGCCCCGACGCCTAATAACTGTCTTCCCCTCCTCATGTACTACTCGTGCTGAATCCACACCACGATATTTCTAAAAACCGCTAAGTCTTCTAGACAATTATATTAGCGGTTATATCCTAATGCTCGTCATGTACGCACCGATGTATGGTCGGTACGTAAGTCCGAATCTATATGAGACGCGTGACATCGTGGCACACAGGTGTCGGGCCAATGGATGCGACACAAACAAAGGTGGTCCCTTAACTCTAGGCCAAATGCATAAAGAAAAATAAAGTATAGTAATTTGCAACTACATATGGTTTTGAAAGAACAACTTATAAGAAATAAAACATGTATGATATTCAGCAAGAAATTTAAACAGTAAAGGCAAGGTGTATTGCCTGGTAGGACGCCTGGTGTGCTGCGATGATCAAGGTGGCACGAACTGTGACTTTGGTACAACAAATACGTAAGGTGACCTCTGATGTCGGCACGGACGGTTCCATCGCGTCCAGGACGGTCAAATTAGTTAGGATGGACATAAGGTAGTCCAAAATTGGAAGGGAATAGGAAAGATGGGCTGAATCACGAGATAGAAAAAAAATCGTAGGAAGTCAACTAATATATTTGGTTTTAGAAAATATTTTATAATACTTGAAATATAATTTATTAGTCTTTCAATTAAACACCCAAAAATCGAAAGTTGTTTTTAAGGCAAAAGCTCTAAGTTTGTCAAAATAAGTTTTAGTAGAAAACTACATATTTTTATTAGCCAAAATTAATAAGCTAGAAATTTATAGTATGATTTGGTGACTACTTTTATTGACCAATATATCTATAAAAAATATAAAATCTAAAAAAAGAAAATAGTAGATAAGTTAGGGCTATAAAATAGATTTTGTCAAAGTACTATTTTTGGTAAAATCTACCTTTGCGAATAGTTAGAAAAATAATATTTTCATAGAAATTTAAAAAAAAATGTTTGCAAAGATATAGTTTTAGCAATAAGAGCAACAATAATCATAATAAAAATACTATGAATAATAATAATACTAAGGGAAATACTTGTAACCATTTACATAATAATAATATAAATAGTTTATATACTAATTATTATATTATTATGCAAAATTAATAATAGTAACCCTAAAAATTAGTACTGATAATAATAATAATAATAATAATAATAATAATAATAATAATAATAAAATATTACTAATAACAAATAATAGCAATAAAACCAAACAAAAAAATAAAAATTAATACATAATTAAACTATAAAACTCATGTTTTTCTTTTCTTCACTGCCGTTGTTCTTTTAGAAAGAGGAGAGAGAGAGATGGAGAAAAAGAAATCGGGAGAGAGGGCTGAGAGGAAGAGAGAGGGGCGATCGGAATAGTCGGGCGGCGACGAGGTGCGGCGGCGGACAGCGCCGTTGGGGGAAGAGTTGGTTGGGTTACCGGGCTGTGCGGTGCCAGCTCGGCGGAGGCGTGAGGCCGGGATCTCCGCGTAGCGCGATCGACGGCATGGCGGAAAGGATTCAGCGGAAGAGAAAGGGAAGAGGAAGGCCGACAGTGGTAGGGTCGTACGGCGGCGGGCGTCGGAGAACGGGGAGCGGGCTTGGTACAGCAGACGCGATGGCTGGGTGCAGATCTGGTGCTGTGTGGTCAGGGCGGAAGGAAAGGGGCGAGCGCGGTGGCGGAACGGAGGGTTCTCGGTGGGCGCGGGAGGCGCGCTCGCCGACGCGGGGCGGCAGAGACACTGGCGTCAGGACCAGCGACTGCGGGTAAGACGCGACGCTCGGGCGGTGGACTTGGCGAGGGAAGCGGCGGCGCGGGAGGCGTCGGACGAGTGAGGGTTTCGAGCTTTCCCTCTTTTTCTTCTTTTTTCGATGTAGGGTGGTTGGGTTTTGGGGGTCGCCGTCGATAGGCGCCGGTGGTGGTTTTGATGGCGATGATACTAAGGGTGGTGGTCACCGTGGTCGTCGAAGGTGGGGTTAGGTTTAGAGATTTAGATTGCTGTCCTTGTGTCGGACACGATAGTCGAGATGGTGGTGGTGAATTAGTGGCAGGACAGGGGGTAAATGACAAAAAATTAGAGGTAGGGTTAGGGTTAGAGAATTAGGGATCGAAAATTAGAGTTTTAGGGATTTGGGAATTTGGTCGCGTCCGGTGTGTCGGATACGACGAGGAATATGTATTTCCAATAAAAATAATGGAAGAAAAAGATGGACAAGGACACGATGCACTCACGGTTGACTTTATGGAGTAATTGTGGAACAATAATGTGGATAAGTACCTCCCCTTATATAGGAGGTGGAAATTCCCAGTTGGATAAGAATTAGGATTCATTTAAAACAAAAATTATAATTTTGCTATTTATTTAAATAAATTTAAAATCAATCAAATCCAAATCCAAATCCAAATCCAATTTAAATCTAATTAAATTTCATCTTTTAGTTTAAAATCAAATAAGATAAATCAACTTTCAAATATAAATGTTAATTTAACTATTTAAATAAATCCATAAAATCAAATCAAGATTTAAATTGCCACAATAATTTCAAAATATATTTTTCAAAAATACTAATAATAATTTCAAAAATTATTATTTAAAAATAAACTAATAAAATATTTATAAAATATATATGTATG
The DNA here is from genome assembly GCA_029216955.1 of Iris pallida. Lineage (NCBI taxonomy): Eukaryota > Viridiplantae > Streptophyta > Magnoliopsida > Asparagales > Iridaceae > Iris > Iris pallida. Next base: position 17,543,085 of record JANAVB010016599.1, on the reverse strand, counting down.
CACGAAGAATATTACTTATTATTAATAACTGTTATAAACGAAAGGCTTTTTATAAATAAAATAATGAACTTGGAAATTTTGGTATGATAGCTAAAAAATATTACATATATTATTTTGAAACTATAAAAATAGAAAAAATATTTTTCTAAAAATATGTACGCTCGCACATATTCGCACTTCCGAGCAATTACGAAAAACAAAATTTCGCGCACGACGTACAATGCAACTACGCGACGTACAATACAAAATTAACTAAAAAAATCAGTCCCAAAATTTAGAAAAAAATTATTAGAAATTTAGGGGTTTTACAATTTTTAGAGAAATTTAGGAGTTTTGACTCTGAAGTCGGCCCTTGTTTCTCCACACAGGGTCAAAAAAAGAACAGTTGGATATCTCACGAGTTTATGAAAAACTCGCGAGAAGTTCATCCTTTTTTTAAGTTCATCCTTTTTTTCTTATATATATATATATATATATATATATATATATATATATATATATATATATATATATATATATATATATATATATATATATATATACACACACACACACACACACACACACACACACACACACACACACACACAAAACAAAATATAATAAAAATCCTAAAAATTCTAAAACTCAATGAACACCTTATAAAATATTTTTAGAAAAATATTTGGCAAGCAGAATGCCAAGAAAAAGTATTTATGCTAGCCTTTGATTTAATAAGAAAAAATCATATAAATTTTTACTAAATTATTAAATAAATATAAAAACACTAAATTTATTAAATAAAAATATAATAGAAAATTTATAAAAATAAGGGGTTTACATCGGTCCCTTCTTTTACACTCCTTCACGTTAACAAGTTCTTGTTGTTCAAATGTTCAAATCGACGATGTCGGTTAAATACATGATGTGTCACTAAGATATAGAACATGGGATAACTATAACGAACTAGTATAATTAGGCCTATAACTTAATTTGATCGCCTCGCATGCAAGATGAGCAATTTTGGTTCGAAACTGTAAAAACTGTTGAAAGGAATAAAAATAATGAAACGTCAGTTATGACATGGTGCCTCGGAGTATTTGGTGCTTGCGGGTCGCTAAATCAAAACATATGACTATGAGGAAAATATGAACTGTTGCATGAGTTTATGGGTTATTCTGCTTAATTATGTTTTGTGACATATACATTTGTTGCATAGTTTAAATTGTTCACACACTTGTATGGTCATGGACAACTTGTGCAAAAGATTTTTTTTGAAACGGTATCCGAGGCACCAGAACCGAATTAACCTAGAGAGAATTCCTGATTCGTGCTTCGGTACGAGGCATTACGGGACCTCCAGTTGGACTTGTAACCCAGGATGATAAGGCACGTCGCAATGCATATGTTAGTCCTTCGTGATGTCTATATCGCCAATGATCGCATAAAAGATAGATAGTATGCTCACCTATTATCTTGTGCTGGTGTTAAGTATTACATTTGTTTTATATAGGAACAAGCACGGCCGTAGTAGGAATTGATATAAAATGCTTATGGCTTAATGCTTTAATTTATGTCTTCGATATGAACTGCAACTCATCAAGTTCTAAATAGTAAGACAACTTCAAATGCATGCAAATCCTTAATAAACAGTGGCAGTTTAGATGAGGGGGTTCGTCTCGCTTACTAGTGCATTTCCACATGCACTACTCTCCAACTCTCCAGGTGATGAGCGTGCTGCAGGAGCACAAAGCTAAGCAGAAACTGAAGAACGGAAGGTGACTAGAAGCTCTTCCTATTTTGAAGTCGATTTATCTCGAAGGCTTTTGTATTAATGTATAAAAGGGTATGAATGTATGGAACGAGAAGTATTATTTTATGACAGCTTGTCAAATATTTTTCTTTTTGTTATTTAAATAAATGTAGTCGTAACGGCATATGTAATATAAAAATAATCTTGCCCTTCATGGCAAGTTATCAATGAAAAGCTATTTTCTTCCTATACTACATCTTCAACCCTCCGTACTGTTTTATTTCAACTTATTGTCTTAAAAAATTATTAAATGCACATTCTTGTCTCGTACAAGTACAATCTAGACTTGTACGACATCATGTCCCAGCAAAGATGATATATTTGACCATAATCGATACGAGGATGAACGATTTGACGGATCGGGGCATGGCAGTTCTTAGCCTTGATATCAACGTCGGACTTTTATATCCACAAGACCATGCTTGTCAAGTTTTTAACCTTAATCTTGGATCGGATCGAACCAATCACACTTGAATAACATGATCTTAGTGGGCTCTATGCCATAATTATATATCGACAACACAATCTCTTGTAAGACACCAAAGAAATCATTGCCTACATCTGATATTATGCGGATTTGAAATAAAATTAGGATACTCACGGTTAAAGTGCTTCCATGCTTCTTTACCAGATGAATGATACAATACTCCTTCGATCTATTTTTGCCTGTGCCAACTTATATTTTCGGCAGTCTCCTTCACCATAAACAACCTCTGCAACCATAATGTCAAAGACAAGTAGTGCATCAAATCGGTCGGCTTCCTTGCATCGATAGTCCTTTCTGTACCAGTTATCTTATATCGATCAATACTGCAGAATCTACATATATTTTCATCATTGGCATCTTTGTAATACAATATGTTATTAGCCCAATGATTGTATCATGCTTGTGAATATGACTAACCAATTAACATTATAATATTACTAGTATTCATGCAATCACTATAATTTTGATATTTAAACTTAACGTTATGTACGTTATGTTATTCGCCTAATATGTATTTGTAGAAAAAATAAGCTTTTTTAACATGGATATATGTAATAAAGAAATTATGATGAGCCAAAAATGATGCTACAGCAGAAGATCTATCTGAACCGCCTACGACATCTTCGGAGCCTCGTGCTTGTATAAATGGGTTCCCAAAACTAACAAACATGGATCCAAGTTTACTTGGATACCAAAGTCTTCGCCTAATATTGTAGGTGGAGCGTCCTTTGTCGAGAAGTAGCACCAAGGAGCATGTTGGTGGTTGCAAAGCTACAAAGATCATCTTCTAAATACCACTTTGGTAATGTGCTAATTAATTCTTCTTAGAATTGCTAAAATTGTAGAATCTAGCATGTTTTGATATATATTTTTGCTACTAGCTCTTATTGATATCTTTAACAGTTATTTTTCTTGATCTTGATAATCTTTCTTTGCTTATTCTTTGTGTATTTGATCTCTTATATTTATTGTTGTTGTAATGCCCGTATTCGGAATACGTATTTCATCAGGCTTATACATATTTCGTACCTATATTTTATTTTCTCGGATTTTGGCCTGTACTTGTAATTGGCTTGACTTGCAAATTTTGGATTTCTCGTAAATTGGGTTTTACCTGGCTTGGTTTTATTTTGTGGAGAAGGTTGGTTTGGTTTGGTTTATTTTGCATTGGAACACCTTAGCCTATGCTCAACCCTCATTCCACCACAACCCACCCTCATTAAAACTCTACCTACTTTTCTCTCTCCTCCATAATTGTCATTAATTTCTCCATCTTCTTCTTCCTCCTTCCTCCACCAACACCCATAGGCAAGTGCACCTTGCCATCAAATAAGTACCACTTTTTATTTGTCCATTAGCTAGATTAGGCCATGGAGAACAACATTAGTACTTGATATTTTGTGATTTGGAGTCTCCATTATTCTAGATCTAATCCTATTTTTGGATTTGTACGGCTTTGATCTATTTTAGTTGGGTTTTTGTGGGTTTTGATGCTTCCATGTGGAAGAGAATTCAATTTTACTCAAGTTAGAACTTTGAAAATCTAGATTTGGCTTTGATTTGGCCAAGATATAAAAAATTGAATTTTTGGTGTTCTTGGTGTTCTTCTCGGCCTGGAGTAGCAGACTGTAGCCTGCGCTCTTTAGCACAGTGCTGGACTGCGCATCCTCCTCTCGGCCTGCGCTCTTTAGCGCAGCGCCAACCGCGCAGCTTGCCCCTTGGCGAACTGCGCTCAACCCCAGCGCGCATAGATCTTGCGCAGTCTGCTCATGTGCAGTCTGCTCATGCGCCATCCATCCATGTGCAACCAGACTCCTGCGCCAACCAACTCAGCGCAAGCCAACTTCTGCGCAGCTCATTCCTGCGCAGTTGGCTCCTGGCGCACTTGACTCCTGCGCAACCCAACCCCAGGGACCCCTGCGCATGTTTTGGTTTTATTTCTGGGTCTAGGTTTCTTTATTGATTATTGGAGTTTGAGATCTTGTTCCACATAACACGACTGTCTTGGCTCGATACGACCTGGCACGGTTTTGGTGATTTGCTTATGACTGATATGGTTTCTGATTTCTGTGGTTTATAATCCTGCGACCTTCCGATCTCCTTGACAGTGACCCGATGGGGTGCCCACTTGACTTGTAACTTGTGATTCATATTAGCCCTGGTAACTGGATAACTTGATAGTGGCCCGTGGCGGCGCACTCTTGATATGTACTTGATTTGACTTGACTTGACTTATACTTGGCTCGACTTGTAACTTGTAACTTGTAAACTGACTTGACTTGATGCTGTTGCGACGGCTAACTCGAATTGTATAATCAACTCGACACCGTGGGTGTTCCTGCTTGCTTGCTTGTGCAATACACTTGTCTTATCTTGCATCATGTCTAGGACGTGACTCCCTGGTTCCCACGGTCAGGGATTTACTCTAAATATGGAATAGGCTAATGACTAGATCTAACTATAGTTCATAGAGAATTTCCAGTCATAGGCAATCTTGTTATATGGGCGCTCTTAATTGGACTTGTAGCTTGCCGACGAATAGAGCACATTTCCAGCGCACTGTCATGTGTTGCACCTCTAAGTCACCTAAGGGTATATCGTCTCCGGGGCGATGTACCCAACCATACTCTCAACCCGCGGAAGGATAACTGGATGGTCTGCAGGGCTTGGGACTGGAAAATTCTCATCGCATCTTGTTAGTAATTAGGCTTGTGATAACCCTAGTTAGTTAAAGTAGTAAGCCGTAGTACTTGCTTGGCCGCTTATGAATGGATGGAGTCCAGTCTTGTCTAAGTCTTGTCTAGCCCCTGTACCTGGTACTCTTGGACATGATGGTTTTACTTATCTCTAACAATAAATGGATAGAGACGAGTACTATTCAGACGAAAGGTTACGACCCCGGTCCTTGTCTGGTTTAAGGGTTGTAACCTGGCTCCCGGAATGGTTCCACGTCCCTAGTCGTTTATTGCCCTGATGAGCTCTTATTTACTTGTACTTTTCTTTCATTTTCTTATGTTCTGATATGCTGGTTTTGTTCTTATTTTGTGGCCTCCCTTGTGGCACTTGCTCTTTCTGGGGTTTGACCCAGCTGGTTTTGTGTGGCCAGATTTCGGAGCAGCTCCCGAGGATCTTTCGAACCTCCAGCCCGATGGTAGCGACTAGACGGAACCCGGGCTACGAGTGGGTTTTCTGTTTTGTTTCGCTCACTCTATTGTAAAGTTATTCTTTTGAGGCGTTTAGCCGACGAGCACCTGTTAGCTCGATGCACATTTACTTACTGTCTGCCTATGGGCTACAAACATGATTAACAGATCCTAGGGTTGATCATATATGACTTAACTCTTGCTAGTCCTCGTATTTTGTACGACTAGCTTCATGATCGGCTGATATGTAATATTTGGGACGCCTTTTATTGTATATTTGATGGTCAAACATCTTGTTATTGTATTATTTGTTTGAGATTTAGACAATAGGCTTGACCTTAAGAGACCGTTGGCTTGTAGTAAACCCTCATATTTAGACAGCCGTGACCGTATAGTTGAGATGTATTCTATTTCGATATACGTAGCTGGCTATATACGCCCCCGCTCTCCAGTATTCTGGTTCTGGGGCGTGACAGTTGTCCATTAATTTTGTAGCATATATGGATACATATAATTGATACATCTTATACCTTATGTCTTTAGCTACAATAATTTTTGCTTATTTTGAGATTTTCAAATTTTAGATATACTTATTTTTATATTGCTTAAATTCCTTTAAATCTAAGTTTTTTAAGTCGAGATTATCTTGGGTACACGTTGAAAGGGTCCTTATGTCAAAAAGTTGTAAATAACCTTAAGCGATACGGTATTTAAGTGTCTTCGGAGCACCGCTAGCTGCGATCCGGACCCTACAACTAACCCAAGTTGATCTTTACTTTAAAGACTATAGATTTGTTAAGGTCTATTTGCAATTGTTGATTATCTATATTTGTGTTCTCTCATAGATCTTTTGGTTATTATTTTATGCATATAAATGCTTTAGAACTAGATATTAATATTTTAAAAGGGGGCATTAATTGTTTTAATTCATTTATACCCTTTAATATGTGGTATACCTAGTTCATCATGTAACTAATTCCTTTTTAATCTTTTTTATAGTATTCATAATTTTTAATGGGTTTATGAGGGTACATGTGATTTTCTTTATTGTCTTATCTTTTTTATTTATTGGTTTAATAGTTCATTTTGCCAATATTAACCTGATTTCTTATCGATGATTATTGTGCTTTCATTCATTTGGCTTTCCTTACATGTTAACTGGTTTTTGTCTTTACTTCTTGTGGTCTTACCCAAAGGTCATGATTATCTATATTTAGATTGGTAATACTTTGAAGGAGAGCATTCAAGTCGACTGGACTTCTCATTCTCAAATATTTGTTCTTCTTTACCTTTATTTTTATCTAATGGATATTCACATAGCATGGTAAGGTAATTGAGTTCAAATGCATGAAATGGGGTAAGTGGATAGATTTTGCATATAGGAAGATTCTAGTACATATATCTTTGATCTATTTTCAACGATTATACTCTTTTCCTACCTTGATTTTAATTTTATTTTGATCATGATTGTATATGCCTTCCTCTTGCTCTGTTGTATTTACTTAAGATTCATTTTATTTTATCTCTTAGTACGAGGGAGCTTTTTTTATCATGTCAAAGGAAGAGAAGAAAGTTTAAGTTGATATGCCTTTTATATGTTAGTGATATATGCATCTAAAGTGTCCATCTTAAATTTAACCGATTTTTCATAATAAAAAAAGAAGATATTGTTGGCCAAATGATTGTATCATGTTTGTGAATATAGATAATCGATTAAGTTTACCATTATAATATTATTAATATTTATGCAATCACTATAATGTTGATACTTAAATTTAGCATTCACTACAAAAATTTGTCATATTAGCGACGTTCCAAAACGTCGCTAAACTCGGTGAAAACGTTGCTAAATGAATTTAGCGACGTTTTGGGCGACATTTTAGAAATGACGAAAAAAACGTGTCGCTAAACGATAAAACGTCGCAAAATGTCACTAGGGCGACGTTATTTGGCGACGTTGTTAACGTCGCTAATTTGCGACGTTTGTTCATTGACGCTAATTAGCGACGTATAAGGCGACGTTTTGGAAAGGTCGCCGTTTAGCGACACTTTTGTGACGTTTTAGCGACGACGAGCTGACATCAGATTTGGTGCCACGTGTTGCCACGTCATCATTTAGCGACGCTTTTAGCGACATTTATTAACATCTCTAAAGTTTAGCGACGACTATGAACGTCGCTAAAAACGTCGCTAAGTTAAAAAAATATAAAAAAAAGGTTCCAGAATGCAAATGGAGCTGGAGCCTGAGCCAAAATACAGAATACAAAATACAAAATACAGAATCCAATCCCTGGGTTCGCCGACCCCCTCGGTGGAACACTCAACACCGGCACGCACAATACATTCCAGAATATACAAAAAATATAAAGAAAAAATACTATCCGCAATGAACAATGTCAATATATAATATCCTGAACAAACCAAATCAATATTCGTAAATACGTACAAACTCAATATCCTCAACGAAAAAACTGAATATCCCCAAATACATACAAAGTCAAAAATATAGTACAGTCCAAAAATGCAAAAACAAAACTACTGATCGCCTGGAGCTGGAGCTGGACCCGGTGCTGGAGGAGGAGCACCACCAGATGACTGTCGTCGCAACGTCAAGATCGTATGATACTCCTCCCGTGACAACAAATGGACGAGCATGTCCTCCAGTGCACCGTCAGATGTAGACGATGCCCCCGGCGTACCAACAGACGGTCGCTCCGTAGCCATCTTCTGCAAATGCTGCATCTGCTCGACCAACCGCTGCATAGCGCGGGTCATCTATCGCAGCACCTCCGTAGTCTCCTCAAGCCTCTCGAAGTGTGAGATGAGCGCAGAATCATCTGTATGCGGCCACCCCAACATCTGCAGCATCTCGTCATGCAGAGCTGCAATTTGCGCATCGACACTCTGCTGGTGGCGGAGCGACTCCTCAGTCTGTGCGAGGCCGAGCACACTAGTGGCGGTCGCAGAGGCCTGTGACACAATGAAGGCACCATAGAAGCCCGTACCATAGTACGTACCCGTATACATGCCACCAACGGCCCTCATCCACAGCTCGTCATCTGACTGAGCTGCGGCGACCGGGGACTGCTGGGAAGTGCTAGCACCAGCTCCCTCTGACCGTGTCGGCCCGGTCTCCCTAAGCCTCAAAAACTCGGCCTAGAAATAACATCTATATGAATTCTCACGTGATCGCTAAAAATTAATACTAATGCACTAGCATTAAGTAAAATTTCTAAAACTCGGCCTAGAAATAACATCTATATGAATTTTTTACGTAACTAAAAATTAATATTAATGAACTAGCATTAAGTAAAACTTACGTAGGTGTCCCGGGCCTTGTCATCTACGAACCGCTCCCCCTTTGTGTGCGTGGCGAGGAACAAGGTCACCATATTCGGGTCTTCTTCTGATTCAACCTGTTACGAAATTATTATATGATTTGTCAGTTAAGTTGAAAGAAATATATTACTATAAAGTATTAATTATGGGTATACGGCGAGATACGTACCATATGGGTGAAGAAATCTATGATGGACCGTGATCCACCACACCACTGCGACCCCGCCTGTCGCGCTCTTTTAGACTTCGCGAGCTTCTCCTTGTAGGCTTCCTCCTCGAATCTTCTCTTCGTTACCGCCCAGTCGACGGCAGAGATCCAACCCTGAATAGGCTCTCCCCGGCGGTCGCGATCCTTTTGGTCGAGGATTGCGTCCCTAATGAGCTTACTGGCGATGCTGGAAAATATAGCCTCGATAGCAACGGCGCAGTGGGGAGGAAAGAAGTAAGTCCGCTGAAAAATTATAGAAGTGCATAAGTTATAACATAACATACTAAATGTTAAAAGAAAATAAACTTTTATGTACCAAAAAGTGCTCAAACCAAAAGGCCGTCCTGTCGGCCGGGACATCCCTCCAGTTGATCCAGGGCCGGCTGTAGTTCTGTCGCAGGAATGTACCCAGCGACCGGTGTACGGAGGAGGGATGATACCTGTAAAATAGAAATTAAAATTTATTAAACAAGTTTATAATAAATTTATACTAATTAAATGCAATAATTTTACTTACCGCCTGGTCCGAGTACAGGCCCAAATCTCCAACCTCAGATCCCCCTCCGGGCGACACGGAGAATCTGTCTCAAATGGGAGCTGTACTATGCCCCTGTCCCGCCCCCTGCCCCTGCCGCTGTCCCTGGCCCTGTCGGCCTCGGCCTCAGCCTTGCCCTCGCCCTCGGCGTGGGCCTCGCCATCGCCCTTGACCTCGACGTGGGCCTCGGCCTCGGCCTGTTCCTCAATAGTGGGGTCGACCTCTGGAATACTCGACGGTACTAGCTGCGTAGAAGAAGAAGACCCTAGCCTCGAACTGCTAGAGCCGGTTATGGAGACACTGCCGGCGACTAGACCGCCAGTGTATACTGGAGTGCGGGAGGATGAGGAGTCGGTAGGAGTGGTAGATGGAGACTGTCGGGGTCGTCGACTCCCACCAGCACCGGATGTAACGCCCCAGTCCCAAAATACGTATGTGAGACCCGTCTCACTGTATCGGTATTTTATACGGATACGTATTTATTTGAGCCGTATTTCATATTTTTTTGATTTGTGTGATATTTTAAAATTTTCCAAGATATAGGAATTTCATGATTTAGTTTAACTTGGACTTGGTTTTATTTGGTTCGGTTCCACTTTGACTTGGTTTAGTTGGTTTCTCATGAGCTGAGGTGTATGGCTTAGATTTAGTGGAGAGGAATAAATGGTGGAGATCACTTGAGCTTGTTATATAAGCCACTTTTCTCTCTCCCTCCTCATTCACCCTCATTCATTTCTTTTCCACCAAACCCTAGCCATTGGAGAGAGACAAGTACACCTTGCTGAATGTTGGACGATTTTAATTTCGTTTGTTCCATTCTCTTTATTGTTGAATTCTAAGCATGTTTAGAACTTAGAGTTTTCCATTTTGATGGCTAGATTGTGGTAGATCTAACTTTGTGGTACTTTCAGTTTTTATAAGTTTTGATCTGTTAAACTTGTATATTTTTGTCAACTGATGGTTCCATGTTGTAGAGAATTTCGTTCTACCCCATTTTGACCTATGGAAGTCCAAATTTGGACTCCTGTGGAAAATTGGGTGGCGTGGAGAAGCCATGGTATTTTCTATGAACTTTTCTCAGTTGGCAACAAAATGTTGCTGGCTTGCATTTGTTTTGGCCGCAGGAGTCTTGCCTAGCCGCATGGACATGGCAGCATTAATTATTTTCTGACATGATGGCACTTAATAGCAAGCAATTAGTTTTGCATGCATTATTTAATGCAATATTAAAAGTCAGCCGCATGAGGCATTTGGTTGTAGCCGCATGAGCTTGAAATAATAGATACATTAAATAATGCATGGCCTTGGGTCTCCAGCCGCATGCTTATTCAATGCATTATAATAATGCATTATATCATTGATCCATTGGAGGAATGCATTTAATGCATTCATACTTGAACGTATATTTTCCATGTAGAGCCGCATAGGCATAGGAAGAGAACAATTAATGCATTCATTTTTAAATGCATATATTTTATGCATTTTTTTCCTAAAGACATTTTCTAAGAGAGCCGCATGGGACAAGCATTACTTGAATGAAATTTTCTAATGCCTTTTTGAGAGCCGCATGTGAAGCATTTATCCAAGCATTTGATTCAATACTTTTGAATGCATTAAATGTTTTATTAAAAACCTTATTTAATGTCTTGTCCCTAACGAGCATTTAATGCTTTATCAAAGCATTAACCTGATGCTTTGTTCCAGAATGAGAATTAAAGCAATTTTAAGCATTTAAGTCCTTATTGTTTTATGTATTATGCTTTAAATGCTTGGGTTAAGCATCTTGGAGTACAGAGCCGCATGGAATAAGACATTTGGCCGCATATGGCCCTCATTGTAGCCGCATATGCATGCAATGCATTAATGTACATTCTAAGTACATGCAAGATTTTAACGTGTACAATATTTTGATAGTGAATGCATTCTCCAATGCATTAATGTATATTATTAAATGCATTAATACAAGAGAGCCGCATGGACATCTACAACATTAATTGCTTGATGCAGAGCCGCATGGCCTTGGGCCATTTAATAATATTATTATTTGCATGGAATCTAGGGTGAGCCGCATAGGCTCCCTTCTCCCACTATCTAATGTTTTGGTCACGTGGACCATTGATTAGGTAGCTCACGTGAACCTTTTTTCATTGCAATTATTGTGGGGGGTCCCACATAGCTTCCTTTAGTTGACTTGCTTGCTGAAGTGGGAGTTCGTATTTTAATGAGGGTCCCACTGTCTTTTGTCTTATTTGATAGTGACCTACTTATTGTTTCCTGGCCGCATGGGTGGCCTCCCACTCTCTTTGACCGCATGTTTGTTCTCCCACTTTTGGACCGCATGGGTCCCACTTTGATTGTTTAAATGTTTTATTTGCCTGAATTGTGGTCAGAATTTCTTCCCACTCCCAACATGAAAATTGTAGAGTTTCTCCTTGGCTTCAAGAATATATATATTATTAATATATTATTATTTAATTGTGCAAGTTTCTTCCTTCTTTGATAAATGACATGACACGACGGTGACCCGTAGTGGTGCACTCTTGAAATGAACTTGACATGATATTCTTGACATGATATTCTTGACTTGATAATTGACAGTGATAACTTGACATGATATGCTTGACCTGATTCTTGATAGTGACCCGCCGTGGTGCACTCTTGACATGATAACTTGAAATGATAAATAAGAATGACTTGATAGTGGCCCGTCGTGGCGCACTCTTGATAAGTAATAATGATAATGATAGTGGCCCGTCGTGGCGCACTCCTGACAAGAATTAATTAGTATCCTGACACCGTGGGTGATTGTGTTTGTACAAATAAACCCGTCTCGTCTTGTATCATGTCTAGGACATGAATCCCTGGTTTTCTACGGTCAGGGATTCATACTGAAATCGACTAAGGCTAATTACTAGAATAATCCAGTAGTTCATGGAGAGACTTTCCCAGTTACCTGTTGCCCCTTTGATCCCGACCTTATATATATATATATATACATGGGATTTGTTGCTATCCGTCGAGATGAGCGCACTTCCAGCCCGCCGTCGAGTGTGGTACCTTAGGACACATGTATCTTACTACAGTGTGTCTGCTATAACATGCTATCTTTTCCTTTTCTTTGCTGGGGTCATTCAGGTAGTAACAAACGGGTAATTGGACTTGGAAGAATCTCATTGCATCTTGCTAGTAACTAGGCCTGTGATAACCCTAGTTAGTTAAAGTATCAAGCCGTACTTATTGCTTGGCCGTGATTGATTGAATGGAGTCTAACTCAGTCTAGTCTTGACTTGATCCTGCACGAGATTGTCACATGACCTGATTGTTCATATTCGCCCTGTCCTGTACATGATCGTTACATGTCCTGATTTCTTATTTTATCCTGCCGATAAATGGTGGGAGAAACCAAGTTCCGTTCAGACGAAGGGTTACAACCCCGGTCCTTGTTTGGTTTACGGGTTGTAACCTGGTTATCTGAATAGTCCCATGGTCATCCCATCGTATATCACCTGCCCAGTTCTATTTATTTAACATGTTCTCCAGTTTACTTACTGTCTTCCTATGTTCGGGATAAGTGCATTGGTACTGCACGAATCTCGATCCTCCCTTACTTATTGCTTGTTGTTTGTTATTGATTGCTGGTTTTAAGTTCATAGTTCGGCCTCCTTTGTGGTACTTGCTATTTGGGGTCTGACTCCACTGGTTTTGCATGGCCAGGTTCTGATAGAAAAGCCCGAAGGATCTACCGCACCATCTACTCGACGGTGACCAGCCGGAGCACCAGAGTGCCTCAGTGGGTTTCTTCTTCATTCTCCCACTGATATGTAAATTCTCCTCTTGTAACGTTTAGCTCCGAGCACGTGTTTAGCTCGTATTTTGGTATTTTCCTTGATACTGTAGCCTACGGGCATAAACATGATATGTGTATTCTAGACTATAGCTAGTCCTTATCATGTACGACTAATACTCTAGCTAGTCCACAGTTCTGTGGTACTGGCTTCATGATCAGTCATGTATATATGGTTCGGGACGCCTTACTATTGTATGTATGATGATCGTACTCTTTGTTATTGTATAATTGCCTGTGATTGAGATACCTAGGATTGTCAAACCATAGGATTGACTGATGGCTTGTAGAGTAACCCCCATGTCTTGACAGCTTATACGTGATTTCAGAGTATTAACGTACTTTGGGATTGCGTAGCTGGCTATGTCTGCCCCCGCTCTCCGGTATTCCGGTTCTGGGGCGTGACATGGTTTTAGTGGTGGCCCATGCAGGTCTGAATCTCGATTTTTAGATTTGTGGGGGTTACCATGTTTAGATATCTCAATCACGATTATCCTTATTGATCTCCTTCGGATTATTCTCTACCTCTGATACTTGACTTGATATCTGTTTTGATCGTTGGTCATTCCTGTTCCCATGATTTGATCTTGTGTCCTTCAACTTTCAAGGGCACTGTTCTTGATCCTTTTGATTATCTTATTCGTGGTTTGCCGAGGGCAGCTCAGCATTCTTCAGCCAGGTCAGTTATGGAGGATCAGTCTCAGCATGCAGGCCGAGATGTCAGTCCATCCCAATCAGTCAGTCGCTTCTGTCTTCGTATCTTGAGATAGGTGATAAAGTTCATGCATCTGTTTCAATTACGATGATACGTCCTGGGTAGAGTCATGTCTTGAACTAAGTCATTGGTACCGACTTACCTTGAGGCTTGACTTTTACCCATTTTGGGAGTCAGCTTAGGCCAGCGAGGACGTTGGTTTCTACACAACTGACTCAGGAGTCATATTGATCCATATGCCTCCAACCCTTCTTGATCATGATTGTATTTGTTCTTGTGCATTTATTTACCGCTTACGCATTTAATTATATTACTGATTATTTTACCATACTTATATGCCATGCTTGATTTATTGAGATTGTTGAGTTTTCTGGAGCTTTTGTTTTGTTATCTTGCTCGACTAGCCTCAGGAAATTCCGAGGACGGAATTTTTCTAAGGTGTGGAGAGTTGTGAGACCCGTCTCACTGTATCGGTATTTTATACGGATACGTATTTATTTGAGCCGTATTTCGTATTTTTCGATTTGTGTGATATTTTAAAATTTTCCAAGATATAGGAATTTCATGATTTGGTTTAACTTGGACTTGGTTTTATTTGGTTCGGTTCCACTTTGACTTGGTTTAGTTGGTTTCTCATGAGCTGAGGTGTATGGCTTAGATTTAGTGGAGAGGAATAAATGGTGGAGATCACTTGAGCTTGTTATATAAGCCACTTTTCTCTCTCCCTCCTCATTCACCCTCATTCATTTCTTTTCCACCAAACCCTAGCCATTGGAGAGAGGCAAGTACACCTTGCTGAATGTTGGACGATTTTAATTTCGTTTGTTCCATTCTCTTTATTGTTGAATTCTAAGCATGTTTAGAACTTGGAGTTTTCCATTTTGATGGCTAGATTGTGGTAGATCTAACTTTGTGGTACTTTCAGTTTTTATAAGTTTTGATCTGTTAAACTTGTATATTTTTGTCAACTGATGGTTCCATGTTGTAGAGAATTTCGTTCTACCCCATTTTGACCTATGGAAGTCCAAATTTGGACTCCTGTGGAAAATTGGGTGGCGTGGAGAAGCCATGGTATTTTCTATGAACTTTTCTCAGTTGGCAACAAAATGTTGTTGGCTTGCATTTGTTTTGGCCGCAGGAGTCTTGCCTAGCCGCATGGGCATGGCAGCATTAATTATTTTCTGACATGATGGCACTTAATAGCAAGCAATTAGTTTTGCATGCATTATTTAATGCAATATTAAAAGTCAGCCGCATGAGGAATTTGGTTGTAGCCGCATGAGCTTGAAATAATAGATGCATTAAATAATGCATGGCCTTGGGTCTCCAGCCGCATGCTTATTCAATGCATTATAATAATGCATTATATCATTGATCCATTGGAGGAATGCACTTAATGCATTCATACTTGAACGTATATTTTCCATGTAGAGCCGCATAGGCATAGGAAGAGAACAATTAATGCATTCATTTTTAAATGCATATATTTTATGCATTTTTTTTCCTAAAGACATTTTCTAAGAGAGCCGCATGGGACAAGCATTACTTGAATGAAATTTTCTAATGCCTTTTTGAGAGCCGCATGTGAAGCATTTATCCAAGCATTTGATTCAATACTTTTGAATGCATTAAATGTTTTATTAAAAACCTTATTTAATGTCTTGTCCCTAACGAGCATTTAATGCTTTATCAAAGCATTAACCTGATGCTTTGTTCCAGAATGAGAATTAAAGCAATTTTAAGCATTTAAGTCCTTATTGTTTTATGTATTATGCTTTAAATGCTTGGGTTAAGCATCTTGGAGTACAGAGCCGCATGGAATAAGACATTTGGCCGCATATGGCCCTCATTGTAGCCGCATATGCATGCAATGCATTAATGTACATTCTAAGTACATGCAAGATTTTAACGTGTATAATATTTTGATAGTGAATGCATTCTCCAATGCATTAATGTATATTATTAAATGCATTAATACAAGAGAGCCGCATGGACATATACAACATTAATTGCTTGATGCAGAGCCGCATGGCCTTGGGCCATTTAATAATATTATTATTTGCATGGAATCTAGGGTGAGCCGCATAGGCTCCCTTCTCCCACTATCTAATGTTTTGGTCACGTGGACCATTGATTAGGTAGCTCACGTGAACCTTTTCTCATTGCAATTATTGTGGGGGGTCCCACATAGCTTCCTTTAGTTGACTTGCTTGCTGAAGTGGGAGTTCGTATTTTAATGAGGGTCCCACTGTCTTTTGTCTTATTTGATAGTGACCTACTTATTGTTTCCTGGCCGCATGGGTGGCCTCCCACTCTCTTTGACCGCATGTTTGTTCTCCCACTTTTGGACCGCATGGGTCCCACTTTGATTGTTTAAATATTTTATTTGCCTGAATTGTGGTCAGAATTTCTTCCCACTCCCAACATGAAAATTGTAGAGTTTCTCCTTGGCTTCAAGAATATATATATTATTAATATATTATTATTTAATTGTGCAAGTTTCTTCCTTCTTTGATAAATGACATGACACGACGGTGACCCGTAGTGGTGCACTCTTGAAATGAACTTGACATGATATTCTTGACATGATATTCTTGACTTGATAATTGACAGTGATAACTTGACATGATATGCTTGACCTGATTCTTGATAGTGACCCGCCGTGGTGCACTCTTGACATGATAACTTGAAATGATAAATAAGAATGACTTGATAGTGGCCCGTCGTGGCGCACTCTTGATAAGTAATAATGATAATGATAGTGGCCCGTCGTGGCGCACTCCTGACAAGAATTAATTAGTATCCTGACACCGTGGGTGATTGTGTTTGTACAAATAAACCCGTCTCGTCTTGTATCATGTCTAGGACATGAATCCCTGGTTTTCCACGGTCAGGGATTCATACTGAAATCGACTAAGGCTAATTACTAGAATAATCCAGTAGTTCATGGAGAGACTTTCCCAGTTACCTGTTGCCCCTTTGATCCCGACCTTATATATATATATATATACATGGGATTTGTTGCTGTCCGTCGAGATGAGCGCACTTCCAGCCCGCCGTCGAGTGTGGTACCTTAGGACACATGTATCTTACTACAGTGTGTCTGCTATAACATGCTATATTTTCCTTTTCTTTGCTGGGGTCATTCAGGTAGTAACAAACGGGTAATTGGACTTGGAAGAATCTCATTGCATCTTGCTAGTAACTAGGCCTGTGATAACCCTAGTTAGTTAAAGTATCAAGCCGTACTTATTGCTTGGCCGTGATTGATTGAATGGAGTCTAACTCAGTCTAGTCTTGACTTGATCCTGCACGAGATTGTCACATGACCTGATTGTTCATATTCGCCCTGTCCTGTACATGATCGTTACATGTCCTGATTTCTTATTTTATCCTGCCGATAAATGGTGGGAGAAACCAAGTTCCGTTCAGACGAAGGGTTACAACCCCGGTCCTTGTTTGGTTTACGGGTTGTAACCTGGTTATCTGAATAGTCCCATGGTCATCCCATCGTATATCACCTGCCCAGTTCTATTTATTTAACATGTTCTCCAGTTTACTTACTGTCTTCCTATGTTCGGGATAAGTGCATTGGTACTGCACGAATCTCGATCCTCCCTTACTTATTGCTTGTTGTTTGTTATTGATTGCTGGTTTTAAGTTCATAGTTCGGCCTCCTTTGTGGTACTTGCTATTTGGGGTCTGACTCCACTGGTTTTGCATGGCCAGGTTCTGATAGAAAAGCCCGAAGGATCTACCGCACCATCTACTCGACGGTGACCAGCCGGAGCACCAGAGTGCCTCAGTGGGTTTCTTCTTCATTCTCCCACTGATATGTAAATTCTCCTCTTGTAACGTTTAGCTCCGAGCACGTGTTTAGCTCGTGTTTTGGTATTTTCCTTGATACTGTAGCCTACGGGCATAAACATGATATGTGTATTCTAGACTATAGCTAGTCCTTATCATGTACGACTAATACTCTAGCTAGTCCACAGTTCTGTGGTACTGGCTTCATGATCAGTCATGTATATATGGTTCGGGATGCCTTACTATTGTATGTATGATGATCGTACTCTTTGTTATTGTATAATTTCCTGTGATTGAGATACCTAGGATTGTCAAACCATAGGATTGACTGATGGCTTGTAGAGTAACCCCCATGTCTTGACAGCTTATACGTGATTTCAGAGTATTAACGTACTTTGGGATTGCGTAGCTGGCTATGTCTGCCCCCGCTCTCCGGTATTCCGGTTCTGGGGCGTGACAACGTAGGACTAGGAACGTAGACATGCCAGCTGTATTCATAAAAGGCATACTCCAATATTTAGAAACCTCGTATGAATATATAAGCCGTAAAATGCAGTAGAACCATAACTAATCTCATCCACACAAAATAAATGAATAAAAGATATCATATAATGATAATGAATTGTCTTGATATAATATGTTGGGTAGAGACAAATCCACTACCAACAAGTAAAGGAAAAATACACGAGAGAATAAATGAATTTGGCGAGCGAAGCGAAGACGATCCAAGTGCAATCATCCTCGAAGAAATAGCGATGATCACGGCTAGAGCAAGAACACCTGCGAAAGACAATAGCACACACCTGGCGAGATAACCAGGTCCTCAGAGGGACGTAACAAGACACATAATATCATGCCATATAAACTGAATAAATATTGCTCAAATAAATAAGTCAATTGAATTATAACATGGTCCAATACGCACCTATTGAACGAGCGTACCATCCCCCCAACCAAACAAGGACAGGAGATGGTAAACTAATTCACGGTGACGTATCTTTCCATGCTATGAATCCAATAGGGTATCCGGACCCCAACAAGGTTCAATACCTTCTCATCGAAGTAGTAAGTCACACCTACAACTAAACAAGGATAAGATGTGACGAACTAATCCGCGACAAGTTATTGTTCCAAGCCACGGTCAGATACAAGTACCCAAACCAAAAGTACTCGTACCTAACGGATAAAGGTGCCTAACCGGTCTAAGTGAAATATTGTTAAGAACAATCCTTCCTACGCATGGGCCTTGGCTAAATAAGATCGGCATGGCCCCCCATGGGCACCAGAGGCCCCATCAGTAAGAGCATGACGTTACGCAGAATCGTCAGTGGCCGTCAGTAATCATGGGTCATCAACCCCGTATCTCCAGCGGAGAGTCCGGGTCACAAGGGAAAGTGCATCGAAGCCCATACGCTAAGAAATTGTCCTCCCCGCCCAATGCCTACAATGTTGTATCCACAATAGTAACCTCTATAACCGCTAAGTCAAACTAAGCATGCAACCTCTATTAGCGGTTATTCCTATCGTACGGCTTATACGCACCGGTGGCCAGCCAGTCACGTATGTCCGTTCTACATGCGACACACAACTTCGTGTTACAACGTGTCAAGGTCATGAATGCAACACACAAAGGCGGTCCCTTAAATCTAGGTTTAATGTGTAAGAAAAATAATACATAGCAGAAAATATAAATGAACAGTAAGTTCTAACCGGTTAAGCCATGTATCATAGTTTATTTTGCATAAAAAAAATAATACTAATGCATGAAATATGAGCTAAAATAAATAAACAACAAATGGCAAGGTGTCTTGCTTGGTAGGGCGCCTGGTGTACTGCAATGCTCAATGTGGCACGAACTGCGGCTTCAGTGCAACAACTATGCAAGGTGTCCTCAGGTAGTGGTACGGACAGTTCCATTGGGTCCAGAAGGGTCAATTTAGTTAGGGTTGATATGAGGACGCACCAAATTTGTAAAGGACGAGGATTATGGCTAGTCAAAAATTTGTAGAAAATAGATATATATTATTTTAGGACTTCTATACCAAAAATATTTTAGGACTTCTATACCAAAAATAAACATATGGAAGCCAACTTTTTATAAAATATATAATTTGGAAAATATTTAGTCTATATATTTTATTTGGTAAATACATTATTTAAATCATAAAATATTCATAATACACACCATCTTATTTATATAACAATAATTACAAAGCAATAACAACACTAATGAGAATAATACTAAAAATAATAATGATGAATATATATACTTACAAGGACAAAAGATACTAGGAGTAACAATAATAATAATAATAATAATAATAATAATAGTAATACTTTTACTAATAATAATGATAAATAATAATAATAATAATAATAATAATAATAATAATGAAAAGAAACAAAAAGTAAGAAAGAAAAAAAGTAAAAAAAAAAATAACATCAGTTGCTCCAATTAGAAACAGGGAAGAGAGAGGAAGTAGTCCACCTAAAAGTGAAGAGAGGGGGGGAGAGTTTGAGTGCGTGTGGCGAGGATAATCGGTGGTTCGGCGGGGGAAAAGGATCCGGAGGAAGTTCGGAAGGAGGTCGGAGAGGGCGCGCGGGGCGGCGGTCACGGTGCGGCCGGAAGGGCGGACGCGCGGGCGGCGGTGGAGGCACTGGGGTTTGATCGGAGGGGGTGAGCGGAGAATAAGAGGGGAGAAGTCAGAGTGACGCGGCGCCGGCGTTCAGGGCGGCGCTGGTCGCTGGAGCGGCAGAGGAACGCGGAGAGGGTGGCCGGCGAGCGGGAGTAGGCTCGGCGCGACGGAGATCGAGGACAGGGGCGGCGGCAAGGGTCGCTGTGTTGGCGGTTCCAGCCATAGGAGGTCGCTCACCGACATCGATCTCGAAGCGGTCGTGATGCCGGGGAGAGAGAGAGGGCGGGTCCTGCAGCGGCGCTGGCCAGGACCGAGGAACTCGCGGTGGAGGTGAGTCTAGGTTTTAGGGTTTTTGATTTTTCTTGTGGATGTTGGTGGTTGTGTTTGTTGACGGTGGTGGCGGAGGTTGTTCGGGTGGCCGGGGTGTTGGTGTTGCCAATCCTGGCGGTGGCTCGGGGTGGTGTACTGGTGGCGGTGTGGTGACGTCGGGTGGCAGCGACTGTGTGGGCTGGGAGTTGGCCGGAGTTGGCCAGGGTCGGATGCGGTCCGGTGGTTTGGACGGTGGGTTGGGGACGGCCAGGCGTGTGGTGGCTATGGGGATGGCTGCGATGGCGGCGTGTAATAGGTGGCGATGGTAATTTTGCAGTCAGTTTGGTTGTGACAGGGAGCGGGGGATGGCCGGAAAGGGGCAGCTGGGATGTGGTATGTTTTGGGGGTTTTCATTGGTGGTGATGTACTGGCTGTGGGTCGTTTGGGTTTAGCCGGGGTTGGCATGGTGACGGTGGTGAAGATGGTCGGATGCCGGAAAGGGGACAAGAAACTAGGTTTAGGTTTAGGGTTAGATGATTGATGGTGTCGGGGTTGTGTCCGACACGAGAAAAAGAATTGTATATGTAAAATGGAATAAGATGTGGGAGGAAAAAACATGGACACGATGCACGTGGGTGAAAAAATATTTGTGGATTATTTGTGAATGATAAAAATTATGGAGGAGTACCTGCCTATTTATAGGATGTGAAAATTCCCATTTGGATGGAATTAGGAGTAGTTTAAACCCAAAATAGATAATTCACAACTTAGTTTAAAATCAATCAAATCCAAATCCAAATACAAATCCAATTTAAATCTAATTAAATTTTTAGTTTAAAATCAAATGGGATAAATCAAATTTTAATTATTTAACTACTTAAATAAATCCATAAATTCAAATCAAGATTTAAATTGCCACTATAATTTCGAAATATATTTTTCCAAAAATACTATTAATAATAATTTCATAAATTATATTATTATTTAAAAAAATAAACTAATAATTAATTACGAAATATGTATGCACAAATAATATTTACAAATATACACTTTTCTAGCATACCATTTTATAAGAAAAATTACTTATTATTATAACTGTATAAATGATACGCTTTTCATAATTAAAATCATAAACTTGAAAATGATAGCTAGAAATAATTATTACATATATTATTTTGAAACCATAAAAATAGAAAAATATTTTTTTTCTAAAAATATGTGCGCTCGCACATATTCGCATTCGTCGAGTAAAAACAAAAAATAAAATTTCGTGCGCGACGTATAATGCAACTATGTGACGTACAATATAAAAAATAAAAAAATCGGTATCAAATTAATAAAAAAATATAGTAGAAATTTAGGAGTTTTACATCATATCCAACTTAAAAGAATTTCGTCCTCGAATTTAAGAATTTGTGGGGGGGAGAAGACACGAGGGGGTATCGATGGGGAACAATCGATAATAAAAATCATGCAGTAAGAAATCGCGATCTAGATCATAGATAAAATAATACGGTATGGTCATACTCGATAGGAAGGTTAGAGGAAGTTCTAGTATAGTGCCTTCGTCCTTCTAAAATAGGTAAAGGCGAGAGCAATAAGGAGTTCAAAAGACGATATTATCGAGTACGAATACGTGATTCAAAGACGACCGAAAAATGTCAAAAGGAGTTGCCAAGGCAGTCGCGGATGGGACTCTAAAGGACAAGTTTAGCTATGTTCCATCCACGTAGAATAATAGACTAAAGCGAAACAAAGTGCACTTGGTTGATCAGACCATCATGCACCGGTTCTGATTAGACCATATGTTAGTGGACATGCCCAAATAACATATGTCTTGAAACAAGCTTGATAAAAGAATGAGCTTGCAAAAACTAGGCTACCTTAGCATCATTAGTCAAGATGGTAAAAATATGGGCACGAGAGATTCAGATTGAAAGAAAGCAGAATGATTCTAAGTCATATCCCGTGTTGGTCTCTATACAGTCGTCATATAGTCTTCTTGTCCAAGTCCTTGGTTGACTAGATGGGTTAGGGTCCTCTAAATTCTAGAGTCTAAGTAGACTTGCTAAGATAGGTCGCAAGGACAAAGGGGTTGCTAGGTCATAAGGCATTCTATCCAACTTAAAAGAATTAAACTAATGATGTTTGGGACATCTAGCTAGTAGGGTCAATCTCTAGCAAGCACGAAGGGAAGATAAGAATAATGATAGAAGGAATCAAGCAAGATGCAATCGAGGAGTCGGTCGAATATGAAATCGGGGAAAGAGGTCAAGTATGTGGATGAGATCCTAGACTCTAATCCTATATGCAGGCTTGCTTGGTACGGTAAAGTAACCAAACAATTTATCTTGACCTGCATGGGCCACCACAAAAACAAGTAATGTTCCAGTCCCAAAATACGTAGGACTAGGAACATAGATATGCCAGCTGTATTCATACAAAGCATACTCCAATATATGAAAATCTCGTATGAATACATAAGCTGTAAAATGCAGTAGAACCATAACTAATCTCATCCACACAAAATAAATGAATAAAAGATATCATATAATGATAATGAATTGTCTTGATACAATATGTTGGGCGGAGACAAATCCACTACCAACAAGTAAAGGAAAAATACATGAGAGAATAAATAAATTTGGCGAGCGAAGCGAAGACGATCCAAGTACAATCATCCTCGAAGAAATAGCGATGATCACGGCTAGAGCTAGAACACCTGCGAAAGACAATAGCACACACCTGGCGAGATAACCAGGTCCTTAGAGGGACGTAACAAGACACATAATATCATGCCATATAAACTGAATAAATATTGCTCAAATAAATAAGTCAATTGAATTATAACATGGTCCAATACGCACCTATTGAACGAGCGTACCATCCTCCCAACCAAACAAGGACAGGAGATGGTAAACTAATTCACGGTGACGTATCTTTCCATGCTATGAATCCAATATGGTATCCGGACCCCAACAAGGTTCAATACCTTCTCATCGAAGTAGTAAGTCACACCTACAACCAAACAAGGACAAGATGTGATGAACTAATCCACGACAAGTTATTGTTCCAAGCCACGGTCAGATACAAGTACCCAAATCAAAAGTACTCGTACCTAACGGATAAAGGTGCTTAACCGGTCTAAGTGAAATATAGTTAAGAACAATCCTTCCTACGCATGGGCCCTGGCTAAATAGGATCGGCATGGTCCCTCTGGGCACCAGAGGCCCCATCAGTACGAGCATGATGTTCTGCAGAATCGCCAGTGGCCGTCAGTAATCATGGGTCATCAATCCCGTATCTCCAGCGGAGAGTCCGGGTCACAAGGGAAAGTGCATCGAAGCCCATACGCTAAGGAATTGTCCTCCCCGCCTAATGCCTACTATGTTGTATCCACAACAGTAACCTCTATAACCACTAAGTCAAACTAAGCATGCAACCTCTATTAGCAGTTATTCCTATCGTACGGCTTATACGCACCGGTGGCCAGCCAGTCACGTATGTTCGTGTTCTACATGGGACGCACAACTTCGTGTTACAACGTGTCAAGGCCATGAATGCAACACACAAAGGTGGTCCCTTAAATCTAGGTTTAATGTGTAAGAAAAATAATACATAGCAGAAAATATAAATGAACAATAAGTTCTAACAGGTTAAGCCATGTATCATAGTTCATTTTGCATAAAGAAAATAATACTAATGCATGAAATATGAGCTAAAATAAATAAACAGCAAATGGCAAGGTGTCTTGCCTGGTAGGGCGCCTGGTGTACTGTAATGCTCAATGTGGC
Organism: Iris pallida; assembly: GCA_029216955.1. NCBI lineage: Eukaryota > Viridiplantae > Streptophyta > Magnoliopsida > Asparagales > Iridaceae > Iris > Iris pallida. The sequence continues at coordinate 17,518,476 of JANAVB010016599.1, read as the reverse complement.
ACGAACTGCGGTTTCAGTGCAACAACTATGCAAGGTGTCCTCGGGTAGTGGTACGGACAGTTCCATTGGGTCCAGAAGGGTCAATTTAGTTAGGGTTGATATGAGGACGCACCAAATTTGTAAACGACGAGGATTATGGCTAGTCGAGATGAGAGACGATAATCGAAGAAAATTTGTAGGAAATAGATATATATTATTTTAGGAACTATTTATAATACTTTGGAAAAATATATTTTATTAGTTAAAATAATTTCTAGGAAAAAAATACCTTGAAAAATCATATATCGTTTTTAGACTAAAATTTTTAACTTTGTAAAAATAGGATTGATAGAAACATTTTATTGGTTAAAATATTTCAAAATAATACTAGAAATTTACAAAAATTATTTTAGGACTTCTATACCAAAAATAAACATATGGAAGCCAACTTTTTATAACATATATAATTTGGAAAATATTTAGTCTATATATTTTATTTGGTAAATACATTATTTAAATCATAAAATATTCATAATACACACCATCTTATTTATATAACAATAATTACAAAGCAATAATAACACTAAAGAGAATAATACTAAAAATAATAATGATGAATATATATACTTACAAGGACAGAAGATACTAGGAGTAACAATAATAATAATAATAATAATAATAGTAATAGTAATACTTTTAATAATAATAATGATAAATAATAATAATAATAATAATAATAATAATAATGAAAAGAAACAAAAAGTAAGAAAGAAAAAAAAAGTAAAAAAATAACATCAGTTGCTCCTATTAGAAACTGGGAAGAGAGAGGAAGAAGTCCACCTAAAAGTGAAGAGAGGGGGAGAGAGTTTGAGCGCGTGTGGCGAGGATGATCGGTGGTTCGGCGAAGGAAAAGGAGCCGGAGGAAGATCGGAAGGAGGTCGGAGAGGGCGCGCGGGACGGCGGTCACGGCGCGGCCGGGAGGGCGGACGCATGGGCGGCGGTGGAGGCACTGGGGTTTGATCGGAGGGGGTGAGCGAAGAAGAAGAGGGAGAAGTCGGGGTAATACGACGCCGGCGTTCGGGGTGGCGCTGGTCGTTGGAGCGGCGGAGGAACGCGGAGAGGGTGGCCGGCGAGCGGGGGTAGGCTCGGCACGGCGGAGATCGAGGACAGGGCGGCGGCAAGGGTCGCTGTGTTGGCGGTTCCAGCCATAGGAGGTCGCTCACCGAAGTCGAGCTCGGAGCGATCGTGATGCCGGGGAGAGAGAGAGGACGGGTCCTGTAGCGACGCTGGCCAGGACCGAGGAACTCGCGGTGGAGGTGAGTCTAGGTTTTAGGGTTTTTGATTTTTCTTGTGGATGTTGGTGGTTATGTTTGTTGACGGTGGTGGCGGAGGTTGTTCGGGTGGCCGGGGTGTTGGTGTTGTCAATTCTGGCGGTGGCTCGGGGTGGTGTACTGGTGGCGGTGTGGTGACGTCGGGTGACAGCGGTTGTGTGGACTGGGAGTTGGCCGGAGTTGGCCAGGGTCGAATGCGGTCCGGTGGTTTGGACGGTGGGTTGGGGACGGCCAGGCGTGTGGTGGCTGTGGGGATGGCTGCGATGGCGGCGTGTAATGGGGGGCGATGGTGATTTTGCAGTCCGTTTGGTTGTGACAGGGAGCGGGGGATGGCCGGAAATGGGCAGCTGGGATGTGGTATGTTTTGGGGGTTTTCATTGGTGGTGATGTACTGGCTGTGGGTCGTTAGGGTTTAGCCGGGGTTGGCGTGGTGACGGTGGTGAAGATGGTCGGAGGCCGGAAAGGGGACAAGAAACTAGGTTTATATTTAGGGTTAGATGATTGATGGTGTCGGGGGTGTGTCCGACACGAGAAAAAGAATTGTATATGTAAAATGGAATAAGATGTGGGAGGAAAAAACATGGACACGATGCACGTGGGTGGAAAAATATTTATGGATTATTTGTTAATGATAAAAATTATGGAGGAGTACCTGCCTATTTATAGGATGTGGGAATTCTCATTTGGATAGGATTAGGAGTAGTTTAAACCCAAAATAGATAATTCACAACTTAGTTTAAAATCAATCAAATCCAAATCCAAATACAAATCCAATTTAAATCTAATTAAATTTTTAGTTTAAAATCAAATGGGATAAATCAAATTTTAATTATTTAACTACTTAAATAAATCCATAAATTCAAATCAAGATTTAAATTGCCACTATAATTTCAAAATATATTTTTCCAAAAATGCTATTAATAATAATTTCGAAAATTACATTATTATTTAAAAAAATAAACTAATAATTAATTACGAAATATGTATGCACAAATAATATTTATAAATATACACTTTTCTAGCATACCATTTTATAAGAAAAATTACTTATTATTATAACTGTATAAATGAAACGCTTTTCATAATTAAAATCATAAACTTGAAAATGATAGCTAGAAATAATTATTACATATATTATTTTGAAACCATAAAAATAGAAAAATATTTTTTTCTAAAAATATATACGCTCGTACATATTCGCATTCGTCGAGTAAAAACGAAAAATAAAATTTTGCGCGCAATGTACAATGCAACTATGCGACGTACAATATAAAAAAAATAAAAAAATCGGTATCAATTTAATAAAAAATATAGTAGAAATTTAGGGATTTTACACTGGAACCAAATGATCCACGTCGAGCCATATCTGAAAAAATACAGAAGTATACCATACTACATCTTAAGAAAACAAAAGTATACCATACTACAGCCAGGGAACATCGCTAAGTAAACCATACTATATCTGGAAAAAAAATAAAAGTAAACCATACTACATCTGAAAACGTCGCTTATTAACGTCGCTAAAACAAAAGTAAACCATACTACATCTGAAAAAACAAAAGTAAACCATATTACATCTGAAAATTAAACATATTCAATCCTCTTCTGAAAATTCATATTGTTCTGATTCCTCTTCCTCTTCACTTCTATCAACTTTCTCTTCCTCTTCTGATACTTTTACCTCTTCCAATTGATGAAGCATGTCATGAGGAATTTTCGTTGAGTCCACATCGATAATATTTGTAATAAGAGGTAGTTTGTCTTCCTGATAAGCTATCTCGTCGATATCGAAGGTATTCCGAGCTTTAGTCTTACAGACTGCCCACCAATCTGATCTTTCGGCTCCTCATTTTGGATAGCTGGCAAAGTAAACTAGCTGAGCCTGGCTTGCTAGAACAAACGGCTCATAAGCTTGATATCGACGGCGATAATTTATGTCAACAAGACCATGTTTGTCAACTCTCCAACCTCGACCCTGGATCGGATCGAACCAGTCACATCTGAACAAGATGATCTTACAAGGTTCTATAGCATAATTGTATGTCAGTTCCACAATCTGCCGTACGACGCCAAAGAAGTCATTACCTGGGTCGACGTCTTTGTAGTTTGAAGATTTAATGCACAAACAGCTATTCTTCGTAGAATCCAAATCCAAGAAGTCGTCTCTTATTCGAGCATTTGTTGACTTGAACCTGAAACCATTTACGCAGTAACTTGGCCAGGTCTTCACTTGATAAATTGGCCCCTTGGCTAGAGTTTTAATATACTCATTCTCAAGGATTGCCTTCGGACGATCAACCTAAATACCATATAAACGATGCTAACTTAATTATTATGTGCAAGTATAAATGTACAAAAAAAGTAAATTGTGACTACGTCCGTACATATGCTCTCAACCAAAAAGAAAAATGAAGTCTCATTTGTTGTTCTACTTCCTCCTTGGTTGCATACGGATTGTTGGACGTTACCTCATCCTTAAACATGCTGAAAATCAACGAAGCATTGGTATATTAGTTATATTCAGAAGCAACGAAGCACGCAAAATAATTTTACTTACCCCTCTAGCTTGTCCACTTCTTCCTCGTCGCAGTTGAGCAATACATATAACATTGCAGCGCTAACCTCGTCGTCATTTAGATATCTTTTTTTTCATTTTCCCAGATGGTTTTCCGTAGGCAGTAAATACTTTCAGCTTTGCCTCAATACCAACTTCATAGCTGTCATTATTTTTGGGAGCCCTTGTTCTGTTTGTAGCAATATGAGGCTGAAAATACATGGAACAGAAGTTTGAAATCTCCTCAAGGACATATGCTTCACAAATATAACCCTCCACCCGTGCCTTATTTTTCACCTTCCTCTTGAGGTGGTTCAACTGTCACTCAAACGGGTACATCCAACGATAACCGACAGGTCCAGCAACAAGAGCCTCATGGATAAGATGAATCGGCAAATGCTCCATTAAGTCAAAGAATGCAGGAGAAAAAACTCTCTCAAGTTTACAAAGTGTTACCACAATGTCCTTCTCTTGCTTCTCTAAACGATCGACGAACAACTTGCAAGAACAAAGATCTCTGAAGAATATGCTAAGCTCTGTTAATGGATCCTAGACTACCGGCGGTAGTAATTCTCGAAATACAACAGGAATTAACCTCTCCATGAATACGTGGCAATAGTGGCTCTTCATTCCGGTCAGTTTACACTCCTTTTTGTCGATACATCTTCTTAGATTGGAGATGTATCCGTCCAAAAATTTTAAGTCTTGGATCCATCTACAAAGTCTCACTTTGTCCTCCTTGTCCAGCGAGTAGATTGTCTTAGGCCGCAAAAGCTTTCCCTTTCCATTGTCTATCATGTGCAATATAGGACGTCTGCATATTTCGGCTAAGTCCAATCTAGCCTTCTAATTGTATTTTGTCTTTTCCTTGACGTCCATTACAGTATTAATTATGTTATCAAACACGTTCTTCTCAATATGCATGACGTCAAGGTTATGTCTAATCAGATTTGTGCTCCAATATGGCAGATCCCAGAATATACTCCTTTTGGTCCAGTTATGATCTTCGCCAAATCCCTCGCAACGGCTGCTCGTTGTAGGATCTTCAATAGCACTTGGGATTTCTTTTACTTGCTCCCATATGTCCTCTCTGGACCACATTGGCGGTGGATCGCCCTTCTCCAAAGCTCCGACATGGAATGCAGTTCTGTTTCTACGGTACGGATGGTCTTTCGACAAGAACTGCTGGTGACAATCAAAGAAGCATGACTTTCCTCCGTGTCTCAAACGAAAAGCCTTAGTGCGGTCCATGCAATACGGACATGAAAGCCGACCATGAGTTCTCCATCCAGATAATATTTTATAAGCCAGAAAGTTGTTGATTGTCCACATTAGTGCTGTCCGCATCTAAAAATTCTGTTTTTTCGAAGCATCATACGTGTACGCCCCTGTTTCCCATAGTTGCTTCAGCTCATCTATCAACGGCTGTAAGTATACGTCGATGTTCCTCTTCGGGTTGTTCGGACCGGGGATGATAATAGTTAAGAACATGTAATGTGTCTTCATACATATTCAAGGCGGTAGGTTGTACGGAGTGTGGATTACCGGCCAGCATGAATATTGGGAGCCTGAAAGACCAAATGGGGTAAAACCATCAGAGCAGAGCCCCAATCTTACATTACGTGCATCAGAATCAAAATTAGGATATGCTCGATCGAAGTGCTTCCACGCTTCTCCATCAGATGGGTGATCCAACACTCCTTCGGTTTGTTGTCGCTTGTGCCAACTCATATTTTCGGCAATCTCTTTCACCATGAACAATCTCTGCAACCACGACGTCAACGACAAGTACTGCATTGAAGCAGTCGATCTTCTAGACTTGCCTGCAGCAGTTGGCTTATAGCGATCAGCACCACAGAATTCGCACACTTCTGCATCCTTGTGATCTTTGTAGTAAAGCATGCATCCGTTCTGACAGCAATCGATCTTGTCGTATCCCATCCAGAGGGATCTCACCATCCTCTTAGAGCGGTAGAAGTCTTTCGGTAAATTGGCACCCTCCGGCAAGATATCGGTAATCAACTCGAGCACTCTATTGTAGCATTCTTGCGACATGTTAAAGTCAGACTTTATGCTCAAGGGCCGAGTGATCACCTCTAACGGTTGCGGCATCAGCATTCGGTGCCTTCTCAGCTGCGTCACGATTGTATGGATCGAAATTAGGCCCTACAGCGTTGAAGATCATGTTCACGTACTCGTTGTCGACACCAGTTCGATTGTGGACATTCATATAAGGCTCCACAAAAGGCTCCACATAAGGCTCCACATAAGGCTCCGCTTAGAATGCTAAAGGTACAAGCTCTCCGTGTGCGGTCTATTGGTAGTAATTCGGAAGGAAACCCTTTGTGTATAAGTAATACGTCACATCCAATTCTGGTTGAAACTTTATGTTCTGACATTTTGCACACGGGCACTTAATGTCCATGCGGTCCATGGATTGAGGAAACACCTTCGCGAATTGGAGAAATAGTTCTACTCCGGCGATGTATTCATCTCGCACATCGTACCTGTCATCTCGAATGCGGTTGTACATCCACGAACGATCTAGCAGATACATGGATATATCCATTTCTAGATATCTGCAAATATGAATAAACTTTAAAACTAAAACGAATATACTATATACTACATACTACGGCCGTGACTCGGGACCATTCCTATGAGTCGGGACCATTCCTACTACATACTACATACTAAAATGAATAAACTTCAAAATTAAAACTTCAAAACTAAAACGAATATACTATAACTAAAACGAATATACTACATACTACGGCCGTGACTCGGGACCATTCCAATGAGTATCGGGATCAAGAAAACTACGTGTTACAAATATCGACACTATCGGTACGTGTTACAAATATTGGCACTATTGTGTTACAAATTAACCAACCAACAAAACTACGTGTTACAAATATCGGCACTATCGGTACGTGGTTTCGAATCGGAGTATCACATTTTTCGGTGTCGAAAAACAAATAACTATTACTAAATTATCAGATTTTTTGGCACTATCGGTGCCCCTGACCCAGCCCTCCCCCCTCCCCCCTCCCTCCTACACCACCCCTAACCCTAACCCGAACCCTATCCCTAACCCCTCCCCCACCAGTCCCCTCTCCCCTTCCCAGCCACCCAACCCCTTCACCACCCCTAACCCTAACCCGAACCCAATCCCCAACCCCTCCCCCACCATCCCCCCTCCCCTCCGAACCCCCCCCCCCCCCCCGCCCTCACCCCCCAGCCGCCCTCACCCCTCCCCCCCCCCCGTCCCTCCCCCCTAACCCGAACCCTAACCCTCCCCTTCCTCCAGCCCCCCTCACCCCCAGCCGCCCTCACCCCTCTGTCCCACCCCCCCAGCCACCCCCAACCATTCCTCACCCCCAACCACCCGCACGCCCTGCCCCTTCCCCCGAGCCACCAACACCCCCCAACCACCAACAACAAATAGAAAAAGAGAGAGAGAGAGAGGGAGTCACGTACCAGAGGAGAGTCGCCGGAGAGAGTGAAGTCGCCGGAGAGAGTGAGAGCGAGAGCACCGGAGAGAGCGAGAGCGCCGGAGGAAGAGAGTGAGAGAGTAAAATAGATGGGAGAAAATAAATCGGAGGGGAATTTAATTAGTTAGAATTTAGCGACATTATTATTAACGTCGCTAAATCAGTCGCAATTAGCGACGTTTCGCGACGACTAGCTCATGTAACTAATATACGTCGTTGTCACGTCGCTATTTGCGTCGCTAGTAGCGACGGTTACCGACGTTTCATTTATACATCGCTAATGTCCACAATTTAGCGATGTTTTTGTAACGTCGCTAAATTTATGTCGTCAATTAAGCAGATTTTAGTAGTGATTATGCACGTTGTTTTGTTCGTCTAATATATATTTGCAGAAAATCAAGATAGAACATAGATATATGGAGTAAAGAAATCAAGATGGGCAAAGACGATATTATAGTAGAAGATTTCTATAAACTACATACGACATCTTCATAGCCTCACATTCTGGGGTTCTACTGTCCGGTCAGCAGACGGGGGTCGAGGGGACAGTGCCCTACGTGGGGTTCAGGGGTGAAGCCCTCGAAAGGTATTCAGATTTTAAGATCTGTTTATCTATAGACAACCATTGTCTAAAAAAAAGCTATCATCGTACAAAGGAAGAAGACAAGCCATGTCATGCCATCATTTGTTGCTCATGTCTTTATATTTTATTTATATATTTGATCTTTATTTATCAAGGACTCATGTACATTTATTCGTACGAGCACTAGAAATCCCAGATCATGAAGTCTAAACAACATCTGAGTCCACCAAACCAAACTGGCTAAAACTCACAAAAATCATTCTGGCCTTACAGAGATTGAACTCGGGCCAAACACGATCCCTAATCGAACTCGATCCATGTGACCCGGTATTCCTGATTCTTTGTTCCTCCAAGAGAATATGGTTCCAACGTTCATATTTTTTAACATTTGGGGAACAAAATCTGCCTGAACTTGGTCCCCGTACTACCCTATAAATAGCTACGAGTTTCACTCATTCTCAATCATCTCTTACTTTCAAACCTATTCTATTCTGAGCTTTAAACCTTCATATTACCAAGACAACTCTTCTAAGCTTCTAAGTGCCAAGTGTGATCTCGATTAGAAGTATTCAAGAGTTATAAAGCTTGGAAGTTCCAATTTATGATTCAATTTGTTGTGTTAAAGTCGGCGAGTCCTTCAGATCAAAGCTCGTGGTTATCTGAAGTCGGCAAGCTATTCGGATCAAAGCTTGTGGTTGTAAGAAGTTGACGCGTCCTTTGGATCAAAGCACGTGGTGTACTATTATTTATTCATTAGTGGATTAATATCGACCAAGAGTTCTTAGGACTAGATTAATCATCCACGAAAAAAACCAGTATAATTGCAGTGTTTGCGTTTGTGACTTCTTACTCTGTTTATTTTTTATACTTGTTATTATTTTTAAGTTGGTAACTAGCCTTAGTTTTATTGAGTAAATTGTGATACACTATTCACATCTCTCTAGATTTGCTTAAGTTGCCTTCACATGCACCGTTGTGATATCCATAAATTTTCTCGTATCACAGCCAGAGCGATCTCACCATCCTCTTAGATCGGTAGAATTTTTTAGGTAACTTGGCACCCTTCGACAAGATATCTATAAACAACTCAATTAGTCGGCTGTAGCCTTCTTACGACATATTAAAATCAAACTTGATGCTCAACAGTCTTATAACCACCTCCAACGGTGAATGATCTTCACAACCCAGATATAATGAAGTCCTTGCATTCTCTAGCAACTCCATAAACTTTGCAGCTTCTGCATTCGATATCTTCTCTGCATCATGATTGTTTGGATCATAGGCCCTGCAGGGTCGAAAACTATATTCCCCACCTGTCGTCATAATCAGCGTATTCATGGATATCCATATGTAGTTCCACATAAGGCTCTGGCTCCGATCCTAAAGGCACAAGCTCTTCGTGTGATATCCACTGATAGTAATTAAGCATGAAACCCTTCGAGTACAAATAAAATGTCGCTTCTACTTTTGTCACTCCTATTTCCCGTTATACGTATTTTCTGTGTATATGTACTAATTTCTAGCAATTGTCAGGTGGACCGTAGTTAGACTTGTCTTGCTTAGCTTGATCTTGGTTTAAAATTGCCTTGGTTTATTTGGTTTGGTTCAACATGACTTGGCTTGGCCTGTCTTGGTTTGGTTCATTTTGGTTTGAGATAAGAAAGGTTAATATATAAGTCAACTCCTCTCTCTCTCCTCCATTTATTTCTTATTTACTTCTTCATCTTCCTCATTAACTACTCTCTACCTACACCCAAGAAATCCTAGGCAAGTGCAACTTGCTTTATGATGGATCTCAAGTTTAGTGTTCTGTTCTCTTTTTTATAAGATTCTAAGTCTCGTTAGAACTTGACATTTTTGGTTTTGATGGATGAATTTTTGTAGATCTAGGTTTTGATCTTTTCTTATTTTTCTTGGTTTTGATCTATTAAAGGTTGCTATTTCCTAAAACCAGTCGTCCCAGGCGGTAGGAAATCTCGTTCTACCCAATTTAGACCATTGGAAGTCTCGATTTTGACTTGTTTTGAGCAAGTTATAGCTTTTTGAAGTTTATGGATTTTTTGAGCTCTTATCGGTCTGTTGGAGGAGAAGATGAGCAGTGCGCGCGCCCCTTGGCGCCGTGTTCCCTTAGTTGTGCGCGCTCTTTAGCTTCGCACAACCTAGCGTGCACGCCCCTGGCTCCACCTGTCTCCCTGGCGCCCCTTGGCACCCAGGCGCCACCTATCTCCCTGGCGCCAGCTGTACCCTGGCGCCACCTGTCTTCCTAGCGCCACCTGTACCCAGACGCCACCTGTCTCCCTGCCGCCACCTGTCTCCCTGCCGCCACTTATCTTCCTGGCGCCACCTGTACCCTGGCGCCCTTTGGCACCCCTTGGCACCCTGGCGCCCCTTGGCCCAGGCACACCTTGCTTGCCCTGGCGCCCTTTGGCCCAGATGCACCCTGCTTGTCCTGGCTCCTCTTGACCAGGTGCCACCTGTTACCTTACTAGCGCCACCTGACCAGCGCCACTTGTTTGCCACGATACCTCCATGTATATTCTTCTAGTTTTTGTTGTGTATGCTTGTGATCTTGCATGTGTCTTGCACTTGGCCTAACTTGCGACGACCCGACTTGATAACTTGTTGAGCATGAGTATGACTTGCTAGTATTGATCTTGACTTGAACATGATAACATGACCCCGTCTCGACATGACATGATAGTTGTCCGTCGAGGCACACTCTTGACAAGTAACAAGTAAACTTGATATGACATGTATAAGCTTGATAGTGGTCCGTCGAGGCACACTCCTAACAAGTACTCCTGACAAGTAACCTGACATGACATGTATAATCTTGAAGCGCTGTTGCGACAGCTACCCTGACTTGCTAAGCAACTCTTTTCTTGACACCATGGTTGATTTTCTTGATTGTGCCTGTACAAGCTACCTGTCTCGTCTTGCATCATGTCTAGGACATGGATTCCTGGTTACCACGGTCATAAATTCATAATGAATCTGACTAGGCTAAATGACTAGATTGACCAAGTAGTCCATTTAGAGAGAATTTTTCAGTTACAGGCGATCCCATTATCCCGGCCACACCTGAGGGACTTGTAGCCTACCGACGAGTAGGGCACATTTCCAGTCTACTGTCATGTGGGACGCTTTTTGAAAACATAAGTACTTAAAGTACACCAGTAATCTTGATAACTCTTGTAACTATTGTAAATCACCTCGCCTGGATAACCTGGATAGCTGCAGGGCTTGTGACTACAAGAACATCTCATTGCATCTTGCTAGTAACTAGGTATGTGATAACCATAGTTAGCTAATGATAGCAAGCCGTAGGACTTGATTGGCCAAGCCTGAATGCTTGTTCGTTATTAGCATGGGAATTATATTCTGTCTCTTTTTTTTTCTAATGCAATTTTATTTTAACCATGTCTTCTTGTCATTTAAGCATGTTCATTTATTTATTCTTCTATTTATTATATGATGGTTTTAGTTTATTAATGAACCCTCTCTTGTGGCACTTGCTCTTTCTGGGGTCTGACTCAGCTAGTTTTGTATGGCCAGATTTTGGAGTGATACCCGAGGATCTTCCTGCTTATCAGCCAAATGGTGAACACCAGGCGTAATCCTGGTAACGATTAGGTTTTTTATTTTGCTCTCCCACTCTATTATAAATTATTCTTTTGAGGCGTTTAGCCACCGAACAAGTGTTAGCTCGTGTTGAAACTTAATTTCTGTTGCCTAAGGGCTGTAACATGATTGACAAATCCTAGGATTGATCATGTATGACTTAAACTCTTGCTAGTCTCGCATTTTGTGTGACTAGCTTCGTGATCATCTGAATATAAAATATTTATGACGCCTTACTTTGTATGTCTGATGATCTAATATTTTGTACATTTATTTGCTTGCTTGAGATTGAGACACTAGGCTTGTTCTTGACCAAAAGTGACTATTGGCTTATAGATAACCCTCATGCATCTAGACAGCCGTGACCGTATTGCGAGGTGGGTTTCACTTTAATGTACGTAGATGGCTGTGCCTGTCCCCCGCTCTCCAGTATTCTGATTTCGGGACATGACAACTTTTGTATGATATTTCAAGTTGAGATATCTCACACATGGACACTTAATTCTGGTGTCATCCATGTATTGGGAGAACACATTGACGAACTGCAAAAAATTATTCTACTCCCTGTATGAATTCATCTCGCACACTGCACATGCCATTAGGATGACGGTTATACATCTACGAACAATGTCACAAGTAGTAATTCATATTTATTTTTAGATACTTATGTAAAGATGAATGCAAAAATTTCAAGTATATTATTTAAATGGATGGATACATAAAGCAATATATTACTCGATTTCGATCATTAAACCATAAACACTTTATATGGTTAGTATAGGCTGCTAATTTTAGCCTCGTCTAGTCATTACCAGACTGCTAAGTATAGCTTCGCCGATATCGTCACTAATAAAATTTATGTATACATTGTACTTTATAATGTATATGACCAGTTCATCATTATCATCAACGTCATCATTTAATATATTTTTACACACGTGCAATGACTTCTGCGATAATCGAACTTGTTAACACCATTGCAAAACACACTTCAAAGATAGAGACATTGCCTATCTTAGACCAACCTGTCGCCATAAGCAAGGAATTAATCCCCACCTCTGCTAATTTAGTGCCACGAACAACAAGAATTTGCTTTCATTACTATTCTCATTGCTCATCACCATATAATAACTCATTCATATTATTACGTCTGCTCGCTATCAATCATTTTTTTCTTTACTCATTCATATGCCTTAAATAACTCTAGTGCTTTAAAATCTAGGATATGTAAGAAATCAAAATTGTTACATAGCCCTTGATGTGTCAGGAGTTTCCAAGGACCATATATGATCTGATATAGGTACAACACCTCACATATTGCTATCACGACCACTACCAACAACCACAACAGAACCACCAACAACAACAACAACAAGAACACCATCATCAACAACAACATTTCCTCCACGCCCAAGAACTCGATCAAACAGAAGGTGTGTATGTCGTGTTAGTGCGTCGTGTTAGTGTATGTATGTGTCAGTGTGTGTGTGTGTGTTGTGTGTGTATCGACCGTGCCAGTGTGTGTGTGTGTCTATGTCAGGAGAAAAAAGAGCTAGCTAAGAGAGATATTTTAGGGTTTACCTGACCGAGGAGGGGGGTCAAAGGAAGTGGGGAGCTGGAGCGCGGATGGGGGGATCACGGCGGTGGGGAGCAGGAGCACTGAGGGGGGCAAACGGCGACTGGGAGCCGAAAAATTTCGAGTTTGGGGATCGAAATTTTCGAGCGAATAGAGAATGGGGAGAAAGTGAATTCTGATCCATATATTAAATAATTTAGCGATGCTTCTTTAAACTCCGCAATTATTAAGAGTTTAGCGACGTTTAATAAATATGTCGTCAAACGTTGCTAAATTTTTTATCAATAGCGATTTTAATGGCTCATAGTGATGAAATTTTTTATAGTACCTAACTATATATAGTCATTATTAATTCGTCGTAATTAGTCACAGACAACGACGTATTGCGCCGTTCCTCTATAGAGTTGCTAAATTTATAAAATTTAGCGATGTGTTTTACTTGAGTCGTGTCACTAACTTGACTTATTTTAGTAGTTCGATGAAATTTTCGAAAACTTTTGACTCTTATAAAGATTATATTAGCTCATTCACTCATCAAATCCACTCTCTCATCCTTTGATGTGACATTGTGATCTCCACCTGTTCCTTATCCGCGGGAGATATGATCCCACACTGGATTCATCTCCCGTCAAGTGAAAACGACTCCTTTTTGACGGTGGACCCTTCCTTGTCGACAAACATATATAAGAGCATCTCCAACCCTATTGTGAGTTTAAAAAAAATGGTTGCCACATAAGAATGACAACCATTTTTTTCAAAAGTACTTCTCCAATGCAAATGTAAAAAAAATGTGGAGTTGACATGGCAATGACATGGCAAAGACAATGTGAAGTTGGTTGTCTAGATCTAGACAATGCACTTCACAATGTCTTTGTGTCCACATCATCATTTGTGAATAAAAATATTTATAAAAAGAAGTAAAAGAGTAAAAGTTGTCTTGGAAGTTGTAAAAAATTAATTTGTATTGTCTTCTCAATACTTTTGCATTGGAGATGACCTTTTAAACTCATTGTCATTTGTGAATATATTTTTGCCACCTATACAAGACATTGTCTTGTGTCCCATGCCACATAGGATTCACAACACAAAACAAGACAATAGGGTTGGAGATGCTCTAACCCTTTCCAAGGGGTATCCAAAGATATAATGTTAAACATTTTCACCGTCACCACTAACCCCCTCTAAACTCGGTGACTTCCCATTCGACAAACACATGACCCCCAACACCAACACCAACACGATATTCCCCATAAACAATAGCTAGCTAGCGAGATGACAAAAGCCCCACGCGAGTCTTCCACGAGAATAATAGGCCAGTTCTGCTGGTCCACAATGGCTCTTGGAATCAACGTAAAAAACAAGTACTTGCCATAGTTAACATGCATGCATGCATGTAACTCGCCAAACTCAATCACCTAGCTTTCATCAATGCAATGCACATTACATAGTAACTAACAAACAGTACACAAAAACGTTTATATATATATATATATATATATATATATATATATATATATATGCTAATTTAAAGGCACTTTAAATTTACTTGAGACTTGTCTAGATTGACAGTTCTAAAGTTGGCAGTCCTAAAGAATTTGAACTGTGATCGAAATTGACAGTTCTCCTTAATGTTAGAACTGTCAACTTAACTTTGTTGACAGTCATAATGGACTATTCTGAAATAAAATATAAAAAAATATAAAGTGCCTTTAGAATTAGTCTATGTGTATATATACGTACACGAGAGTGAGGGAACATTAACCAGCTAGGTAGCTAGCTAGCATTGGATTCCTTGGATGCTGATAGAAAGGCACAGCAGTGCACGTTGAGCTTGCAGGGATCATGCAACTTGACTTGCTGTATTAATATATATGCCATCGATATTCCCTCTTCTTCAAGACAATAACTTATAAATTCCCATCACGTACTATTTCCTTTTCTCTCTTTCTTCTCCATGTTAATTAATTAGAATAAGATTAAGAGAGAGAGAGATCTAGGAGAGAGAATGCATGGATGGGTCGTTTATTAATTAATCTCCCACGCGTGCAGGGCTTATTGATCATTTTCTTCTTGTCTAATTAAAAATTGAAAGACTTTGGGATCAGCAAAGCAAAGAAAGACAAATCGAGGAAGCATGCAAGCCGGATCACTCTTATGTATTTGGAGAAATTATTCTATTAGCCGAGTTCATCATGCACCTTCCATATCATCCATTGGATTGTATGAAAATTCGTGCATGCACTCATCCCAACAGTGAAGGATGCATGATGAATCCGGCTCATAAAATAATTGTTGGAATTAATTAATTCCATTTATTGTTTCTTAAAGGATGAAAAGGAAAGAGAAGGGACTTTAGTCCCACATCGGAAAAAGAGAAAGGTTTTGAGAGTGCTTAAATAGGTATGTGCACTCGTGAGGAGTGTGCAACAACCAAAGGGTTGCTAGTGGGTGACCATTGGTTGTTGTTTTATCCTCTTCATGAAAATGTAGCCGGTCCGGCTCGGGCTCGGACGTAGAGGCGATAGTGGCGCATTGTAGACGCACTTAGGCAACGTGACATCGGGCGAGCGGCGTAGGCTCGGGCCTCGGAGAATTCCTATTTTTGCAGTGGCCCAGACAAACGAAAGGGTGAATGAACTTGCGAACAGGTGAATGAATGTTGTTTCGGAAGGGTCGCGACTTCACGAAACAACATGAATTCATCTATATATATACTACAGATTTCTGAGTCTAGAACACAGAATCTGTGTATTCATTCCCCCTTTCTTTTCTCTTCCAAAGTTTTTCAGAAAGGTGTTATTTCCTACGCCGGTGTCTCACAACGTCTGGTGAACCTCCGACAGAAAGGCTGTCATATCCTGGGTGTTCTGGCGTACTGACTCCAAGACATTACCGGAGTGCCCGAAATACTTTAAGAAAAGTGCTACTAAATGCACAATTCAAGCCTCGACGACAGTTTCAACTTCGCAGAACTTCAAAGTGAAGTAGAAGCAATTTCTAACAATCTTAGAAGTGATAGAGGTGGTGAATATTTTTCTTTTGAATTTAATACCATCTGTGAAGAGAATGGTATTATTCACGAATGTTCTGCACTACGGACACCACAACAGAATGGACTAGCCGAAAGAAAAAATAGAACATATCAAGAAATGATAAATGCAATACTAATGCATTCTGAATTATCATTTAGTTAGTGGGGAGAAGCTTTACTTACTGCATGTCATATAATGAATCGAATTTCTTTGAAGAAAACTGGTATTTCACTATATGAAATATGGAAAGGCCGTAAGCCTAATATCAGTTATTTTAGAGTATGGGGTTGCATAGCTTATTACAAAAATATGGATCCTAAAAGGACCAAATTAGGTCCTCGTGGAATTAAAAGTGATTTTGTAGGTTATGCTGCCAATAGTAAGGCATATAGATTTTTAAACTTAGAGTCTAACATTATTGTCGAATCCAGAGATGTAGAATTTTTCGAGAACCTTATTACTAAGAATAAGGATCCTGAGATTCCTGCTAATGAAGAGTCTCGTGAGGAGAGCTCTTCACATTTAGTTGAAAAATAACCAGAGCTTCGGATCAGCAAGAGAGTTCGAAAAGCTAAGGATCTAGGATCTGACGAAATAGATTCTCAACTAATTTCTTTTTACTTAGTAGAAGGAAATACAGAGAAATTTATTCGAAAGATTCCTATCATTCTTCAGGTGGAAGATGATCCTAAAACCTTTAAAGAAGCAATAGCTTCGCAGGACTCATCCTTTTGGAAAGATGCTATCCAAGATGAGATGGATTCGATAATATCTAACCACACTTGGAAAATTGTCGATCTGCCCAAAGGGTCAAGACCTATTGGATGTAAGTGGGTGTTCAGGAGAAAGTATCATAGTGATGGTACTTTAAACACCTACAAGGCTAGACTAGTAGCCAAAGGATTTCGACAAAGAGAAAGAATTGATTATTTTGACACATATGCACCAGTAGCAAGAACGACTACAATTAGAATATTATTTGCGTTAGCTTCATTGCATTGTCTTAATGTTCATCAGATGGATGTCAAAACGGCATTCTTCAATGGAGATCTCGATGAGAAGATTTACATGGAGCAACCGGAAGGGTTCGTGCTCCCGAAAAATGAACAAAAGGTATGCAAACTTGTTAAATCCTTGTACGGACTAAAACAAGCACCAAAGCAGTGGCATCAGAAATTTGACTCAGTCATAATTTCTAATGGCTTTGTTCACAATGTTTGTGATAAGTGTTTATACACTAAAGTATATGGAAATATCATGATATTTCTTTGTCTCTACGTTGATGATATGTTGATCATTAGCAACGAGATGAGTGGAATTACAGAAACGAAGAGGTTTCTAACCTCAACATTCAAGATAAAAGATCTTGGAATAGTTGACACTACTTTGGGGATCAAAGTAATACAAAACAGTGGGGGTTTTGAACTTACGCAGTCGCACTATGTTGAGAAAGTGCTAGACAAGTTCAAACACCTAAAGTTCAAAGAAGTGAACACTCCATTAGATTCAAGTGTTAAACTAGAAAAGAATTCTGGAAGAGCCGTCGCTCAATTAGAATACGCAAGTGCTATTGGATGTCTTATGTATTTGATGCAATGCACAAGACCTGATATAACATTTACAGTTAGTAAAATGAGTAGATTTACTAGCAACCCTAATAATGAGCATTGGAGGGCTATCGGAAGAATTTTTGGTTATCTTTTGAAAACCAAGAATATTGGATTACAGTATGGTAGATTTCCTGCCGTATAAGAAGGATATACCGACGCTAGTTGGATATCAAGTGCCAGGGATAAAAAATTTACGACAGGTTAAGTATTTACACTTATCGGAGGGGCAGTTTCTTGGAAAAGCAAGAAACAAACGTGCATTACCCATTCGACCATGGAGTCAGAGTTTGTGGCTCTAGCTTCTGTAGGACAAGAAGCTGAGTGGTTGAGGGATCTTCTATTAGAAGTTCCGCTGGCTAAGGACAATGTATCAAAAGTGTCAATACATTGCGATAGTCAAGCTACTCTAGCAAGAGCCTACAACGAAGTGTATAATGGGAAGTCTAGACATATAAGTCTAAGACATACCTACGTAAGGAAATTGATTAAAGTGTCACGACCCGCACCCATTTTTTTTGTTTTGTTTTTAAACGGATACGAGACGTGTCCAAGCCAGCCTACGCCGCAGTGTCGGCGGTAGAACGCTGTCACGGCCATGAAGATCAAAATCAAAATAATGCTTATTTACATAATTAATTTAACTTACAATGATCACAAGTTTTACATTTGTAGAAAAATATAAACTTGTACAAATAAATGAATGACTACAACTCAACTAGCTAACTAGTCTCTAGACTTTGTCTGCAAGTATTCCCGTCACTCCCCAAGCTAAGTGAATCCACGGCTAACCTGAAAATGTTGGTTTCCAGTCAGGAATGGAACGAGCACAATTCATTGAATGCAATTTCAAATAAAGAAAATGACTATAAAACAAAGGTTAGATATCAATCATGAGTTTTGAAAATAAACAGTAAATACGGAAAAACCAATAGCAATAAATAGACACAAAATACTTTTCCCAACTGTTAGAAGTACCTTTGATATGTGATCGGTCTGGGGTACTATACCGCACGGTCTACGAGGTCTACTTGCAGAAATTAAACAATATCTACGAGGTCTACTTGCAGAAAATAAACAATGTCTACGAGGTCTACTTGCAGAAATTAAACAATGTCTACGAGGTCTACTTGCAGAAAATAAACAATGTCTACGAGGTCTACTGCATGAAAATAAACAATGTCTACGAGGTCTACTTGCAGAAAATAAACAATGTCTACGAGATCTACTGCATAAAAATAAACACGGTCTACGGTCGGATCACACATCCTTGGTACTTCTCATTCTCGACTCAACAATTTATAATAGAGTATAAAATCACATAACCAATGACTAATCAATGAAATATAGTAAAAATCAATATTGAAATGCAGACAATAAACTGTACTCGCCTGTGGTCCTCTGCTGGTGAAACCGACAGTCTGAACTACTCAACGTGCCACAATAGTCAAAACCCGTACAACAGTCCCCGAAAGCTGAAATAAATATTACCAATGTTCTCAGAATAGTCAAATTAGCTAGGATTGCTTATCCTTAAGTCCAATTCTGGACACAGGGGTAAAACAGTAATTTCGGACAAAAATGATGTCCGTCGTTGGACCCGCTTTGCACCGAAAAGCGTGCCAGAGTCAATGGTCTCTAAAGTCGTCAAACTACATGTCTACGGATTCGGTTTTTCGATACGAACCCAACCGTATGTCCAAAGTTGGATTCTGACGGGCCGTGCACAAAATCGTCCGTTGAGTGGGACCGTGGGGCCCGCAAAACGACGATTTTATCAACGGTCTCAGAATCGGACCAAACTTGGCATACAGGACCAAAAAAATGATACGATCCTGCTGGCGCAAGTTTTGTCTCGATCTGACGAGCGTGCACAAAGTAATTGAGAAATTTATAAAGTACACGATACGGTGAATTTCGATGGATACGCATCAAATTCGTCGCGCACACGCGACCAATTTGAATTCCGTCAAAGCCCACACGACCACGAAGCCGATACGCAGCTTTCGATGCTTTCGGTTCGCTACCACGTTGCCCGGATTGGCGGGACGCACGTCGTATCGAAGCATTTTTCTAAATTTTACAATTTTGAAAACATATTTTTCACGAATTTCAAATCGATTTCTGTCACCTTATAATGGACTAAAATTAAAACTAAAAGTAGGTTTTTTATGTCCTACATGTTGTCAATAAATGCTTTCAGGTAGATTTTTGAAATCACGCATGGTTTGGGCAAAAACTGGCCGCGAACTAGAGTGTTTGGACTGTTTCGCGTGTCCTGTTTCGACAGATTTTTTGACCACTTTGGGTTCGATTTACGATGCGTACGGTGGAGCTAAAATCGAAGTGATCGAAGGGATTAGGAGAGGGTCATGTTGGGAACATACCAGACCAATCGTTTCACGAAACGATCCACTGGATGCGACGAACCATCGCCTCGAAGTTGGCCTTATTCCCGCACTCACTGTTACTATGTTGCTGCCATTTGCTCGGTTTCTGCCGCCGTCCGGCGGTGGTACAGCGGCGCTGGGTCGCCGGGGGCCGCCCTGGTTGCTGGGGTGGTACGGCGTAGGTTGGTTCGTGCTAGGGTTTCTGTAAAAACCCTCCCGATCTCTCTTTATATATACGGTTTCAGTGAAACCGAGCGATGCTCGGGCTCGGCCTAGCTTGGCTGAGAAAGGAGTTCTGTTCGGTTCATGGGCCCTCCCCCCCTTGGGCTCGAGCTGAGGTTAGCAGAAAGCTTTCTTTGCTTTATTTATGACTTATCTTTACATAGTCCTATTTATCTATATATATTTGTTTATATATATATATATATATGTTTATCTCTATACATTTGTTTATCTATATATATATATATATATATATATATATATATATATATATATATATATATATATTTATTTATTTATTTATACACATATATAATAACCTCCCTAGAATTCTAAATAAATCTAATAGCATCATACCCACGTAGAGCCTATTTTATAAATATGAGCATATATATTTATATACATATATATGTAACATTTATTGACAAACGTATAATATAACCAGTAATAATAAAATAATATTATATAATAATAGCCTCGATAATATTGATAAATAATTAATAAATAATAGTAACGAAAGTTCAATAAATCCATAATGGTGTGTATACCATCATATGTAGTCTAATACTCTCCAAAAAGTACAATAATCTATTTTATACCAATAATTTTGAATATCGACTAATAAGAATATTTATGATATTCAATTATGAATATTTGGAAATTATTTATTAAATCATTAAAACAAAATATAACACACTCAACCCAAATTCCACCAACACTGATGTCGTTGGACGTGATGCATGACCTACATGTGCTTGGGCTCAGTTCGAGTCCAGTCCGGGCTAAATGGTAGAATCGGTTTTCCCTAAACTCAATAATATTATTAATAAATAAATAATCTTCGGTAAGCGTTAAGTCGCAACTCGGCCTGATTTTCCTAGTTAGGACATCACTATGGCTCGGCCTTCCCTACCAGGGCTAATACTCTAGTCAAAGCATGCCATTGCACTATCCGTGCCACGATTTCTAGTCACCATGTACTCCAAAACCCCATTATGGTTAAAATCATCTACCGTAATAATAAACTAAATCATTAATTATAAAAATATAAAATCACCATTTAATTCAAATTAATAAATAATAATATTATAAAAATTTTGGGAAGAGGGGCTACAAATCTACCCACCTTAAAAATAATTTCGTCCTCGAAATTTTAATTCATAACTATTCCTTAAATTCAAAAGAAATCTACCATTACTTTAATCTCCTCGAATTTTTAATTTCTCAAAAAATAGTTTATATCCTCCTCCCAGCCAGTTTATAAATACGAACTCCGAGGACTTCTACCCACCTTTGGTCACACTACTCCCTCAAATCTCATGTCACTAAAAATTTTTACAACCTTCCAGCTACTTGCTAAAATGGTTATCTATTGCTTTTGGCCTCTATAATCCTCTCCTAACTATTAAATAACCCAAAATCTAACAAGCAACCAACTTACACAAGTAGCTAAGAAATATTGGTAAATTCTAATAAATACGACCCTTCATCACTCTACGATAGGAAGGACAGGAAGATAAGGAAAAATAATCGAGGGCGAATATGAAGCTCCCAGAACGGTAGAGAGTATCCAATGGTACAAGCTAGAAAGAATGTTTACGAACCATTGCCTTATTTGCTAGATTGGGCTTACTCTAGTCTAGTCACTTGCTAAATTGAAGAACTCCTCGTTTCTTGGAGGGTCTTACAATCCATGCAATACATAAATTCCGTTCTCAAAATTTATCTAAACAGTTCCATAATAGAACAGAATTTTGAGAAATCAAGATCGTGATCTTTTCCGTGGTTATTTAAACACACGAGCAAGGGATAAAATGTAATACAAATTCGTATCACAACTTCCAGGTAGATGGAATATTGGTTACGAATGACTTCACACTCTAAGAGGGGAGACTACATAATATGTATAGGGACCTATTTTAAATAGTTCGGTCTTATAATCTAAATGTAGTGGTATGCATGGATGGGTTTTTAGTGGGTCCCAATGGGTTCCTGATTGGACGTCAATCGTTGGTTAGATGAACCTCGGATTTCAGTCTCTATTGACTGGTCTAGTTTCCAATGGTAAACTATTACTGCTAGGTTAGGATAATCCTAGAACAGTTTTCACCCAAGTGATTGAGCTAGATGGGCAGTCGGATTGGTTCGCTAGGTTCCTAAAGCCCAAAATACGTCTTCGGTGACTTCTGTGTTTAAGTAGCACGAGAAGACACAATTGAGTGGCACACTAGTGACATGTGCGTAGTGGGCTTCGAGTAGATCACAACCATATATTGGGTCGAAGGTTCGAGTCGAGGTTGAGTCTCTATTTGTGGTCGAAAAGTATACTTGTATCGTGGTAAGGGTTATATCTAGTCCCTTTTTGACCTGAAAGTCGTACCATAAAAATAGAGTGCAAGGGGACGCATTTAAATGGGATATGATATACCTATATGAAGGTGAACTTGTCTAGGCCTTACAGATGAAATTTGTTGGAAGGTAACAGCTGATCTCGTGCTCCGAATATTAATGACACGGCCGGGGACACAAAATGATCTAAATGGAAAGTAGAAGTCCAAGGGCACTAATTATCATCCTAATGAAAATTATTCAAATCAATCGGTAATCCTCGTTCATCCCAAAAATTTTAGAAAGCTTACAGTCTACCCACCTTAGAAGCTAAAACATGGTTTTTAGGAATAACGAGGTTAGAGGGTTCCCAAAGTCCGAATACTGTACCTCGACTCTTGTTGATAAAGAATGAGGTACGGCGTAACGGGATACGGTTGATATAAGTCATGTCAAGGGTCGTTCCTCAATAATTGGAAAACGAGTGCGTATGCAATGACATATGGTCGATAAAATAGAATGACCCACTCGTCCACAGTATACATGAGTTGTTGACAGGGTAACCAACTCTAAGGCACATCATATGAAAAGATTTCTAACAACTGAGTCGTAAATTTCTATTGGGGTCAAACCTACCGGACTAGTGTCACAAGGGTTCTAGTTGAAGCAAGCTTCAAATAAATGATTAGCGGCTCACAACACTTGGTCTCTAGAGAATAGGTAGTCTCCTAGGTTGGCATTTGGTCAAGGGGAAGGATCCTAATCATTCTCGGACTCCAATGACCAGAAGATCAAGATAATAGGTTTAGTGTCGAAGGAAGGACGAATAACTCAAGGCAAGGTTCCAGTTACAGAACTGGCCGTTGGTAGCTACACTTGCATATACAACTATCATAGCCATGGAAATACTCTGTATCTATCTATCAATTACGAGCTTTCGTCTTTCTAATCGGTGAAAGACAAAACAATAAAAAGTTCAAGAGAGATGTCACCGAATACAATTACGTGATTCAAAGGCGAATGTGTAATTCAAGAGGAATTGTCAAAGCAGTCGTGGATGAGACCCTAGAGACATCTACATCTCAATCCACGTAGGATAATTAAATAAAGTGCGAACCAAATGCATCATGGTTGATCAGACCATAATACACTGATTCTGATTAGACAATATGTTAGCAGGCGTCCCCACTAAACATATGTCTTGAATCAAGCTCGAGAACAGAGTGAGCTTGCAAAACTAGGCTGTGATAGCAACATTGGTCAAAATAGTCAATTTATAAGTATACAAGATTTTTGAAAGAAGCCACAAGTAGTTTGAGGTTTATGAGAATCAAAAATTACATGGTGTTCTTGCTTATACAGTCATCCTACTATCTTCTTATCCATAAAGCCTTGGTTAACCAATGGATTATGGACTTTTAAATTCCATATTCTAGGTAAACCTATTAGTGTTAGTCAATTACCTCGTCAATAGGTCACAAGGACCGCGGAATGCTAGGTTGGGAGACATGCTACCCCACTTACAAAACTTTCACTAATATTGGCTTCGGATCCTATGGAACACACAGGGCGCTGTCATATCCTCTATAGTATCTCTAACTTGTAATCACGTCTGAAGTCATTTCACCGAGGACTACGTCTCGCCCATAAAATCGGGCTGTGGTAAACCCTTGGTTTCGTGATTCAGATGTGACATGCTATCCGATACTCTACTTTATATTGACACAAGGGTAACTACGATCAAAGAGGACCACTACCCGTAGTTTTAGCAATATTCTATGACCTATATTTCTTAAACTAATTTCAACTCTAGGGGTCGTGTCTCGCCAGTGCGCTGCTGGCTGCAGTGAATTCATAGTCTCCATATTTCAAATATATGGTGACAGTGCGCTGCTGTCCTGCCATTATGGTTAACTAACATTCCTTTAACTAAAACCTGCAAAAGTTCATAAGCTTCTAGGGATTCCAACAAGGTAACCATAAAGCGTAAGTATATGTCCTATTAGTCACAACCCTTGGTATAAAAGATTGAACATAAAGGAAATAACTAAAACAAAAGGAATACAACATTCTAGTATCTATTTCGTGTGTATCCAAACCACAGAGGAAAACCTTTAGATCGAAACTAACTTGAGGTTCATATATGGATAATCTAATCAGAAATTATATAAAATAGTAATCCTTAGGGCAAAATAAGGACTGAGGAGGCAATTCGGACTAAGATGTGAGGATGATATCTAAAGGGGCAAGGAGAAGGAATTGCACCATTTATCAAGGTTAAACTATTAATTCTAGAAAGTCCTATATCACCAAGTGAGTAATCTATCCACATTGGATCATATCGTCATATCAAAAGGTAGCCTTATACCTATGGGGATTGACAAACTATCAAAATTAATAACTCCTCATATAAATTGCATAGCCTAGACTACCCATCGGTAAATTTTATATAAGGGACTCCTAGTCATAGCCATTCTCTTAAATTAAATTAATCCTTGTTCGTGAATGAGCATGTTCTAGTCGCAGGCTCGCAATAGTACAACTAATCTTAAGTACCATCACGAATTCACATGATTTGTGAAAATAGACCTGCATGGGCCACCACAAAAACTTGTCACGACCCGCACCCATTTTTTTTAAACGGATACGAGACGTGTCCAAGCCAGCCTATGCCGCAGTGTCGGCGGTAGAACGCTGTCACGGCCATGAAGATCAAAATCACAAATAATGCTCATTCACATAATTAACTTAACTTACAATGATCACAAGTTTTACATTTGTAAAAAAATATAAACTTGTACAAATAAATGAATGACTACAACTCAACTAGCTAACTAGTCTCTAGGCTTTGTCTGCAAGTATTTCTGTCACTCCCTAAGCTAAGTGAATCCACGGCTAACCTGAAAATGTTGGTTTACAGTCAGGAATGGAACGAGCACAATTCACTGAATGCAATTTTAAATAAAGAAAATGACTATAAAACAAAGGTTAGACATCAATCATGAGTTTTAAAAATAAACAGTAAATACGGAAAAACTAATAGCAATAAATAGACACAAAATACTTTTCCCAACTATTAGAAGTACCTTTGATATGTGATCGGTCTGGGGTACTACACCGCACGGTCTACGAGGTCTACTTGCAGAAATTAAACAATGTCTACGAGGTCTACTTGCAGAAATTAAATAATGTCTACGAGGTCTACTTGCAGAAAATAAACAATGTCTACGAGGTCTACTTGCAGAAATTAAACAATGTCTACGAGGTCTACTTGCAGAAAATAAACAATGTCTACGAGGTCTACTGCATGAAAATAAACAATGTCTAGGAGGTCTACTTGCAGAAAATAAACAATGTCTACGAGATCTACTGCATGAAAATAAACACGGTCTACGGTCGGATCACACATCCTTGGTACTTCTTATTCCCGACTCAACAATTTATAATAGAGTATAAAATCACATAACCAATGACTACTCAATGAAATATAGTAAAAATTAATATCGAAATGTCGACAATAAATTGTACTCGCCTGTGGCCCTCTGCTGGTGAAACCGACAATCTGAACTACTCAACGTGCCACAATAGTCAAAACCCGTACAACAATCCCCGAAAGCTGAAATAAATATTACCAATGTTCTCAGAATAGTCAAATTAGCTAGGATTGCTTGTCCTTAAGTCCAATTCTGGACACAGGGGCAAAACGGTAATTTCGAACAAAAACGATGTCCGTCGTTGGACCCGCTTTGCACCGAAAAGTGTGCCAGAGTCAATGGTCTCTAAAGTCATCAAACTACATGTCTACGGATCCGGTTTTCCGATACGAATCCAACCGTATGTCTAAAGTTGGATTCCGACGGGCCGTGCACAAAATCGTCCGTTGAGTGGGACCGTGGGGCCCGCAAAACGACGATTTTATCAACGATCTTAGAATCGGACCAAACTTGGCATACAGGACCAAAAAAATGATACGATCCTGCTGGCACAAGTTTCGTCTCGATCTGACGAGCGTGCACAAAGTAATTAAGAAATTTGCAAAGTGCACGATACGGTGAATTTCGACGGATACGCATCAAATTCGTCGCGCACACGCGACCAATTTGAATTCCGTCAAAGCCCACATGACCACGAAGCCGATACGCAGCTTTCGATGCTTTCGGTTCGCGACCACGTCGCCCGGATTGGCGGGACGTACGTCGTATCGAAGCATTTTTCTAAATTTTATAATTTTAAAAACATATTTTTCACGAATTTCAAATCGATTTCTATCACCTTATAATGGACTAAAATTAAAACTAAAAGTAGGGTTTTTATGTCCTACATGTTGTCAATAAATTCTTTCAGGTAGATTTTTGAAATCACGCATGGTTTGGGCAAAAACTAGCCGCGAACTAGAGTGTTTGGACTGTTTTGCGTGTCCTGTTTCGACAGATTTTTCGACCACTTTGGGTTCGATTTACGATGCATACGGTGGAGCTAAAATCGAAGTGATCGAAAGGATTAGGAGAGGGTCATGTTGGGAACATACCAGATCAATCGTTTCACGAAACGATCTACTGGATGCGACGAACCATCGCCTCGAAGTTGGCCTTATTCCCGCGCTCACTATTACTATGCTGCTGCCATTTGCTCAGTTTTTGCCGTCGTCCCGAGGTGGTGCGACGGCGCTGGGTCGCCGGGGGCCACCCTGGTTGCTGGGTGGTGCGGCGTAGGTTGGATCGCGCTAGGGTTTCTGTAAAAACCCTCTCGATCTCTCTTTATATATACGGTTTCAGTGAAACCGAGCGATGCTCGGGCTCGGCCTAGCTTGGCTGTGAAAGGAGTTCTGTTCGGTTCGTGGGCCCTCCCCCGCTTGGGCTCGAGCTGAGGTTAGCAGAAAGCTTTCTTTGCTTTATTTATGACTTATCTTTACATAGTCCTATTTATCTATATATATTTGTTTATATATATATATGTTTATCTCTATACATTTGTTTATCTATATATATTTTTTTTTTTTATTTATACACATATATAATAACCTCCCTAGAATTCTAAATAAATCCAATAGCATCATACCCACGTAGAGCCTATTTTATAAATATGAGCATATATATTTATATACATATATATGTAATATTTATTGACAAACGTATAATATAACCAGTAATAATAAAATAATATTATATAATAATTGCCTCGATAATATTGATAAATAATTAATAAATAATAGTAACGAAAGTTCAATAAATCCATAATGGTGTGTATACCATCATATGTAGTCTAATACTCTCCAAAAAGTACAATAATCTATTTTATACCAATAATTTTGAATATCGACTAATAAGAATATTTATGATATTCAATTATGAATATTTGGAAATTATTTATTAAATCATTAAAACAAAATATAACACACTCAACCCAAATTCCACCAACACTGATGTCGTTGGACGTGATGCATGACCTACATGTGCTTGGGCTCAGTTCGAGTCCAGTCCGGGCTAAATGGTAGAATCAATTTTTCCTAAACTCAATAATATTATTAATAAATAAATAATCTTCGGTAAGCGTTAAGTCGCAACTCGGCCTGATTTTTCTAGTTAGGACATCACTATGGCTCGGCCTTCCCTACCAGGGCTAATACTCTAGTCAAAGCATGCCATTGCACGATCCGTGCCACGATTTATAGTCACCATATACTCCAAAACCCTATTATGGTTAAAATCATCTACCGTAATAATAAAATAAATAATTAATTATAAAAATATAAAATCACCATTTAATTCAAATTAATAAATAACAATATTATAAAAATTCCGAGAAGAGGGGCTACATAAAGATGGAATCATTTCTCTCACGTATGTGCGTACCAGCTATAACTTAGCTGATCCCTTTACTAAACCACTAGCTAGGGATTTAGTAAAATCTACCTTGAGAGGTATGGGATTGAAACTCCTTGAGTAAGAGTTCCAACAACAGTGGCAACCCAATCTAATGTTAAGAAAACCTTAACCTTAGATTCAATGGGTAACAACAAACTGTTTATTTGGATGTATATGACATGATTATGTCGACTGTTGCAATTTGAGGGTTGAGTTTATAAAACTCTTAATGAAGTTCAGTAATGTTGACATGTATCTGTAAAGCAACAGAGATACTGAAAGAACTTCACCTATGTGAATTAAGAGATGGTGCCGTCTCAGTAAGATCTGGAGTTTATCTTATAAAATTTTACGAGACAGGATCAGCACATGGCCATTAATAGTGCTAAGCGAGAGATGTAGGCAAAGAACTACAAAAGAATGTGTGTAAAGTAACACCGATTTTATCACAAGGAATAACTGGTTCAAAGTCCAGCTACCAGAGATTCCGATAAAATTTTGTGTTGTATCTACTAAGGTTAGGTTCAAATCGAAAGATACCTAACTGTATTAACATTCTTTAAGTGATGTATTCTGGAATTCCTTTCCATCATTTATGGAACAAGTGGGGGATTGTTGGAATTAATTAATTTCATTTATTGTTCTTAAAGGATGAAAAGAAAAGAGAAGGGACTTTAGTCCCACATCGAAAAAAGAGAAAGGTTTTGAGAGAGCTTAAATAGGTATGTGCACTCATAAGGAGTGTGTGTAGTACCCCGTCCCTACATTGTGCCCCGTACTCTGTCCACGGGGTGCGCGAGAAAGGAACACTGTCGCTATCGATTCGGTCGGGACGGATAGGTCGGGATCGACCGAGTCGATCGAACGGGAACGGTTGAATTAAGATCCATTCCTCGTTATGGAATGTCTTCTTCAGAACCAAGTCCCATATTCAGCGGGTTATGCCTCGAGGATTGACTTTACGGCTGAGTCGGGAGAGACCTATCGTTGCTCTGCTTTTCACGCCGCTTGCGTTGGTTTTGGCTTTGGTTTTCCGAATGCGTTTTCGTGAATATTTTTGATGGTTTTCATGGTTTACATTTCGAGCTCGCATTTCCTATCGAACTCTTGCATAATACAGTGTTCTAATCGGTTGCTTGTGCGATTTCAGGTGATCGCGTAGGCGACGTCTAGCGCAGCCAACAAGTCCCTCGTCTCAAGCAAAAACTCAAGGTGAGTGGCTGACCTCCTTCATCTCGACCCTCTATTTCAAAAGTGAGAACTTGGGTAATGAAAATGAAATGGAATGATTCGCTTGGAAAACACAAGTCCTACGTTTGAGTAGAGAAAAGATGAATTGTGTAGAAAAGAGATAGAATTATTCTTGGCCTGCAAAACAACTAAATGAATCGATTACATAACAAGTCCCAACGGTACCTAAATATACTTGTTAACTTATCAAGGTCATGGACAGCTTGTCGACAAGGGCGTTGGTTTCTTCGAGCGGCAACCCGGGGCCACGGGACCGACTCGGCCTAGGAAAAAACAGGTTATAGCCGAGCTGGGTAATAGGCAATCGGTAAGACGGGGACTTGCTTCGGGGCTCGCTACTTACGTTGCAAGAGTCCCGTATTACCAGGCTATGTCCAAGATGACTAGTTAATGCTTCTCATGAAAATATCTAGGATGGCTAGAAAGACCACTAAAAGCACGTTGTATGATTTTATCTAACTTCTTGAACCAAATGAGAGCCTGGAAATTAATTAGCCACTCGCCAGTACATGTTGATTGTACTGATCCTCGCTCTCTATACAGGTGCGATAGATCGGGAAGAGTGTGCTACGTAAAGGGAGGCAACGCTCGTGTGTTTTGAAGCTTCATCCGTGCATCGAAGCTTGGATCAACCCTTTTTGAAGACTCCGCTGTTGAAGATCGAAGACAGATGGAGCGCCTACCCACCATCCCAGGTGGTTTGTAATTTTTGTTGTATAATCAAGGGATAAATGTATGTAATGGCTATCTCATCGACGTTCACTTTGTAATGGAGTCAGTTTATAAAAAGCCCGCGCGGCGCCTTTGTATTGAGTCTGTAAAATGATGTTCATTATTAATGAAGCTTATGTTTCCTTCTCTATAATGTGTGTTCAATTTACTCTGCGCATTCTCTTGTTGTTGTGTTTCGGATAACCTTATGACTATGCCTTGTGCGAGCGCAACTTAGGCTTGCACGGCATCACGCTCGGGGGACGACTATCGATTCTACGGAATCGGGGCGTGACATAATGGTATCAGAGCACGGCTTTACGTCCTTGGCCTCTAGTATCGAGTTTCCAGTCTCAAATCGTTGGTCTCGTGTCGATGAGATATGTCGTTCCATACAAGGGAGTCCGTAATAAGTTTGGTTACTAATGCATTTTTACCTTCAAAATCCGAGAAGGTGCGGCGGTTAATGTGGCGAACGAAGAAAGTGCTTCGAGCGGCTCGAGTAGCTCGAGGCCCGGACCCTCTAACGATGCCATGGAACGGATGTTGCGCATGCTGGAAGCGCAACAACAACAAGCTCAGGAGAATCAATGCCTGAATGAGCAACATCGACGGGAGACTGAGGCACATCGACGGGAGGTAGAGGCACGACAGACCCAGTTCGAGGCCCAATTCGATGCACAATTCAAGTTGCAGCAGAAGCAGCTTGATACTCTTCAGCAAATCGTCCAGACAGTGGTGGCCAACAACAACAACTCCGCGACAACTCCTGCCGTGACCGAGCCTGCGGCCAGACAAAGTGAAATCGAACCGGAGGTACCCGAGCTTATGCCTACGGCACCGAGAAGTTCCAACTTCGATGTGTCAAAATTCACAAAGAGCTTCCGTACTTCCTTTTGCGATACTGAAGACCCTTCGTTGGCGATCGATTGGCTGGAGGAGTTAGAGGACCGATTCGAGCTTCTGGGTGTCGATGAGTCCAAGAAAGTCGCATGCGCTCAACTTCTACTCCGATTGAACGCGCACGACTGGTGGGCCGTGCAAAAGCGAGCAATCAGACGCGACAACAAGACGGCGGCAATATCTTGGGCCACCTTTCGAGAGGAATTCGAGATCGAGAACCTTCCCGAAGCTATTCGACAAGAAAAGGAGAATGAATTTATGCAGCTAAAGCAAGGGAATATGACGGTGCGGCAGTACGCAGCAGAGTTCAACAAGTTAGCCAAGTTTGCTGGAGAATTCCTGCCCTTCCTGGCGAGTCGTGCACGACGGTTCGAAGTGGGCCTACGACCATCTATCTCCGCCCATGTGTCTGTTCCTAAATACCAAACGATGGAGGAGTCTCTCAACCACGCCCTCCACCTTGAAAGCCAATACCCTCCAGATGCTGCCGGTGCTGTGCATACCTACAATCACAAACGCCCTAGCCACGCGGAACGAAACAACGTGACCAAGCGTTCGAACAACGGGCCCCAAGGCGGATATCTAGGGCGTAACCCACGATACTGTAACCGATGTCACCGAGTCGGTCACACGATCGATGCCTGCCCGATACCAGAGGATGGATGCTGGAACTGTGGCAAGAGGGGCCACAGACGTGCTGAGTGTCCAACCAGAAGGCCGAACCCAATGGCGCCCCGACAGCACCGTCCAGGGAATCAAGTTCCAGTGCCTCGAGCCCATCAACCTGCACCGCAAAATGGCCAAGACCGTCGCCCCAATGCCCAGGGCCGCGTCTACGCTATGACTCGAGATGAAGTGCATGCATCAGATACGGTCGTGACAGGTATACTAAATTTCAATAATGTGCCTGCCCGTGTACTATTTGATTCAGGCGCTTCGCATAGTTTTATATCGGCGGACTTTGCCGCCGAGTACAAATTTCCTGTAATATCATTAGATCTCGACCTTAGCGTAAGCACGCCTTCAGGCACACCAATTCTCACAAACTTAGCTTGCGCCGGCGGGATTATCTATATCGGCGGTCAAAAGATCGGTCTGGATGTGATAGTTCTAGACATGAAGGACTTTGACATCATTCTGGGAATGGACTGGCTCGGGTCGTGCAATACAACCATAGACTGTGCTGAAAAGAAGATCACATTCCGCATGCCTGGAGTGCCTGAATTTTGCTACTCGTGTGGTGAGGCGTCGCCGACCTGCATGGTGATCTCCGCAATATCTGTTCGACGGATGCTGCATTCCGGGTGCGAAGGCTATCTAGCTTCCGTTCGAGACGTACGATAGGATGGTGCAAACGCAGGAGAGACCGACGTTGTGGCAGAATTCCCAAACGTGTTCCCGGATGAGCTACCAGACATGCCGCCCGATCAAGAGATAGAGTTCACTATCGACACATTCCCCGATACCCGGCCGATCTCGAAGGCTCCGTACAGAATGGCCCCTGCAAAATTGAAAGAATTGAAGGCACAACTTCAGGAATTGCTCGAAAGAGGGTTTATCCGTCCGAGTGTCTCGCCGTGGGGTGCGCCCGTGCTATTCGTGAAGAAGAAGGATGGATCGATGCGACTCTGCATCGACTATCGGGAATTGAATAAAGCTACCGTCCGAAAAAAATACCCCCTACCCCGCATCGACGACTTGTTCGACCAGCTCCAAGGTGCAACGGTGTTTTCGAAGATTGATCTACGATCGGGTTACCACCAACTCAAAGTCAAGCCAAATGACGTACCGAAGTCTGCCTTCCGCACTCGTTACGGCCATTACGAGTTCTTGGTAATACCGTTCGGTCTGACAAACGCCCCTGCCGTCTTTATGGATCTAATGAATCGGGTGTTCCGTCCGTTCGTTGACAAGTTCGTAGTAGTCTTCATCGACGACATCCTCGTCTACTCGAAAGATCGAGCGCAACATGCAGAGCATCTGCGGACGGTACTCCAAACCCTTCGATAGAATCAGTTATACGCGAAGATGAGCAAGTGCGAGTTCTGGCTGAACAGCGTCTCATTCCTTGGGCACATCATCTCCGCCGCGGGCATCGCAGTCGATCCGAAGAAAGTCGAGGCAGATGCTGATTAGAAACGGCCCGCATCAGTTAGCAAAATTCGAAGCTTTCTAGGCTTGCGGGATACTACCGACACTTTGTGAAGGACTTCGCGAAGATCGCATCGCCATTGACTCGCCTCACCCAGAAAGGAGTCGCATTCAAGTTGTCAGACGACTGTGAAGCTTCCTTCCAGGAGCTCAAACAACGGCTCGTTTCGGCCCTGATACTTGCTCTTCCTGACGGGACGGAGGGATTTCAAATCTTCAGCGATGCTTCTGGCCAGGGCTTGGGGTGTGTGCTCATGCAGCGGGATAAGGTGATATCTTTTGCTTCCCGGCAGTTGAAGCCGCACGAGAAGAACTACCCCACGCACGACCTAGAACTAGCGGCAATTGTGTTCGCATTGAAGCTGTGGCATCACTATCTCTATGGCATGGCGTACAGGATTTATACGGACCACAAAAGCCTCAAGTATCTCGTCATCCAGAAAGAACTGAATTTGCGGCAGAGGCGATGGCTCGAACTAATCAAAGACTATGACTTATCGATCGACTACACGTCGGGCAAGGGAAATGTGGTAGCGGATGCGCTGAGCCGAAAGTACTTAGCTTTATTATGCATCAACGATCGACTGTTGCGTGACTTGGAAGGAATGGGCATCGAGCTCCGAGTTCGTTTCAGAGACGTGAAATTGGCACAACTGCGGGTGGAACCGAGCCTACTGGAGAGGATCAAGTCTGCACAGATGGACGACCTATACCTGGAGAAGATGCGAAAGCTGATATCGACAGAGAAAGCGTCCGACTTTGCAGAGGACGAGTCGGGAGTGTTGCACGTGAAGGGACGGCTATGTGTACCGGACGACGCAGAACTTAGAAAGGAGATAATGACGGAGGCACATTATGCAAAATATTCTTTGCATCCTGGCAGTACCAAGATGTATAAGGACCTTCGCATTGTCTTTTGGTGGCACGGCATGAAGAGAGACGTAGCGCTCTTTGTGTCAAAATGCATAGCCTGTCAGCAAGTCAAAACTGAGCACCAGCGACCGGGCGGAGAGATGCAGAACCTTGCCATTCCAGAGTGGAAGTGGGATCACATCACTATGGACTTCGTTGTTGGCTTGCCGAGGATGCCGCGGGGAAATGACGCCGTCTGGGTCATCGTCGATCGACTAACCAAGTCAGCGCACTTTATCGCCATCAAAGTTATGTGGAGCGTCGACCGCCTTGCTCAGATATACCTTGATGAAATAGTTCGGCTGCACGGGGTCCCAGTTTCTATCGTCTCGGATCGGGATGGACGGTTCGTAGCGCGCTTCTGGAGTAGTCTACATTCAGCATTGGGGACCAAGTTGAAGTTCAGCTCAGCTTATCATCCTCAAACTGACGACCAAACAGAACGGGTGAACCAAATTCTCGAAGACATGTTGCGACTCTGTGCGATCGACTTGAAGTCAAATTGGGACGTCCATCTACCGCTGGTCGAGTTTGCATATAACAACAGCTATCAGTCCAGCATCCAAATGGTGCCGTATGAAGCTTTGTACGGCCGGAAGTGTAGATCGCCCATTTGCTGGGATGAAATCGGGGAACGGCAGATACTTGGTCCGGAGCTGGTGGAGTAGACTGTACAGAAGGTCAAGTTGATACGAGAAAGATTGAAGATAGCACAAAGCCGGCAGAAAAGCTATGCCGATACGCACCGACACCCCCTCGAGTTCTCGGAAGGTGATCATGTATTCCTGAAAGAGATGCCTATGCGTGGAGTTTTCAGGTTCGGTACGAAGGGAAAATTGAGCCCAAGATTTGTTGGCCCGTTCGAAATATTAAAGCGAGTCGCCCCGGTAGCTTACCAAATCGTCTTGCCGCCTGCGTTGTCAGAGGTACATAACGTCTTCCACGTGTCGCAATTGAGGAAGTACGTGCATGATCCGAGCCATGTTGTGGATTTGGGTAAGCAGGACCTAAAGACGGACTTGTCATATGTCGAAGAGCCGGTACAAATCTTGGAGCACAAGGATAAACTTCTCCGCAACCGTGCTATTCCTCTCGTCCGCGTCCTCTGGAGGAACCACTCGATCGAGGAGTCGATGTGAGAGCTTGAGTCAGAAATGAAGGAAAAGTTCCCTTCATTGTTCTCGTAGAGGTAGGTTCTATTTTAAGTTTTGAGGATGAAACTTTTTCTTAGTTGGTTATGGTGTAGTGCCCTGTCCCTACATCGTGCCCCGTACTCTGTCCACAGGGTACGCGAGAAAGTAACACTGTCGCTATCGATTCGGTCGGGACCGATAGGTCGGGATCGACCGAGTCGATCGAACGGAAACGGTTGAATTAAGATCCATTCCTCGTTATGGAATGTCTTCTTCGGAACCAAGTCCCATATTCAGCGGGTTGCGCCTCGAGGATTGACTTTGCAGCTGAGTCGGGAGAGACCTCCCGTTGCTCTGCTTTTTACGCCGCTTGCGTTGGTTTTGGCTTTGGTTTTTCGAATGCGTTTTCGTGAATTTTTTTGATGGTTTTCATGGTTTACATTTCGAGCTCGCATTTCCTATCGAACTCTTACATAATACAGTGTTCTAATCGGTTGCTTGTGTGATTTCAGGTGATCGCGTAGGCGATGTCTAGCGCAGCCAACAAGTCCCTTGCCTCAAGCAAAAACTCAAGGTGAGTGGCTGACCTCCTTCATCTCGACCCTCTATTTCAAAAGTGAGAACTTGGGTAATAGAAATGAAATGGAATGATTCGCTTGGAAAACACAAGTCCTACGTTTGAGTAGAGAAAAGATGAATTGTGTAGAAAAAAGATAGAATTATTCTTGGCCTGCAAAACCACTAAATGAATCGATTACATAACAAGTCCCAACGGTACCTAAATATACTTGTTAACTTATCAAGGTCATGGACAGCTTGTCGACAAGGGCGTTGGTTTCTTCGAGCGGCAACCCGGGGCCACGGGACCGACTCGGCCTAGGAAGAAACAGGTTATAGCCGAGCTGGATAATAGGCAATCGGTAAGACGGGGACTTGCTTCGGGGCTCGCTACTTACGTTGCAAGGGTCCTGTATTACCAGGCTATGTCCAAGATGACTAGTTAATGCTTCTCATGAAAATATCTAGGATGGCTAGAAAGACCACTAAAAGCAAGTTGTATGATTTTATCTAACTTCTTGAACCAAATGAGAGCCTGGAAATTAATTAGCCACTCGCCAGTACATGTTGATTGTACTGATCCTCGCTCTCTATACAGGTGCGATAGATCGGGAAGAGCGTGCTACGTAAAGGGAGACAACGCTCGTGTGTTTTGAAGCTTCGTCCGTGCATCGAAGCTTGGATCAACCCTTTTTGAAGACTCCGCTGTTGAAGATCGAAGACAGATGGAGCGCCTTCCCACCATCCCAGATGGTTTGTAATTTTTGTTGTATAATCAAGGGATGAATGTATGTAATGGCTATCTCATCGACGTTCACTTTGTAATGGAGTCAGTTTGTAAAAAGCCCGCACGGCGCCTTTGTATCGAGTCTGTAAAATGATGTTTATTATTAATGAAGCTTATGTTTCCTTCTCTATAATGTGTGTTCAATTTACTCTGCGCATTCTCTTGTTGTTGTATTTCGGATAACCTTATGACTATGTCTTGTGCGAGCGCAACTTAGGCTTGCACGGCATCACGCCCGGGGGACGACTATCGATTCTACGGAATCGGGGCGTGACAGTGTGCAACAACCAAAGGGTTGTTAGTGAGTGACCATTGGTTGTTGTTTTATCCTCTTCATGAAAATGTGGCCCTCGGGCTCGGGCTCGGGCGTAGAGGCGATAGTGGCGATAGTGGCGCATTGTAGACGCACTTGTGCACTTGGGCAACGTGGCATCGGGCGAGCGGCGTAGGCTCGGGCCTCTGGCTCCTCGCGGCGATTCTCGTCCCGAGAATTCTTATTTTTGCAGCGGCCCAGACAAACGAAAGGGTGAATGAACCTGCGAACAGGTGAATGAATGTTGTTTCGGAAGGGTCGCGACTTCACGAAACAACATGAATTCATCTATATATACTACAGATTTCTGAGTCTAAAACACAGAATCTGTGTATTCATTCTCCCTTTCTTTTCTCTTCCAAAGTTTTCCGGAAATGTGTTCTTCCCTACGTCGGTGTCGCACAACGTCTGGTGAACCTCCGACAGAAAGGCTGTCTTATTCTGGGTGTTCTGGCGTGCTGACTCCAAGACGTTACCGGAGTGCCCGAAACACTTTAAGGAAAGTGCTGCTAAATGCACGATTCAAACCCCGACGACAGTTTCAACTTCACAGAACTTCAAAGTGAAGTACAAGCAATTTCTAACAATAATTTATCATATATTTGACAACAAGAGATCGATCTCCAGAACGGAGTTCCAACGGTCGGCACTCGAC
Organism: Iris pallida; assembly: GCA_029216955.1. Lineage (NCBI taxonomy): Eukaryota > Viridiplantae > Streptophyta > Magnoliopsida > Asparagales > Iridaceae > Iris > Iris pallida. The sequence goes on along the minus strand of JANAVB010016599.1, from coordinate 17,480,521 downwards.
ATCAGGAATGCGACACTATGATTAATTGTCCAGTACTGCATGTGCCGGCAATAGAGTTCCCTTCCTCGAATATGTGCCGGTCGACATGGGATTGACATTCTCTAAGCCAACATATCTATTGATGAAAAATGATAGCTAGGCGGCATTACCAAGTTTGTATACATTAATTTATACATATAGATTACAAAATTGGAGTTACATTTTATCTATCGACTATCTACATCCTGTTATTCTCAAGAATTGTAGATCAAGTTAGTTTACTTTCATAGTTATAGGAATTTGAATATTGTTGGAAGGAATTTTCTTTCTTTCTTTTTTGGATAATATTGTACTTCTTGATGGAAACAAGTTTGAACAAATATATAGATTTGAATTATTATTTCATACTCCTTTTGTGGAGTCTAAATTTCCATGTTTAGGTTCAGACAGAGGTGGCCCTGGTGAGGGAATGCTAGTATAGAACCCAAATTAAGACAAAAGTGGCATCAACATTGACGTATCTAAAATAGAATTCGGATGTACCACGGGCCATACTTAATACAAAAGAGTTGTGGTATATATTGGTTATTATATTAGACTTGCACACTAGTTTCTCGACAATAGGATTCTTTTTGTTATTTTTACTTTTATTTTAGTTGGAGGCCCTATTTCAAAAATTTGTCTTGAACACCCATGAGTTGAGGGCCGGCCCTCGTTCAGATAAATGTCGCATATGCATATATATTAATATCCAATTTTGTCCGCACTATATAAGTTATAACACACACTAGTACCTAACAATCATTCGAAACTGCTTGTATAATGTTAGTCCCTTGGCGAACAATCGATAGAAAAACACGTTTTCAGAAACTATTGTAAAGACAATGTTTCCAGCAACAACACCCTAAAGAAGGTGATGTTGTATTACGAGAATCTAAAAAGATTTCGTAATTTTTTTCGAAGGCAACAGAACCGTATAACTTCTAAAGAGAAGCGACGGTATTCACGAAGGCAACAGAACCGTATAACTTCTAAAGAGAAGCGACGGTATTCTCGAAGGCAACAGAGGAAGAAGAAAGCCTGCTGGGGTGAAAGATCACCGGCGCTCAAAGCTATATCCGCCTTACGGACAAGCCTCCAGGAACCAGCAAGTTCGAAGAGAACTTTAGAACGCTGGCCAAAAATGTCGACGACTCCTCGGAATAGCAGCAGCACTTCTCTCTCTCTCTCTGGAAATTCTCTGATTATTTTCTGTCCACTTAGAGAGAGGAGATGCTTCTGATATTATAGGCACGAGATGGGCTTTTCAAATTCTGAACGTACGCCCTGGTTTAATGCCAAATCCGAATTTTCTGGATCTGAGCCATTTTCGGATCTGAGCCCACAAGACCCGCGGACGTTACATAATTTGAACGGCCCACTCGACCCGCTCGACCCGCTCGACCCGCTCGACCTGCTCGACCCGTACGACCCGTACGCTCAGTATGCCACGTACGCCACGCAGGCCGCACAGAGGCTCGCGTACGAGCGCAACTAAAGCGCACAATGCGCCTAGCGACGAGCTGTCGTGCTAAGTGCAAAGTGCCATCAAAAAGCCACATTAAGCCTCAAAAGCCCATTAGCCCAAGCCCAAGCCCAAGCCCAAGTCCGAGCCCGAGTCCGAGTCCGAGTCCGAGTCCGAGTCCGAGTCCGAGTCGCTAAGCCCCTTCGGGGCTTAGCTCCAATCTATTTTCATTTTGGCCAAAAGTTGGTTTCTTATTCTCACCTCTATGTAAAATCCCCCCATATGGCACCCTCCATTGGGCCTCAACCCATGTGCATCTCTCTATTCCTTCATAAGTAATATATAGAGATACATATTGGTGTGATTTTCCGATGTGGGACTATCTTTTAACAATAGAATGTTGTGAACACACACAACACATAGAATAAAACACCAACAATCCCCCACATATCTCTATATATATGAGTTAAGCGTTCCACATAATAACTGTCCATTATGTATTAGGATAGATGTCGCTGACGACTTGAATCTTCCCGCATGGGTTGAACAACAGTATGATACAAGAATGGACTACGCCTTGAATTCTGTACCACAACTATAATTTTTCCCACTCACATAATGTAGTTATCTGTGCTTCTGGCTGCACATTAAAGGCCTTGTGCCAGCCTGGATTTCAATGTATGTATTTTGGGCGTCTACAAATTTACCCTCAAGAAACGGCCTATTTTTCTGTCCATACATTATAGGTGAGTTCTTTATTAAAGAGACATGGCATGAAGCGTCCAACGCTTCCTTTGCGGTGCTACGCCGCTATGACATGGCCTTAAGCCGAGGACCTTACCCCGAATCACCGGGAACCTCATCGTAGTGTCATACTACCCGTAGCATGAGGTCTAGCCCCTTTGTAGTGCCAAACTACCCAGCATGAAGCCTTACACTTCTGTGCGGTGTTACGCCGCTACGACATGGCTTGCAAGGCCGAGGCTTTATCCCTAGCCGGGTTTACCTCATTGTGGTGTCGTGCCACCCGTAACATGAGGAACACCTCCTCTTTGTAGTGCTGACTACATCCCTCTTTAATTTAATATACAGCATTAGGCCAACTGCCTATTTGCGGTGCTACGCCGCTGTGACTTAGCTAACATAGCCAAGGATTTACCTCTTTCGAGAACCTTATGGTGGAGTCACCGCCACACATAGCATGGAGGCATTATGCCATCCTTCCCACAGGATTAATTTTCCGTAGAAAATTTATAGTAGACAACAGTGATTCTGGGTCCGAAACCCTTCCATGTTCCGCAGAACAAGTACCCACTGTTAACTAATATTTTTCCAGTCAATAGTCCTCCCTTGAATCAAAAAATTAGATATCTGGTAGATTTCTCTTTGAACCAATAACATAAAATTTATTGATAGGATTATAATGACACAATATTAGAATGCCTTCAAACCCATCTTCCTTGCTGTGTCCTCGACCAGCTGTCGTTTGAGGCCTTTCGTGAACGGATCCGTCAGGTTCTCCTGACTTCGAACATCGATCACTGCAATGACGCCTCGTTTGATGAGATCGTTCACTGCTCTGTGCTTTAACCGCACAGTCCTCTTCTTTCCGTTAAAGAGTTCATTTGATGCTACTGCTGCTGCCGCCTGGTTGTCACAGTATATCGGGATTGTCGGTATCTGAGCTCCAACCACTGGAAGATCATACATGAGCTCCCGAAGCCACTCTACTTCATCTGCAGCAGCATCCAATGCAAAGAATTTAGATTCCATGGAGGAGCAAGATAACATTGTCTGCTTCTTCGATTTCCACGATATAGCAGCTCCGCCCGAGGCGAATATGAATCCACCTGTAGAATACTCGCTCTCCACCTCTGAACACCAGCTAGCATCACTGAAGCCTTCCACTACTGACGGATCTCCGCTGTAGTATAGTGCAAATATCTGAGTCTTTTTTAGATATCTCATAACACGCTTCACAGTGTTCCAGTGTTCAACGCCTGGGTTGCTAGTGAACCGACTCAGCATTCCCATTGCAAAAGCTATATCAGGCCTTGTGGCAGTAGTAGCGTACATCAAGCTTCCGATGACGCTGGCGTACTCCAACTGCTTGACGCTTTCTCTCGAATTTGGCTCCAGCTTCTGATCACTCCGGTACGGTGTATCAATTATAGGAAGATCTTGATACCCGTATCGAGTGAGCATTTTTTCAATGTAATGAGATTGTGACAGTGCTATTCCCGTGCCTGTCCGGATGATCTTGAGCCCCAAGATAACATCGGCATCCCCCAAGTCCTTCATACTGAACTTGGTCGAGAGAAATTTTTTTGTCTCTGTGACACAGCTTAAATCCGTACCTAGGATTAGCATGTCGTCAACGTATAGACAAACGATAACTCCTCTTCCGTCAGCAAACTTAGTATAGACATACTTGTCTGTTTCACTGACCTTGTAGCCATTTGACCTTATCACTTTGTCAAACTTCTCATGCCATGTTTTGGGAGCTTGTTTCAAACCATACAGAGACTTCATCAACTTGCAGACTTTGTCTTCCAGACCTCTGACGACAAAACCTTCTGGTTGTTGCATGTAGATCTCTTCTGTCAGCTCGCCATTAAGGAATGTCGTTTTCACATCCATCTGATGTATCACTAGTTTGTGTATTGCTGCTAGAGCAATTAACAATCTGATGGTTGTCATCCGAGCTACTGGAGCATAAGTTTCAAAATAGTCGATCCCCTGTTTCTGAGCAGACCCTTTGGCCACTAGCCTGGCCTTGAATTTGTCGATGGTTCCATCTGCTTTCATCTTCTTCTTGAAGATCCATTTGCATCTGATGGGTCTTGCTCCTTCTGGCAGGTCAACTAACACCCATGTATTATTGGAGGTGATTGAGTCAATCTCATTGTCTATCGCCTCCTTCCAGAATACAACATCTCTGGTCTTCATCGCTTCATCATAGGTAAGCGGATCTGCTTCCACATGATAAGTGACGAAGTCATCTCCGAAGTCTTTCGGCCTCCTTACTCGCTTAGTTGACGGCTCAGCGAGTTCTGGTTCAACTGGTGTCTCTTCGACAATAGCTTCTTCTTGGACTACTGGTTCTTCAAGGACTTCTGTCTGCTTTGCACTCTCATCATTCTCCGGAAGATCCGTGAGAACAATATTTTTGTGCCTTGTAAACTTGTCTTCAAAATATTCAGCATTGCGAGATTCAATGATATGATTTGATTCTATATCAAGGAATCTCCGAGCATCACTCTTCTCGGCATAACCCAAGAAGATAGCCTTAGTGGTCCTAGTCCCCAGCTTCTGAATCTTCAGATCTGGGAGCTTCACGTAAGCCAGACACCCCCACACTCGAATGACATTCAAGTTAGGTCTGATTTTGAACCAGAGTTCATGAGGTGTTATGTCCGAAGTTGCATACGGTACTCTATTGAGAATGAAAGTAGCCGTTAATGCAGCTTCTCCCCAGAAGCTCTTTGGAAGACCCGCAGTCAACAGCATAGAGTTCATCATCTCTGTCAACGTTCTGTTCTTCCTTTCTGCTACTCCGTTGGATTGAGGAGAGTACGGAGCCGTCGTCTCATTTATGATTCCATGTTCTTTATAGAATGATGAGAAATCATGAGACCGATACTCCCCGCCTCGATCACTCCTTAGCCTTTTGAGTTGTTGTCCAGTTTGCCATTCAGCCTCGGCCCTGAACTCCTTGAACTTCTCGAATGCTTCGTCTTTAGACTTGAGCAGGTAGACAAAAGCATACTTTTAGAAGTCATCGATGAAAGTAATAAAATACTTCATCCCGGCTTTTGTAGAGAATTGCTTGAAATCACAGATATCTGAGTGAACCAACTTCAGAAGATCTGTGCTTCGATGGACCCTGTGAAAGGATTTCCTTGTGATCTTCGTCTGAGCACACACTTCACATTTCTCTACCTTACCCCCACACTTGGAGATAAGTCCTAGGCTAGACATCTTGTTAATTCTTTTACAATGAACATGTCCTAGCCTATTATGCCACAACTCAAAAGAATAGTTCAAAGTAGAAATAGCATTAATATCATTTTTTGGGGTTACAACAAGCTGAATTTTGTACATTCATTCAGTCTGGAAAGCTTTTTCGAAGAATGTACCCTTCTTGGACATCACCATCTGGCCAGCATTGATGTCCATCCTCAAGCCTGCGTTACAAAGCAGGCTCCCAGAGATCAGGTTCTTAGCAATTGCAGGAACATGCTTCACTCCTTGAAGCGTCAGAGTGTTCTCCGATGTGAGTTTCAGCTCCACCGTCCCGATCCCCAGTACTTCAGCTTGTGCCTGGTTTGCCATTATGACTTTCTCGGAAGTTGGCTCATAGGAGTCGAACCATTCCTTGTCTGAGCAGACATGACATGTCGCACCAGTGTCTATCCACCAGTCCGAGTCAACCCCCACATTTGCAACCTGCGCTATCATTGCAACCAGATTAGTAACCAAAGAAACCTTACTAGGCTCACCTTTTTTGGTTCCTTGTAGTCACTTTTGTAGTGGCCCTTCTTGTCACATTTGTAACAAGTTACATGGGACTTGGACTTCTGATTCTTGAATGAAGGACTCTTCACTTTCAGATTAGTGAAGTCCTTCTTCTTCTTGTGAGGAGAAGCCGCCTGCTTCCCCTTGTACTCTCTGGTTTGGACCAGATTTGCTTTCGCCAGTTGTTTGGACAGAGAATCCATCTTCTGTTGAGAGCGCATCTCGTCCTCAACATGGATCTCTTGCAGGAGATCTTCCATACATATGTCCAGCTTCTTGCGGTGCATCCTTGCATAGAAGTTGCTCCAACCCGCAGAAAGTTTAGAGACGATTCCTCCAACGACAAACTTGTCGACAAGAGGCATCTTCTCGTCATCCAACTTTTGGCGCAGCTTCAGAAACTCCTTTACTTGGGGCAGCATAGCCTTCTCATCTTCGAAGGTCCATTTGTGGTATCTTTCAACCAAGAAGATCTTGGACCGATTCTCGTCATCTTCGTACAATTTCCCCAAGGAGTCCCAAATCTCTTTGGCAGAATTCTTTTTGGAATAAGACTCTACCAAAGAGTCTTCCATGCTATTGAGAATCAACAGTTTACAGATACTGTTTTCTCTAATCCATTTTGCCTGCTTGGACTTAGCAGCGGCAATAACTTCTGCGGTTCCGGTTGTTGGAACGATCGGTTCTTCCTCATTCAGCACATGGTCAACTTCCACGAGTTGAATGTTTAAAGTCACTTTTCGTTTCCAGATTTGGAAATGTTCGCCGTCGAATTTCTCCAACTTGTTAAAGTCGGTATTGACGAGCGATGCACGTGAGTTATCCATCTTTTCGATATAGCTTTGAGTTTGTTAGTCCCTTGGCGAACAATCGATGGAAAAACACGTTTTCAGAAACTATTGTAAAGACAATGTTTCCAGCAACAACACCCTAAAGAAGGTGATGTTGTATTACGAGAATCTAAAAAGATTTCGTAATTTTTCTCGAAGGCAACAGAACCGTATAACTTCTAAAGAGAAGCGACGGTATTCTCGAAGGCAACAGAACCGTATAACTTCTAAAGAGAAGCGACGGTATTCTCGAAGGCAACAGAGGAAGAAGAAAGCCTGCTGGGGTGAAAGATCACCGGCGCTCAAAGCTATATCCGCCTTACGGACAAGCCTCCAGGAACCAGCAAGTTCGAAGAGAACTTTAGAACGCTGGCCAAAAATGTTGACGACTCCTCGGAATAGCAGCAGCACTTCTCTCTCTCTGAAAATTCTCTGATTATTTTCTGTCCACTTAGAGAGAGGAGATGCTTCTGATATTATAGGCACGAGATGGACTTTTCAAAGTGCCATCAAAAAGCCACATTAAGCCTCAAAAGCCCATTAGCCCGAGCCCGAGTCCGAGTCGCTAAGTCCCTTCGGGGCTTAGCTCCAATCTATTTTCATTTTGGCCAAAAGTTGGTTTCTTATTCTCACCTCTATGTAAAATCCCCCCACATGGCACCCTCCATTGGGCCTCAACCCATGTGCATCTCTCTATTCCTTCATAAGTAATATATAGAGATACATATTGGTGTGATTTTTCGATGTGGGACTATCTTTTAACAATAGAATATTGTGAACACACATAACACATAGAATAAAACACCAACATATAAAACTTAAAAGACTCCAGCAGCATGTGTCTAAGAGATACTAATCTATTTTGGCTGAACCGGAAATGTGATGAGTCGAAAAAACTATCAGCACGTGAATTTAGTTTATGCTAATAATATGTTACTAACCGATAAATGTGTCAGAAATTAATTCATTAGTATAATAAATAATTTGTGGAAAGTGTAATTTTTATCGACAAAAGAGTCACTAATTAACCAGTAAGCATTTGATTCAATCAGTGCCCTCACATCTTCTTGCAAAATACTCACTACTTCTCTCTCATGATTTGTGGCTTAGGTCTTCATAACCCAACTGGAGAGCATTCAGAATATCATAATGTTACACATTGTTCGATCAACCTAAGATTCAGCAACTAAAAAAAATAAGAGAGAGAGAGAGAGAGAGAGAGATTCCTCAATGTGGTTGGTAAACAACCGTAGATTTTCAACCTATCGACACTTTTCAATTACAAAAGCCCGACCATTTCTTCGTAACAAGTTCTATTGACAACAGAATGTGCCACTGCCATATATAATGGTTGTCAACTGCAATTATTTTTCTTTTCTTTTTATTTATTTTTCCCTCTTCTCTGACTCCCTCCAGCTCACCATTGCGCCTCTGCAGCAGAGCAGAACCTGCTGCCGACTCTGCGCACGGGGAAGCCCACGTGGAGTAGTTCGGCGTGCGCACGAGCAATGCCTGCCACGGTGCAGCGAAGGGGGCGGGTGCGGGATCCGCTGCTCCGGTGGTCGGACAGCTGCGCCTAGACACTGACTCTGCAACATTCAGAATTTTGAAGCTTATTTTATAGAATTGTAAGTCCATCCCTAATTCCATTTTCTACAATTTCGGTCTCATCCCATCCACATGTGCTAAGAGTTCGGCCTCCCAATTTCTAGATTCTAGATTGTACAAACTCATTCTGTAGAATATTAAGTCCCAATTTGGAGTCCAACTTTCTAGATTCTAGATTCTAGATTTTACATTTCCACATCAATTTTTCATCACACAATTTTTGGGACCAGAGCTAGCTTTATCATTTCATACTATTCTCATATAAATCTAACACATTCTACATTTACCTCTCTCTTTTTTGAAATTTTGAGCCCCAAATTGCATTGGATAGTTCCAACTAATAATGATGTTCTAAGAGATGGAGTTAAAAAATACATTCGAGGCTCAAATTTATAATAAAAAAATACACTACAGAATGTGTTTGATGTGTACCAAAATAATAAACGAATAATTTGATGTCCGACTGAGATGAATGGATACAGATTTAGGTATCATCATTCTTTCTTTTTTCAAAAAGTAATATAGAATATAGAATCTAGAAATTGGGGTTCAAAATTGAGCATTACTATTCTACAAAATTAGTTCCTACATTTTGAATGTAGAAATTATGAGGCCCATGTTATAGCTCATGTGGCTAGAACGGGACCATCATGGTGCTCCAATTGAATCTTACTATTCTACAAATGAACTCCTACTTCTCAATCTAGAATCTGAAAATTGAGATGAACCTTACTATTGACGTTCTGTCACCCTCACTTTTCCAAGTTAGGGGTAAAATGATAATTTTTCATTTTATAATATTTTTGAAAATTTTATTTCATGAATATTAATATTTAATTATTATAGGAGTCGGGTTCGAATTTCATCGCATTCCGAGTTGATTCGGGACTCCGGAGAATTTCGACTTGAGTCGTAATTAGCATGTTAATTAACCATGGCCCACCACACTTAACTTTTAGGATTAGGAGTTTGGACTAATCCCATATAAGTATCTAAGCTTAATTATGATTTTTGTTTAATTTTTGCTAATCCCAAAACCCAAAAATTGATTTAACTTAGCCTAGAAGGCAAGGGAGGGGCAAACTTGTAATTACAAGTGCCCCTAGCCTCCCTTATATGGCTGGTCATATTGTCCCACCTCCACCTCTCCTTTCTTCATCACTAAGTTACCACTCTCTCTCTTCATTTCTTTTCTTCCAACTTCTTCTTCTCCTTCCAAATCTACATCTTAGGTAAGCTTTTAAACCCATCATAACTTCTCATAATTCATTTATTCTTTCACATTAATTAGAGAGTGGACCATTCTCTACAAGTTGACCCTAGATTTGTTAGGTTCCCCTAAAATCTAGTTTAAGGATTTTTATGGTTTTATCCTTTTAGAGCAGTATATATATATATATATATATATATATATATATATATATATATATATATATATATATATATATATATGTGTGTGTGTGTGTGTGTGTGTGTATGTGTGTGTGTGTGTGTGTGTGTGTCTATATATATATATATAGACATTTATATACATGACCACACATATATATATATATATATATCTCTATACATATCTATATATATATATATAAATGTCTATATATATATATATAGACACTCACACACACACACACACACATATATATATATATATATATATATATATATATATATATATATATATATATATATATATATATATATATGGACACTCACACACACACATGGACACACTCTCACCCCACACATGGACCGAACTTGAAGAATTACCCAAACCAGAGTTGACCAGTTGACCAAAAGTCAACTGTTGGTCAACAATTGACCAGTTTGACCTAGGGTTGACTTAGAGTTGACTAGAGTTGACCAGGGTTGACCAGTTAACCAAAAGTCAACTGTAGGCCAACTCTTGACCCCGTTTGACTTTCTTTGACTTGTTTTGACTTGCGATGACTGGTATGACCTAGGATTGACTTAGTCTGACTTAGATTGACTTGATATAACTTGATTTGACCTAGATTTGACTTGACAGGACTTAGTGTGACTCAGTGAGACCTAGTTTGACCTAGATTGCATATCATTCATTGTGAATCATTCTTAAACTTGTTTAAACCTAAATTAACATACAGTATCTCATATTTAGGTTTCTGATTACCGTTCTGAGCATTGATATACCCTACAGCTCAGGACAGCAGGTAAGTACATTCACTGATAGTTTTTATTATTTTGATATCTGTTATATCCGATTCAGTCGTAGTGTCTTACTTGATTCTCAGTCACGATAGTTCACGGACTAGTACACATTGGATTACGGCATGAGATGTGGTTCCTGGATTTCTGGGTATATTGGTACACTTCTTGTCTTATTCCATGTACTTGTATAGACACCGATTTCTAAGGGAATTTGCTACCCTCTTACGGAATCACGTGCCATGACGTGTCATGTCCAGATCCATTGTACTACTCGGGGATAGGGAATTATTAGGGGCTATGTGATCCAAGCCACCCTGTCACTATCCTTGTGCTTGCGCCACTCTCCCTCACGTAGGGTGTAGCAAGATTTCCTTGCCTTGTGCTCGTTATCCAGGTTGGCCGGCATGACTTTTCGTTGAGGTCACCGTGGATTGCCGGGCCAAGTGGATAGCCTGTCTTGTCACTTATCCCAAGCCGATCACATATCGCTCTAATAATTCAAGTCACATTTTATATTTACTTTATCTTATCGTATATCCTGCTCTGTTCTACATTCAGTATTTCCTCACCATGCCATGATATACAGTTACTCATATGCTCTACATGTCCTTACATTGTACCTTGATTGGAGACTAAGTTCTGCTCGGGAGAAGAGTTACAACCCCGGTCCTTGTTTGGTTTAAGGGTTGTAACTCAGTTTCCGAACGGTTCCCAAGTTTTCATATATCTTTGTCTCGTAGTTCATTATACTGTCTCTTATAGAATTTGTCAATTCACATGAAACTGCTGTTAGCGCTTGTACTTGCTCATTTTCCTGACAGAATACCGTTATGATATATTACAGATGATTCTGAGGCGGACTGCTCGACCTATTATGGGCTCGAGTTAGATGGAGTAGTCCAGGACCGTGGCCTTATAGTAGAGCCACTAGACTTTGTACTTCCAGAGTAGTGTAGATTAGCTACTGCGTTCCAGCTAGTATATCAGACTGTAGCTTTCTATGTTATATTTTGAGACCCTGAGATGTTGTATATATTCTGGGCTTGTATCAGACACTGGACTTATTCTATTTTCATCTATCATATGTTCTCTTTCTGAGCTATCTACCTTAGTTTTATTATGTGATTGAGACTGTATTGATATGTCACCTCCATTCGAAGAATATATACTGTACAGGTATCTTTATACTGTTAGTCGTAGTATTTACAGACGTTATATACAGCGTTCTACCGCCGATACTGCGGCGTAGGCTGGACGTACCCACGTGCTCGTGCCCCTCATAAGGGTGCGGGTCGTGACACGTTTTTGTGGTGACCCATGCAGGTCAAGTGTCGCAATTAGTGCGATCTCGTAATGGTGCTCGACATAGAGTACTAATTACGAGCCTGCAATTAGGACGTAGGACGTAGGACATGATAGGAGTTTCTCAATCACACCTAGGAAATTTCCGATCTTTTGATTATCATGATTACTTTCCTTGTATTAAATTAACTGTCCTTTTTTGATAAATCTATTCATGTGCCATATTGATCTCTTTGTTTCAATTCGTCTCCAAGATGATGAAGACGCACCCGCAGGCGACTGGATCTAGTAGCTTGCCTGAGAGATCTGATCAGGCCGAGGAGGAGGTTCACGAGACTGCCCCCAGTGATTCCACTATCCCGGAGGCCGTGGCAGTTGCACAGGGAGGTCTACCACCTCCACCCCAGAGGGTTTCAGCCGTTGTTCCAGAGTTACTGCCGTTACCGCCTCCGATACCGACGGATACACACCACATGTTCCTTCTCCTTCAGCAGATGATGGAGACACAGCGGGCCTAGACAGAGGCGTCGCAGCGCCAGTCGGAGGCGTCACACCGTCAGATTGAGATGCTGAGGCAGAGTATGGAGAACTCGCATCAGCTTGTACTGGCAGCAGTGGAGAGAGTGGCACCGGGTACGGTGCAGGGCCCTACTGGCCAACAGCCGTATCAGCAGCAGTCCAGGCCGGGGACAGTTTTAGACTTTAGGAAGATGAGCTCCAGGGACTTCACAGGCACGGAGGGCATCCTTTATGCAGACGACTGGCTAGAGGACGTGCAGCGGAGTACGGAGCTAGCAGAGCTTCCTAGAGCACTTTGGGTTCCAACAGCAGCCAGCCGATTCTTCGACATCGCGCTGACATAGTACCGCACGGATCCTCGTGCGTCGGTGACAGGGCTGGCTTGGAAGGACTTCCGGAGGCTCTTCAAGGAGAAGTTCTTTTCGGACGTGGCACTTACCGCATTGGAGGGCCAGTTCATGGGTCTAGTGCAGGAGAACTCGTCGGTGGACGAGTATGCAGCTGAGTTCTTCCGTCTTAGCAGGTTTGCTCCCGATATGATCCAGGATGAGGGACAGAAGGCTCGTAAGTTCCGCAGGGGACTTATTCATGCAGTGCGCACCCACACCTCGGGCCGCCGTGATGCGACGTTCGATCAGATATTGATGGACGCGCAGATTGCAGAGGAGGACTTTGGCCTCAGGTCGAAGAGGAGTGGAGATACTATGGGGGCGAGTTCCAGTACGGAATTGGCCAAGTGCCCCCATATTCAGCATCAGTAGAGGCCGTATCAGCAGCAGCCTCTATTACAGATTCAGCAGGCACCAGCGCGTGCCCAACAGCATCAGGGACAGGGCCAGAGACCGGCTACTCCGTACGGCTTCTGCGGGAAGCCGGGGTACACCAGGGAGGCTTGCAGGAAGAGGTTGGGCGTCTGTCTCTACTGTGGGGCGCCCGATCACCAGCTGAGGGATTGCCGTTTTCGCGGAGTCCGAGGAGGCCAGGACAGAGCGCAGCCGGCTAGAGGACCAGCAGTTCAGCAGAGGGGTCCTCCACTTCAGACCCAGCAGCAGCGCTTTGTTCAGCACCAGAAGGGAGCACTCGTGGGCAGGGTGTTCGCTTTGCCAGCAGAGGAGGAGACAGAGCCCGTGGGAGATGTTGTAGCAGGTCATGTTCTCCTGGATTCCTTTCCTGCTTTCGCCTTGTTTGATTCTGGGGCGATTTATAGTTTTGTGTCTGTTTCTTTTGCTTTGAGACACAATATTATTGCTGAATATATGGGTAGGACTTGCAAGATTATGACCGGGGGAGGCATTATCCTGGTTAATAATATTTGCAAGGGGCGGAGAGTCACTCTGAGAGGCCGGGACTTGAGTGCGTGTCTGCTCGTAATGCCCCTACCGAGGTACGATATGGTACTCGATATGGATTAGTTGAGCATGCACCATGATAGCATTGATTGTAGAGGAGGCAGAGTTCTTTTTAGGACGCCGGGAGAGCCAGAGATCGAGTTTGCTCGAGGAGCAGCGGAGCCGGAGGCTGGATTCTGTGGAGCTTTGTTGGCGGGGCAGGATTTGCCACATCCGTTGATTGCTGAGTTCTCGGATGTCTTTCCCGAGGAGTTGCCGGGGATGCCGCTAGACAGGGACATTAAGTTCACTATAGACTTGGTGCCGGGCGCCGAGCCCATTTCACAGCACGTCTATAGGGTGAACAACAGCGAGTTGATAGAGCTGAAGAAGCAAGTCGACGAGCTGCAGGACAAGGGGTTTACCAGATCCAATTTTTTGTCTTGGGGAGCGTCGGTCCTGTTCGTGCCGAAGAAGGACGGTACGTCCCGTATGTGCATTGATTATCGGGCACTCAACAACCTCACTATCAAGAATAGGTACCCTTTGTCGAGGATCGACGACTTGTTCGATCAGCTGAGTGGGGCAAAGGTCTTTTCGAAGATAGATTTGAGGTTCGGGTATCACCAGCTGAAGGTGAGGCGGGATGACATTCCCAAGACGGCATTTTGGACTCGGTACGGCCAGTACGAGTTTACAGTGATGCCATTTGGGTTGACCAATACTCCCGCGGTGTTTATGAACTTGATGAACAAGGTATTCCATCAGTACCTTGACAAGTTTGTGGTGGTCTTCATAGACGATATCTTGATCTATTCGAAGATGCAGGAGGAGCATGAGGAGCACTTGAGAGTTGTGTTAGAGACTCTGAGGAGGGAGCAACTCTACGGGAAGCTTTCGAAGTGTGAGTTCTTCTTAGACCAGGTGGAGTTCCTCGGTCATGTTGTGACCGAGCACGGGATTTCAGTAGACCAGAGGAAGATTTCGGCAGTGGAGTCTTGGTCTACGCCCAGTTCAGTTGTCGAGGTTCGGAGCTTTCTGGGTTGGCTGGCTATTACCGGAAGTTCGTCCAGGACTTCTCGCAGATTGCAGAGCCGATGACTAGACTCACCAGGAAGGACGTGGAGTTCGTCTAGACTGTTGAGTGTCAGGCTGAATTCGATGAGCTGAAGAGAAGGTTGACTTCAGCTCCGATCCTGACTTTGCCATCTGGGTCAGGTGGGTTCTCGATCTTCAGCGATGCTTCCGGGAAGGGTAGGGTGTGTTCTTCAGCAGCATGGGAAGGTGATTGCCTATGCATCCAGGCAGTTGCGTCCTCATGAGAAGAACTATCCTACTCATGATCTGGAGTTGGCCGCGGTTATATTTGCTTTGAAGTTATGGAAGCATTACCTGTACGGAGAGTGAGTTGAGATCTTCACAGATCACAAGAGCTTGATGTAGGCCTCAAAAATGAAAGTCACGTAGAGTTGATCAAGAAAATGTCTAAAAGTCACGCTGAGTTCTGTCAGATTATTTCCTAAAATATACGCAGAGTTTAAACGGTACGCAAGGACAGCTCATCATTTGTCAGAGTGTCATTATGACTGACAACACGACAGTCAAAGAATGTCTCCTCATATGCCACGTATGCACGGGACTCGAGAGATCTCAGCCGACTATTGCGTGACTTTCGAAATCTTCCTCAACAAGACTCAGTCTTCGTCAAGTTGGCGTACCAAAAGGAGCTTATCCTCATTTAATGCGACTGACAAAGCAATCAATGTCAGAGATTTTGTATCAGTTGAGGTATGTCGAATCAAGATAGCTGGCCGTTCTGCCTCAAGTCTGCGTGTATTTTGAACTTCTATGTTCCTTCCTCAAGTTTGCGTGGATTCTGAGCCTTCAGTGTTTCTTCCTCAAGTTTGCGTGGATTCTGAGCCTTCTTCCTCAAGTTTGCGTGGATTCAGAGCTTTCTTCCTCAAGTTTGCGTGGATTCTGAGCCTTCTGCCTCAAGTTGGCATGTATTCTGAAGTCTTCTGCCCCAAGTCTGCGTGGATTTCATCCTCAACCAGTTGGCGTGGATTATCATCTCAAATTGGAGTACGTGGCAGACATGCCACAGATCTCTCGTATGCGTGCCCAGTAACTTGCACACGACTCATGCACGATTGTCATGTGTCCAACAGTTACAGGCCACGTCCAGTAACTGCTCATTAACCTTGCGTATGTTTGAGTCCTGCATGATTATCAGCTATGCACAGGTTATGAAGGCAGTTATCTTTTTAGTTATTTTTGACTCTATAAATAGAGTTCTTTTCTCATTCATTGTACAGATACACAGATATCTAAATTGCTATCGAATTTTTGAGAGCTTTTCTTCTTCGCATCGTCTAAGGGATAAAGCGATCGTCTTCTAGATCGGATTCCTACAGTTGTAATTTTCCCAGAAACACAATAAATAAAGTGAATTTATTTATGGAAAACAAATTGGCGACTCTGCTGGGAAAATCCATCTCCTCTTCTGAGATGGCCACAACTCAATGCGACGCTTCGTCGGTCGGATCGACGAAGAAGGTGATATCGATTCAGTTCAATCAACTCGCCTATGAAGAAATGCAGCGGGCTAAGGGTAGCAAGCACACTTCAGCCTCTGTCACCACTGCCAAGTCGGAGGGACGATCTGTCTACGTCCCTAAGAATCTGTTGGCAACCAAAGATGGTGAAGTTTCTGCCACAGTGTCCATTACTAACACTGGCAAGAATTCTACTGCAGGCACGCATACTCTTGTATGCTCGAAGACGACAGCACCCAAAAGACACGCTAACAGTGATGGCTTTTTAGCCAAATCTGTTTCTGTAGTCAAAAGTCACGCTGACAGCACTGGCTCCTTAGCCAAACATGTTCCAGCGTGTATTTTCAAATTCAAAAGTCACGCTGACAGCATTGGCTCCTTAGCCAAACCTGTTCCAACGTGCATTTCCAAATTCAAAAGTCACGCTGACAGCACTGGCTCCTTAGCCAAACCTGTTCCAGCGTGCATTTCCAAATTCAAAAGTCACGCTGACAGTACTGGCTCCTTAGCTAAACCTGTTCCAGCGTGCATTTCCAAATTCAAGAGTCACGCTAACAGCACTGGTTCTTTAACCAAGCCCGTTTCAGCGTGTATTCCATACGCATCATCCACCAAGTCAGATCTCCCTGACTCAGCGTGCGTACCAAAATCTGGCTCCTTAGCCAAAACTTCATACGCTGACAATACTGGCTCCTTAGCCAAATTGTCACCAGCATATTCTAAGAAGAATAGCTCTTTAGCTATCTCTTCTTCCTTGCCAAGTTCTACTAGAACTGGGGGTGATCTTGCTATAACTCCTCCACAAATGGCTCACAAAGTCCCTTCGAAAAGGAACAACTCTTTAGTTGTTTCTTCTGCTCCTGTAGTGTTTACTTCAGGAACAGCTTTGGCTGACAGTTTTGTTAGTCAAAGAAAAGGAAATAGTCTTTTGACTACTCTTCCTTCTGGATATTCTATGTCTCAAAACTTGAACAAGTCTAAAAAGAAACATTTCTTAATGTCTTCTTCTACGACTTCTTCAAATTGGGCACATAATTTGTCTATACAAGATGGTTTGTTACCAACTCCTAATCAAGGGAGTGGGTCAACTCTTCCTTCTCTGCAAATATCCAGATCAACAGAAGGAAAACTTCAAGTATCAAAGACTAATATTTTACCTCCAACAGATCTCAGAACGAAACTTAATCAATCCCGTTTGGGAAGCACTTCTGGTGTTAAGAAACCATACCAATCGGGAACGAAAGTAAGAGATCCGGATGCATAATATGCCAGAAATTATGTTGCTCAGATTAATCACTCCTTGTATAATCAAGAGCCGACAAAACCCAAGAACAGAAAATACATTCCTAAAAATGCACAAAGATTGTTCTCGGATATACCTCAATCTCCACATACAGATTTACGAGAACATCTTCAACAAAAGAGGAGGAATAATTCTTTGTCAATGGATCATGACCATGCTGATCATGAGTGTGACTTCCAGCCAAGAGTCATAATTCAATGCAGATGTCAAACTAAACGATAATCTGTCTTTAATCGGATCCAGTGTGAACCTATGCCTGATGAAGATGAACCTCTTTTCGCTTCTGTCAACATGGCCTCTCGGGATACTGGGGGTAGAACTGATAGTCCAGATGGAGTATATAGAGGCACCAGATCAAGAGTCCTGGCCTCTAATCAAAGAACTTCGGTTTCTGAAGACTATTCTGAATTCCTTGGAGAATCTAACTTCCCACCCCTTCCTACTGGGGGTAGTTCTCCTACAACTGATTTTGATACACAAAGCAGAGATTCAGAACAAACAACATCTACTAGTTCATCAATAATCCCTCGTACAGTCACCACTTATATGGTGGGTGAGAATACTGAATTGAACAATGAACCTTCTTCTTCAATGACTCCTCAAGAACAAAGAATTGCTTCTTTGGAACAACAAATGAAGTCTATGGCTGACACTATGAAGTCAATGTATGAGCTTATGGCAACTCAGCTACAAAATCAACAGACTGCACCTGACGCTATACCAATTAATACTGGTATAAGTCCAATACATGTTCCTCCAGCAGTACAATCTAATATCCCTGGACAAGCTCAACCAGTTCCTAGCCATTCGGGAGCTGGGGGTAGTGCTTATAATGCTGTTCCTCCTCCTAACTATTCTCTACAAGCTACAACTCCATAATCTTCCGGAGTCGTTACTGAAGAATTGAAGAATCTTCGAACCCAATTCGAAGCATTCAAACAGAAAGATGGTTTGCAAAGGTTGGGCATCAAACAACCTTACCCAATAGAATGGAAGCAAGTATCATATCCTCCTAAATACAAGCCTCCTACTATCTCATTCTTTGATGGAACCACTTCTCCAAGTCAGTTTCTCAATCACTTTGAAGTGATGACTGACCAGCTACAACCAAGCGACGCCATCCTCACTCGGGTGTTTGTTGGATGTCTCAAAAGAATGGCTTATGACTGATATAGAAGTCTCCCTGATGGGTGTATTACCTCATTTGCCGGCTTCAAACAAATGTTTCTTGAACGGTTCTATGAAGGGCTCAATGACATGACTATGTCTGCTCTTATAAGAATCAAGCAGAAAAATAATGAGACTACTGAGAGTTTCATTGAACGGTTTCGGAGAGAAGCTCTGAAGATGCCTCTTGGGACTCCTGATGCTGTCACCATTGACACATACAAGTCAAATCTGTTACCAATCATTAGCATGTGGACAGGTTCTACTCAATTTCAAGATTGGCCTTCCTTCATAGTTAGTGCCAAAGCCGCAGAAATCAGTGCTAAAATCTTTAAAGGTTTAGGAGTGCAAATGAATCCCAAAGAAACAGGTCAAAGTACTAGCAATAGTGCTAAAACCAATACTCGCAAGGTAAAAGAAGCCCTTGAAGTTAATCTCCAGAACCAAGATGCATCGGCCGTTCAAACTACTCCTGCCTCCACAAATCAACAACCAAGAGCACCTCGCCCCAGAGAAGAATATTCTTTTGATGACGATGATGTCCTTCGTATCTTTGAATGTCTACTTAAAGGTAATAAAATACAATTACCTGAAATAAAGAAACCGGATGAAGCTGGTAAGACAGATCATCCTAAATACTGTCCGTACCATAGAATGTTGGGTCACACAGCCCGTACATGTTATGTACTGAAAGGAAAAATCCAAGAGATGATCAAATCTGGAGCCATCACTCTCACTCCAAAAGAAAAGACTGTCACCTCCAATGTTGTCTCTATACAATTTGGAGATTTCCCTCCTCAATTCCTTGAAAGTGGGATCGTCCCTATTCCCAAAGCAACTCTGAAAATCGTGAATATTCCTCCTCCACAGTCTGAAGGATTAGTACCAATCACTATTGAAACAGGAGAAATCATGTGGATCCATCCCGATCTAGTGGCAGATTTTGAACCTCCTCTCCTTCAAAAGACTACTTCCAGAAAATCTAAGAAGGCTGGAAAAACTAAGTCATGTCATATAACTTCTGTTGGATCTACTTCTGACACAGAACCAAAAGATAAAGCAGAAGCACTTGCTGGTGCTACTAGAACAGGGAAACCTTATCTAAAGGATTATTCCAAGGGTCCTGAAGATATTCCTGATATCTCTCCTGCTGACAAAGATATTCCTGATGTTCCTCATGAGGAAGATTCATCCACTGCACCTATTCCTTTGACTACACCGGTGGTACCTATTCCTTCCAAGCCCACAGCACTTGAGAAAGGCAAACAACAAGCTCGCTTCGATAAACCAATCAAGAAGTCCCCTCCTCTTGGACTTCAGAAGCCTTATAACTTTGACATTCTAGCTCAACTTGCTAATACTCCAGCTAGAACGTCCCTCTTTGAACTTCTACGCCTTTCTAAAGAAACTCGGGAGACATTAAGTGAGGCACTTCTTCAGGCTGATTCTTGTCTTGCACAATTAAAGAAACCAGATGAAGAACCTGCTACTTGCTTACATTGCAACAGTGTATTGGAGATTATCCCAAATATTACCTTTACACAAGATGACATGCTATTGGAGGATAATCGACATGATCGGCCTCTATACTACACTGGTTATATCGATACGATGAAGATAGATCGTATCCTCATTGATCCAGGGTCTGCTATAAGCATAATGCCAAAGTGTCTGTTGGATGAATTAAAAATCCCTATTCACAAACTTTCCAAGACGGTTACTACTATATTGGGATTCAATCAAAGCCGAAGCGAGCCTTTGGGAAAGATTCATCTGAAACTTCAAATAGGCGATTTCAGATCTAAAGTCACTTTCTATGTGATCGAAATCGTGGGATCTTATAATCTTCTTCTGGGAAGACCCTTCCTTCATGAAAATAATGTGGTGCCTTCTACTATTCATCAGTGCTTCAAATACATTGACAGCAATAGAAAAGTACAAAAGGAAGTCGCTGATGTAAATTCTTTCCGAGGGGTTGAAGCTTATTTCAGTGATTTTCGGATGTACAAAGAGGAGTATACAAAAATGATACAAGCCATGGAACAAGAAGATCCGTAAAGTGAGACCTTGATGATTCCTGTTAAAGGTTGAACTACTCCACAACAGTCTCCTAAACCTTCTGGAGAAGGTTCTTTCATTATTCCAGTGAGCGGACGTATCTCTCCATCACCTCGATCATCTACTCAAGATACACTGATCATTCCTGTCAGTGGGCAAACTACTCTTCCATCCCAAGCTTCAAGGGAGCTCACCTCTTCTGAGCCATTTGTTATCGATCTTAATCGAAACAAAACTTTTTCTCGTTCTTCTTCTCCCCCTTTAGTCATTGATTTGGCTAAAATTTCTAAGGTTCAACCTTCTTCTGATGTAAATTTTACTACTTTTGAAATTAATGAAATGTCTCCGTCTTTGCAGTATATCGATATTTGTAATCATGTTCATAGTTATTTGCATTTGTTAGATGACTTGAGAACGATAACCATAGGAGTTGTACAGACTTTCCATACAGGAGTATCCTTAGAATCAGTACAAACTTCATACTTTCTGGTTCCTAGCAGAAAGCCAGGAGACATTCCGATATTCTTTTACAAAGGGCCCCAGAATCCTTCTGATCTGGAAGATGATGACAAAGACGACGATACCGGAAGGTTACAACTACGTCGTTACAGTCAGCAATCTAAAGATATTATTAAAAATATGGGCTATGACTTCAGAACTGGCCTCAGTGATGGAAAAGAAAGAAGAATGCCTGTTCGAATTCCTTCTCTAAAATATGGAAGGACAAAATGCGGATTAGGTTATATTGCTCCTACTTCCTTCATCAATATCATCCATGAAGATCCTGAATCTGACGAAGATAAAGGATCTGATTCTTCTAGTACTACCTCTTGGGATTCTGATACAAGTATTGGTGATTTCCATCACAACATTTTGTCTTCCAATATGGTTTCCGTTGACGGTCCTGAAGAAGATGACGAAGACGAATTTGAAATATCACCCGAATCAGAACAATGGGCCCAAAGATTAGATAATCAATGGGAGTTCAGATTCGAGCAGAGAGAACCTCCGACTGAAGACAAACTCGTTCAGATAGATGTTTGTGAAGAAGGATCTCCCAAACCAATATTCATCAGTGAAAGTCTTTCAGAAATTGATAAGCAAGACATGATCAAACTTATTCGTGAATATATCAACGTCTTCGCTTGGAGTTATGAAGATATGCCAGGACTTGATCCACAGATCGCAACTCACAAACTCAATATCTTGCCGAATGCTAAATCGGTCAAACAACAACAGCAACGATTTCGTCCAGACATTATGGATGCAATTGAAGCTGAAGTTAATAAACTCATGGCTTCTGGGTTTATCAGAGAGGAACAACATCCCGATTGGGTGGCTAATATAGTTTTCGTTCTCAAAAAGACTGGCAAGATCAGAGTATGCATAGACTACCGCGATCTCAATGTGGCATGTCCTAAAGACGAATTCCCTCTACCAATTACTGATGTCATGATCGATAATACCTGTGGTTTTGAACGGATGTCATTCATGGACGGGTATTCTGGGTACAATCAAATTAAAATGTTTCCAGATGACGAGAAACACACTTCTTTCAGAACGCCGATCGGTACATACTGTTATATAGTGATGCCATTCGGTCTCAAGAATGCAGGAGCAACTTATCAACGAGCCATGAGCACTATATTCCGTGAACATTTACGAAAAACAGTCGAATGCTACGTTGATGATATTGCAGTCAAAAGTCGACAAAAGAAGGATCACATCCAAGATTTGAAGACTATATTTGATCTAATGCGTAAACATCAATTAAAGATGAACCCTACTAAGTCCTTCTTAGGCGTCTCTAGTGGCAAATTTCTCGGCTTCGTCATTACCTCGAAAGGTATACACGTGGATCCCGAGAAGATCAAAGCCATCCAAGAGATGCGTCCTCCACGCACCTTAAAAGAGCTACGAGGATTTCAAGGAAGGATCGCTTATATCAGGAGATTCATCTCTAATCTTTCAGGATGCTACAGACCATTCAATAAACTTATGAAGAAAGATATTTCTTTCGTCTGGACTGATGAATGTCAGAAAGCATTTGATGATATAAAATAATATCTGATTAGCCCACCAGTATTGGTACCTCCTATCTCAGGAATACCATTCCTTCTATATACCCGAGCAATGAGTTATTCATTGGGTGCGTTGCTAGCTCAAAAAAATAAAAATGGTCATGAACAAGCCATTTACTATCTCAGTCGTACCATGACCGGAGCTGAACCTCGATATTCACCGGTCGAAAAAGAATGTCTAGCCCTTATGTTCGCTGTTCAAAAGACACAACATTATATCGTTGGCCAGACCATTTATGTCATTTCCAGGATCAATACCATACGAGTCATGATGAAGAAACCAAGTATTTTAAATTCTCGATTGGCTAACTGGGAAATTTTACTTGCTCAATATGATATGCACTATATCCCTCAGAAATCGGTCAAAGGACAAGCTTTAGCTGATTTTCTAGCTGCTCATTCAATTCCAGAAAATTCAAAACTCTACGATGAAATCCCAGATGAAGTCCTAGACTCAAACCAAGTTGCTGAAGAAGATCCTACTTGGCATTTATTCTTTGACGGAGCCTCAAGAATAGGTCCTAACGGTGACATTGTCGCTGGAGTTGGAATCGTTCTTGTATCGCCAGAAGGTCTAGCTATCCAAAGAGCTTATTCTCTCGATCAACCATGTTCAAACAATATAGCTGAGTACAATGCATTGCTTATTGGTCTTCAACTCGCTAAACATCTGGATATTCAACATTTGGAAGCTTATGGAGATTCTAAACTCATCGTCAATCAGATAAGAGGAACTTATGAAGTTCGCCATCAAGATCTGGTTTCTTATCATAGATCAGCCATATCTATGGCTTCTTCATTTGAAGAATTCTTCATTGAGCATGTTAGGCGAGCATGTAACACAGAAGCTGATGCTCTTGCTAATCTCGCGGCAGTGTTAGCTATTCCGGTTAGACGACAACAAATGATTGTTATTTATAATCGAGAATTATTTCATCTCGAGAATGATCTGACTCTAGGACTTCCAGTTGATATTGAAGAATCAACATCTCATGATGTCAATACAACAAGAGGATTCAGATTAGATCGTAAATCATCTTCATCTTCATCTGATTCTAGTATGGAATTTATCTTCAGTAATTTAGCTGAGACTCAGAATACGGATAAGGATTGGAGACTTCCTTTCTTAGATTTCGTATTGTATGATATTCTTCCAGATAATCCGAGTGAAGCAGCATCTATCAGACGACGATCACTCAGATTTTATTACAATCATACTACAAAAACCTTATATCGTCGGGCCTACGACGGTCTTCTTCTTCGATGTATTGCTGGTGATGAAGCCCAACAAATTATCTGCGAAGCACATGATGGAATTTGTGGAGCACATCAGCCTGGACCTAAACTTCAAGATCGTATTCGACGTATGGGTTTTATTGGCCTACTATGGTATCAGATGCCATCGAATATGCTCGGAAGTGTAGAGCTTGTCAAATCTACGCGGATTTTATCCATCAACCTTCAGAATTTCTACATCCAACAGCAGCATCATGGCCCTTCTAAGCTTAGGACATGGATATTATTGGTCCAATCAATCCGCCATCATCAAAAGGTCATCGGTTTATTCTAGCAATAACCGATTATTTCTCCAAATGGGCTGAAGCTATTCCTTTATCTGAAGTCAAAACTTCTAATGTCATCAACTTTATCAAGCATCATGTCATCTACAGATTTGGTGTTCCCCGACGCATTATCCATGATAATGGACCACAGTTTGTCAGCCAAAAGTTTACTCGATTCTGTGATGATCATCGGATCAACAATTTGGCTTCTACCGCATATAATCCGGCAGCTAATGGATTAGCAGAAGCTTTCAACAAAACCATCATTAAACTCTTAAAGAAGTTTGTTTCTACCAACAAACGTAATTGGAGTGAGAAACTTGGTGAATGTTTGTGGGCTTACCGCACTACAGTTCGTAATGCTACTAAATGTACACCTTTCTCTCTGGTGTATGGATGCGAAGCTGTTCTCCCATTAGAGATTCAAATTCCTTCTTTAAGGATAACAATCGCTAATGAACTTACCACTGAGAATAATGATCGTCTTCGACTTCAGGAATTAGAAGCTCTGGATGAAAAGCGGTTATCTGCTCAACAGAATATCGAATTCTATCAAGCTAGAATCTCAAGAGCTTTTAACAAGAAAGTCAGAGTTCGAACATATCAAAAAGGAGAACTTGTTCTTACAGTCAGACGTCCTATGACTATGACACATATGAGTAAAGGCAAGTTCGATGCAAAATGGGAAGGTCCATTCATTGTGAATAAAGTCTTTTCTGATGGGGCATATCAGCTTACTACCATGGATGGTAAAGTTACTATGATGCCCGTTAATGGTAAATTCTTGAAGAAATATTACGTATAATATTTTCATCTGTCGAGATTATTCTCCTATCATTCCCCAGCCAATAAAAATACCAAAGTCATTATTCTTTATAAAGAATCCTTTCGATATCTTTTATCCCCAGTGGAAATAGATATTCTATTCTGTATCATTTTCTTAGTAAATTTGATATCTAGAAAATTACGTCCATATTACCTCTGAATTTTCTATCTCAGTATCATATTCTCTACTTTATGAAAATGATATCTAGTCTTTTGATTTCCGAATCCAAAGATCATGGAAAATTGAGTTCAAAGATATTTTTATGTCTGAATTCTATTTTCTCTCATCAGTATTAAACTAAGATCATCTCTGGTTTAATATCATCTGATAGAATTGCAAAGTTTATTTGTATATTCTATTCTACTGAAATGTGTCATGTATTATTTACCTCTGAACATATTTTCTACAACAAAGTCAAAAATCAGATCAAAGGTTCTCATTCTCTTCATTCAAAATCACAATATTGATTACAAATGAAAAATGTAAAAGATCTATTTATTAGGAGTTATTAGCTCCTTAATACGATCAAGTACAGTACTCATTTTCTCATCATGAGCTTTACGAACTCTTTCTGCTGCTTCGACTGTAACAATTTGTTCATCAAAAGTGATAATAGCAGATTGACGACGGTTAACTTCTTCAATTTGCTCTGCCTGCATCTGCTCCCGCTCTTGTTGAAGAAGTTGACAGTGTTCAGCTTCAGATATACAAGCAGTGATGACCTCAGCTTGCTCCTTTTCCAGGAAGGCAATTCGCTCCTGAAGACGAGCCAGTTCATCCTTCAACTTCTGCAGTTCTTCAGCTTTGGAGGCTTCATCTTTTTCCAGCAGTTCTACTCTTCGACGAGTAGCTAATATTTCTTCACCCTTTTCTACTAGCTTCTCAGATGAAGAAGCAAGAAATTCTTCTAATGCAGTTTACTGGGCCTGGGCTTCATGCTCCAATTGAGCGATTTCAGCCGCAGTCAAAGATTGAATATCTTCCTTCTTAGTCTCCCAGTATCTTCGGATGGTTGTCTCCAATTCATCCAGGAGATGTTCGAAGAAGATACATTGAGATTCGCAACCAGCATGTCGTAATGCCAAGAGCGAGAAATTGACCACAGTTCGGAGCTCAGAAAAGGGCATAGCTTCGTCTTTCAAGAATCGTTTGGAGTACGTATCCAGATATGAGTAGATGATATCTGAATACATCCCAGAGTCCTTGCCAATCCCGTCTCGAACCCAGGAGTTGCTGTCATCATGGAAGAAGAAGCTTATATGTTTTCTATCCTGGGAATTGAAGTATGTGCCGCTGGAGAAGTTGGCAAATGCGAGCTCCCTTCATCAACATCAGTCTGGATAAGTGGAGCATGAGTTGAGCTCATAGCTGCAGCAGTTCCTACTAGTCAAAGTAAAAATAATCAGCATGTAAAGAAAAAGAAACAGTAAAAACAGAATTTGAAATAAAATTCTACCAGGCTGAGGTTCATATTCTATATGTTGAGGAAGTCTCGCATCTTCTCACAGTCGGTCCATGATGGTGTCCGACACCTGCTTTATGTGACTGCTTCCAGCTCCAGAATTACTGGGTATTGGAGCATTATCAGGAGATTGAGCTGGTTCAGAACTGAGTTCCATTCTATTTCCTCTAATTTTATCTTCATCATAATGAGTGGAAGTCTCAGGATGCCAATCCTCTTCCTCTCCAGCTTCTTCTTCTTTATCAGAGTGTTCTTCTTCAGACTCTTCTTGATCCCCAGCTTCAGGATGAGTCTCTGATCCGGAGTCCATGATGTCCACATCAACATCTATTCCTTGAGATGGATGAATCTCAGGAACAATAACAATAGCAAGCTCAGGTTCTTGAGCTTCAATCTCCATGGACTCAGTATTGGCTGCAGGTTCCGTCTCTTCTGGAACATTAGTTTGAAGAATGATGTCTTTACAAACATTCTTCAATAACTCATCAGCAGCGGATAGCTCAGACGCTGGCACGTCTTCATCGCCTCTGACTGAAGGAATGTTCTTTTCAATCTGAGTTTCTTCAACTACAGGTTGAAAAGAGGGAACTTCCGGTTGTTCCCTAACTTCTGCCGCGGAAGCTGGTTCTTCTTCTGAATATTCAATTTGATCATCTAATGCCTGGATGACGCCCTCTTTCCCATGCTCAAAAGGGATAATCCTCATTTTCGGAGTAGTACCTAACCCAAGATCATGTGAGGGTTCAGTAGCTACTCCACTTGTTGTCAGAACAGTCGTTTCCTGAGGTCGAGTTGACTCTACCTCAGTCGGTTCAGCTGAAGTTGCTGGAAGATGAACATAATCAGATTCTGTTCTCTCAGTGGAAGCCGCTTCATCGATCTCTGGCAAGACCCCTCCGCTCATAATAGTTTCTAGGAGTTCATTGCCCTTCATCTTTCCGACGGTCTTCTTGATGTATCTGCCTCTCGATTTCTTTTTTATCAAAGGAGCATCGTCTTCATCTGTATCTTCATCTTTATCGGCAGCATCGTCTTCATCGACCGGGATACCACCTAGAGATGAGGTGGCAGTTACTGAAACCCCTTTCTTCTTCTTCTTAGATGTCTGAGACTTAGTACTCTTTTTAGAGACTGTCTCAGATTCATCACTCCGTTTCCTCTTTGAGATAGACATGAATATTGGAGGAAGAACTTCATCTGGAAAGTTTTGCTCTAGAGATAATTCATATAAGGGCTCAACTTCCGCAGTCTCATCTTCAGGTTCCGGAGTAAATCGTTGAATAACAGTCTTCTTCTTCGAGCTCTTTGATGGAGCTGGGTCGTCTTCTGCAACAAAAGTCTTCAAATGGAAACTCGGCACGAAAGTGCTCGATGAAACATAGAAGCGGGCATATGTATAGAGCATTTTTGTCCCCGTACTGGATAAAGGATTCGGCATAGAGAATATAACTTTTGTATCTCTAGCCGTGAAGTATCTCCATGCACGAGCTCCATCAATGAGTCCTCCACAAGCAGAAAGGCAGGTGGTGGCATTCCCAACGTGAAGTTGGTCATATCCGAATTGTCGAGCAAATCGGCTCGGTAAATATGGTTCTAGGTACGTCATTTCTTCATGACGATATACCAAGTGAGATGGCCGAATTCGCTGCAGCCATTGAAAAGCTACGTCATCTAGCCTGTGCCCTTTTTCTCCGTCTATCATGTTTAAAGGCATGCTCTCATAATCTGTTGGTGGAGGAGCACATTAAACTGACCAATGCGATGCCCGGTTCAGAATATTTTTGCATTCTGGAAGAGTGTGAACTTTCCAGAAAGTTTCTCCGGCATACTTCTCTAAAAAGAGGCTGCCGCTCCCTCCTGCTCTTGGAGGTATCAGACCATCGTGATGGAGAAGAAGCCAACCATACAGATAGGTGAAGGGCATCTCTATTCTTGGGAATTCATCGGTCATCTTCCTTTGATTAGACAGCATATTGGTTACAAAATTTCGAAGACCTGCATTCAGCCTGCAAGTCATCGCTGATAATAAGTCTATCTTGTAGCCATACATAAGGCGCACTGCTGCAAAAACAACGCCTCTATGTATTCTATCCAGAGAGCTGGAACCAGGAACAACAAATCTTCTTAGCTAGAGAGAGGAATCCGACTAAATGACCGTTCTTCGACAAAGGTTTTCCACTTTGTCTCACATATGATCTGAAAGTGGTTCCGGCTTTGAATTTATACCAATCTTCGTTGATTATGAAATCTTTGCAGTCATATTTCTCCAGTAGATTGGTGATTTCACTCTCAGAGAGGGGCTTGAAATAATTAATCTGATATCTCCTCCTCTCATTTATCTTCTTCTCATCTTTTTTACGATTCATGAAAAGATAAGACATCCACTTCTGGATAAGGTTGCCGGCTTCTTCCTTAGTACTCTTGTAATACATAGTACATGTACCAAAATGGCACATCATTTCTTCAAACAGATATACCATCTCCGGGTTCTTCTGTGACAGAAAATTTAGCTCCTCGGTTGTAGGCACGTATTCTTCATACGGTAATGTGCCTGAAGGCAGATGCGAGATGTATTCCATCTCATGAAGGGCAAAACCCATCTCCCCTTTGGGAGTCATAAATGTTCTCGTCCGGTGGTTATATCTTTCAACCAGGGCCAGGAATAGAAATGGGTTGGGTTTGAAGCCGTAGGAGGAATTGACGATCGCGTCATAGAGATTTATCTGTTTCAGCTCATTCTCAAACTTTTCCAGAACCCAATGGACCAGAGTCCTCCACCTCATATTCTCCTGATTCATTAAGCCTATCAGCCTCGACGTTGAATCAGTGGGATAGAATGCCTTCTCATTTGCCATAAATTTATTGATGAAAACAGGTGTCCTGAATGGCATCAATATAGACGAGTCTTCGGGTGGCACACATCCCGACTTCAAACCTCGAAACAAGGATACGTGATTCTTCGGAGCACTGCAGAATCCGTCTTTCTTGTAAATGATTCGGCTCGCCTTAGCCTGCTGATATTCTGTTAAGTGCCAGGACATCTTTCTGGGGTAACTGGCATGCATGAATCTAATGATAGATAGACCCCTAGATACCTTCGGTCAGTACATGGGTTGTCTTGTATCACCTTCAAAATAGAAGCAGACCTTCTCCCTGATTCCTTTTGGTTGTGACTTATGTGCTATGGCATCCCCAAACAGAAATGCTGGTTTCTTGTGGAACACCAAGTCAAGACTCTGAAATGGTTCACCATTTATCAGACAGAGTAAAGTTGTATGGTCTTGATTCGTCAACAAAGACAGTCTGGTTTCCGAAGTATCAAACTGAGGAAACTGAACATGAGATAAATCATGCTTGAATGAGAAGCTCAAATGTCCTTCATAATCAGCTTCTTCACTGTGGATGTTCACTACAGAAAAGAAAAGAAGAAAAGATCAGATATGTTTTGCCACGCAGACTTCAGAAAAATCTATGTTTATGAGCTTTATGCGTGCTTAGCAGTGTTCGAAGAAAATTTCATAAGTCACGCAGACTTCAGACAGATATGCTGTCAAAATCACGCATATGATTAAGTCACGCAGACTTCAGACAGATATGCTGCTAAAATCACGCATGTGATTAATTTACGCAAAGTCTAGACAGATTAGAATGAAAGTCACGCATCATTGCCAGAATCACATTGAAGTGAAAATGACAAAAAATACGCTGACAGATCAAGACTAATCTATCTAGAGGATGACTCTTAGAAGCTGCGTGAATAATTCAACATTGACATCTCTGCCAATATATGCAAAATCACGCAGAGTCATGAAAGCTGCGTGAATAATTCAACATTGACATCTCTGCCAAAATATGAAAAATCACGCAGAGTCATGAGAGTCATGCTCATTTGCGTAAAACACAGAGCTTCGTAAACACGAAGATGTGAAGTATGGCCAACCCTAAAGAGGGGGCATACTTTATAAATATCCTTTGCCCTAAGAAGGGGGGATATATTTCAAAAGTTCATTATCGATTGTTTTAAGAATCCTAAGATTTCTATGTGGAGTTCATCTTCATCAAGTCGTCTTCATCGGTTCGTATCCCCATCTGTCACATACGCTGCATAGGGGGATGCGTAGCTTCGCGACGAGGAAGTCGGTCAGTGGTGGCACGCGAGGACCGGTCGGTGGTGGCACGCGAAGAAGTCGCAGGAGCTTTGCCCTTAGCCTGAGAGTCGATCTTCTTAGGAGCCATTGCTGAGAAGGAGAAGGAGAAGTCGGGGAAGACGAAGTTCTTCTGTGTGTGGGTTTTCTCTCTCTAAAGCAAGTAAAGAAAGAAGGAAGTGATTTATGACTTATTTATAGGCTCATGAAGAATTCCAAACGGCAAAGTCATTATTTGCCTCGATATAGGAGCTTTGCATGGGATCCTAAACCGCACAGAATCCCAACGGTCCAATCATTTCGGAGGAAATTTCTCTTTAAATCCTTTTGTCACGACCCGCACCCATTGTGAGGGTACGAGGGCGTAACAACGCCCAGCCTACGCCGTAGTGTCGGCGGTAGAACGCTGTTCTAGGTCATGAACTATAACTAACATAATATGAATGCTCTCCATAAGGAGGCCAACACAGAGGTACAACTCAATCACAATCTAGAGATAGAATATGGCACGATAAAATAGATAAGAGAATCCACAACTGAGGTACAACAGAAATGGAATACAAGTCTCAACATCTCTACAATATACAACTCTGAAACAAGACAACAACTAAACATGAAAGATAGAACAGTCTATGCTATCTATCTACACTATGCAAGGTATCATCCTCAGTAGCTGCCTGAACCTCTCCAGGGGTCCAGGTCGCGAGTGTCATCTAAGCAAACTCCAATGTAAGGGTGCAGGGTTCCTCATCATCCTCTGTAAAACTTCAACAGGTCCAGTCAGGACGGGAGCGAGCACAAAACATCTCACGCAGTTCATATTATGTTAGGAAATATAAAGCATGCAATAGAGTAAGGTACATGAAACACTGAAAGAAAAATATATATAAAATAATAGAGATTTGATAACAGAAATATCTATATATGATAAGTAAGAACTGTAAGCTAACTGTGATTTAGAGTAAAATATGGTTATGTAAACGGGCTAGGACAATGCAATGGTAACTCCATTGTACGTGGGTGTACAATCGACATATACAATAGTTATACAATGTTGTACAATAGGAATTGAATATATAACCAATTCTACTCCCCCTCCCCAATCGATACACAAGGATCCACTCTAGTTACGTTATCTTGCACAATAGTGTACAATGTTATACAATGGATGTACAATATTATACAATAGATATACAATGGTCTATCCCTGGGACTCATGTGATAATGAGAGTACAATATGCACAATGAGTGTACAAGGATATAGGTATTCAGTAAATACAATATGGAAGTGAAACGCACATCACAATATGTATCTAGTGAATACAAGGGGATAACATCCCAAAAAAAGATCCGTATAGTACCAATCCATGATAACAACGTGTCAGCATCAAGTACAGTAATCTAGAGCAAGAATGTAAATTCAGACAAGTATGAAACGGTCAGAGAATGTACTCGCCTGTATCTGAGTGTCCGAATGAAATGTACTGCCTGAGGAGAGGTGTCTGGCTCCTAATCAGAACAGCACAAGTCACAACAAGTCTAAAATGATATAATGAAGTCCGACTATGCATTCTACATGATTCTAAGTCAATCTAGGCCAAAGTCAACTCTTGGTCAACTTTGGTCAATCCTAGAAGTCAAACTAGGTCAACCTTGTCTAAACTAGGCTTAACTCAACTAGCTAGGTCTAACAAGTCATGCTAGGCTCTAACAAGTCTATACTAGACAACACACAACATTCAAGTACCCATACACCTATGCATATACAACACTATGTATATAGATACAATTATTGAAGTAACACCATGCATTCCTAGGCTAAATATTATATGTATACATATAGATATACATTTCACACATATATATAGACACATTACACCACACATATGTACATAGTTATATAATATACACATGAATATGCATATAGGGAGGAAAGCATGTGTGTGGTGTGTGACAGGGCAATACAAGAAGGCTATGTGTGTGTGTGTACTTGTGTGTACAGGAATTGATAAGTGAAGAGTGTGTGTGTGTGTGCAGGAATCAAACAGTGCAAGGTGTGTGTGCAAAACTGGACTAACCAACAGTGTAAAAGGTAATGTGTATGTGCCTTGTGTGTTCACAGGAATTAATCATCAATGAAAAGTGTGTGTGTTATCAGGTATTAAGTGCAGGAATTATAAATGGTGACAACAGATCCTGTTCTCAGGTTGATACAAAGAGCTCAGTTTTAAGTGAAGGTGCTTGCTAAAGTGTAAATCTGGAACTTAACCCACAGTCCTAATGATCAGTTAACATCCAACTGTAAAGGAGACAATTTATCAGTCCAAATCAGTGTAATATATTTGAAAGAAAACAGTGGATGAATTAGAAGGAAAGGCAATCCAACATCAAGTTAAAACTGGAATTATTCATATCTAGTTTCAGATTTACATTGCAAGGTTAGCAGTTAATAGCCAATCAATCAATTGCACTTAACCAATTAACAGTCCAACACATCAGTGAGCATCAAGGCTGTGAAGGACTTTAGGAATACAACTTGATAGTGTACAGTGTACAGTTCATTAATAATCTCAGGTTTCCACACAGTTTCAGTTGGCTTAAGAAATTCCCAGGTTAGCCACATTGCAACACACATAGATTTAAGAATAATCAAGAACAGTTCACTATCCCAACCATGACTAGCCCCTAACAGTGTAACAATCGATCACAACTCAATGATCAACATTTTCACAAGGTTAGAATCAACCAGGCAACATTACTTTAAAACTGGAAATGAAGGTTAACAAGCAATATTAACTTGTATCAGTTAATTCATTAGAGCCCCAACTCATAGTTCAAATCCTAATTATATGGATCCAACACATATTCCAACAAGTAAATCATCTTATCATAGTTTAACAATTCTGTGGGATTCATTAGACAGTTAAAAACATTGATTAAATGGATAAGAATGGTTTAACAGTTGAAGAAACTAAGTGATGTATCAATGTATCAGAAATTTCCACAGTCCCAACCAACTCGAGCCCAAACTCCACATACAACCTAAACAATTTGTAATCCTATCATAACAGAGATTAAACATGATGTTTAGAAACTAATTAACCCTTAAAACATCACTTAAAAACATTTAAAATGATTTAATCAACAGAATACTATTTACAGGACAAAACACATAGAGCCATTCCTCGTGCACGTGTGCACGCGTGTCGTGTGCACGACACGACACGAACTAGGTCGAGTCCCTTTGCAGGGTGGTTTGCCTAGGGTCCCCCCTAGGTCTGTGTCACCCTGGTTTGGGTCAACGTGTCATGTGTCGTGACTGGTACAGGCGTATCAGAACCAAAAACACACTGAAACCAACCCAGGCAAAAACCAGTGTATACATCAGTGCGTGTCCGACACGACACCATAGGTCATGCCACTTGGGGAGTGTCATGACAGATACTGCCCCAAAGTGTCCAGTAAAAATCACGTGCTCTAGTGCCGTGTCCAGTGAGCAATCGTGCTCGAGTAGCAGGGGAAGTGAACCAGTCCCGAGCCAGTGCACACATTCGTGTCCAGCCCGATTTGCACCCGACACAGACACAAAACGGCCATGGCCCCTTCACAAAAATCAACAAGCACACATAGATCTACATTCCTATTCAAGCAGAATTTAAAAACAGCAAAGTTGATCTCTTAGGGGCATTTCGTCGAACACCCTACACACTTGACTGATACGTGTCCGATACGGACACGAAATGGATTCGAACCCTAGGTTTAGCCTATCCTACAGTTGGGGTAGGGCTAGGGCCTCCCTAAAATGGAACCCAACAAGAAAATCATGGGTTAGAATTGGTTTTACGTATTGATGAACAATGGGTGAAAAAGTCTTCAAATGGGATGAACTCCTCAAGCCACCAAGTCCCACAAATTGTTTCTTCCTGCAACCAATTAATACCAGCAGCAAGAGTATGAATTTTAGGTCCTAAAGAAATTGGTTTGAGGAAAAAAGGACTTAAATTGGATTTTTAATGATTTTTGGAAGATGGAACTCACCTGTTTCCTTAGAACTTTTGGATGAACCCTAAAAGAGGCTAGCCCTAAAATCTAGGAGGGATTATATAGAGGGGGCTGCCTAGTGGCCGGCCAAGGCTAGGTCTAGGGTTAGGTTGGCTAGTTATGTTGAGCCTTCTATGGTTTAAGTCATAATCATGGCTTATGACTTAAAACTCTACTTAAGTCAAATAACCATATTATTAGTCAACTCTAGTCTAACTAGGGTGGCATGACCAAATCAAGACCAAACTCAACTAGGGTTAGCTCCTAGGTCTGTCTACCATGGTCATTGCTAGTCAAAGTCAACCTAGTCAACCCTCATTCAAACAATTCCAAAATAATTCCTATAAATTCCTATAAATTCAAATAATTTCTAATAACCTTAAATAACCCTAAAAATGTCAAAATACCCTAATCACATGGCTAGGCTTCTAGGGTAGGCAGTCTCTACTGTTCACTAGCAAACACCATAAATCATAAGTCATGTATTTAAATACTTCAAATAAATAAAAATCACTAATAATCATAATATGAAATAAATACCATTAAATAATAATTATAATTACAAAATTTCAAAATTACCGTCTTCTGGAAAATTGGGTGTTACAATCCTACCCACCTTATAAAAATTTCGTCCTCGAAATTAAGATGGTCGCACCTTTTCTAGGTTAAACCCCCAGCAATCATAGTCTCAGAATCTATCTTAAATTATACAGTTGAAAAGTGTAACCTATGGGGTAATGGCATGCAATATCAGTCTGGGGTCTCATCTAGTTATACTAACCATGCTACAGTACTAGGCAATCACAAGGTATCAAAACATACAAGCAAGGGATGCATCAAAATTCTCAAAAAGAAATACTAAGGTTAGGTCAAAACTCACCTCCAGCTAGGTCTGAGAACCAGAACTCCCTCCTGGAAGCAGGCCCTGGTTGGTAGGTACATCAGGACAATGTTGCACCCAGTGTGCAGCTGACCCACAGAATAGGCACAAACCTAGTCTCTTTCTACAGTTGCTCCACTTGTGTCCAGGCTTCTTACAGTAGGCACAGATAGGCTCTGGCTCAGCTGGCCTCTGCTGGACAGGAGACTGGGCTGGGTATAATGATATAGGCTGGATAAATGGGTACTCCTCAAACTCTGGGTAGGACTGGGTACTGCTCCTCGCCCTCTTGGGGCTAGGCTCTCCCTCTGGAAGCACAAAGTTCCGCTGACGTAGCAACCTCTGGATTTGCTCCCTCATGGCCTCCTCATGAACTCTCTGTGACTCCATCAACCTTTCTTGGAAAAATACAAACACCTGGGCTGCGTCAAGTAGCAAACCTCCATGTGGTACAGCAGGAAGTACAGAGGGTAGGGAAGGGCTCTCGGTCTCAGGCAAATCTGCAGCTCTCTCCTGAACGACAGGAGATGAAGGAAGACTCTCTGGCGAGGCTACCACCACCTCCTCAATGGCAGGAGGTGCCACCACCCCCTGATCAGACAGAGGGATAACTACCTCCTGAACAGTAGGAGGTGGAGGCACACTCTCAGTAGCTGCAGCTGCTCTCAGGCGACGGGCTCGGGTCATGGGTGCCATACTGAAAGAAAAGAGAATAAATAAAAATAAATTAATCACCAAGGCTGAAAAAAAAAACTAGTAAATATAAACAAGGAAGAACCAGCTACAAGAATCACTATTTTAAGCCAGGCTATACTATCATTCCTAAGACAAGGGCCTAATCACAAGTCATCAAATCATCACACTAAGAAGGAACTATATATACATAGACTCTATAAAACTAAATAAAAAAAAACTCTACTCCTAAATTATTGATAATGGAAAACAATTTATAATAACTGGAATGAAGATAGAGACGATATATTTAAGAACCTTTCCAAGATACAATCTGATAATCATATGCGTCTGCCCAAAATCATGATACTCAGAATCCTCGCCACGCTAGTAAGCAAAGCTGCGATAAACGATAGAGTCCATAACAGGGCATGCACCTCTATAATCATGTCTTCTGGAATTCTCGCTATGCCGACTAGTATAGCTGCGAGAAATTCCAAATCTCATAACCAAGATACGTACATCTGGAGTCAGGTCTCTATGTTTCCGCCACGCCAGCTAATATAGCTGCGATAAACTCTAGGTTCAATAACCAAGTAGACGTTTTACCATCCCTGTATTCCCGTCGACATATGTTATCAGAAAAATATCGTAGCTCAGGCCATAAAAATTCATCTCGATAGAAAAATCAAATCAACAACGATCCAACAAAATCAAATTCAATAATCAAGGAGTGAGAACGAACAAAACAAGGGAAAGGATTTCAAATTAAAGTCTAAATAAG
The DNA here is from genome assembly GCA_029216955.1 of Iris pallida. Lineage (NCBI taxonomy): Eukaryota > Viridiplantae > Streptophyta > Magnoliopsida > Asparagales > Iridaceae > Iris > Iris pallida. Next base: position 17,443,207 of record JANAVB010016599.1, on the reverse strand, counting down.
ATTCTCAAGGGTCATCCCAGGAATCTTTCAGGGAATCCTAACTGTGATTGAGTACCTTCAAAATATATATCCTAATCCTACTGCGGGCTGTAGTGATACTCTAGTTCGAATACCACTACAATAACTCGAACCTGCATGGGCCACCACTAAAAACGTATCATGACCCGCACCCACTGTGAGGGTACGAGGGCGTAACAACGCCCAACCTACGCCGCAGTGTCGGCGGTAGAAAGCTGTTCTAGGTCATGAACTATAACTAACATAATATGAATGCTCTCCATAAGGAGGCCAACACAGAGGTACAACTCAATCACAATCTAGAGATAGAATATGACACGATAAAATAGATAAGAGAATCCACAACTGAGGTACAACAGAAATGGAATACAAGTCTCAACATCTCTACAATATACAACTCTGAAACAAGACAACAACTAAACATGAAAGATAGAACAGTCTAAGCTATCTATCTACACTATGCAAGGTATCATCCTCAGCAGCTGTCTGAACCTCTCCAGGGGTCCAGGTCGCGAGTGTCATCTAGGCAAACTCCAATGTAAGGGTGCAGGGTTCCTCATCATCCTCTGTAAAATTTCAACAAGTCCAGTCAGGACGGAAGCGAGCACAAAACATCTCACGCAGTTCATATCATATTAGGAAATATAAAGCATGCAATAGAGTAAGGTACATGAAACGCTGAAAGAAGAATATATATAAAACAATAGAGATTTGATAACAAAAATATCTATATATGATAAGTAAGAACTGTAAGCTAACTGTGATTTAGAGTATAATATGGTTATGTAAACGGGCTAGGACAATGCAATGGTAACTCCATTGTACGTGGGTGTACAATCGACATATACAATAGTTATACAATATTGTACAATAGAAATTGAATACATAACCAATTCTACTCCCCCTCTCCAATCGATACACAAGGATCCACTCTAGTTACGTTATCTTGCACAATAGTGTACAATGTTATACAATGGATGTACAATATTATACAATATATGTACAATGGTCTATCCCTGGGACTCATGTGATAATGAAAGTACAATATGCACAATGAGTGTACAAGGATATAGGTATTCAGTAAATACAATATGGAAGTGAAACGCACATTACAATATGTATCTAGTGAATACAAGGGGATAACATCCCAAAAGAAGATCCGTATAGTACCAATACGTGATAACAACGTGTCAGCATCAAGTACAGTAATCTAGAGCAAGAATGTAAATCCACACAAGTATGAAACGGTCAGAGAATGTACTCGCCTGTATCTGAGTGTCCGGATGAAATGTACTGTCCGAGGAGAGGTGTCTGGCTCCTAATCAGAACAACACAAGTCACAAAAAGTCTAAAATGATATAATGAAGTCCGACTATGCATTCTACATGATTCTAAGTCAATCTAGGCCAAAGTCAACTCTTGGTCAACTTTGGTCAACCCTAGAAGTCAAACTAGGTCAACCTTGTCTAAACTAGGCTTAACTCAACTAGCTAGGTCTAACAAGTCATGCTAGGCTCTAACAAGTCTATACTAGACAACACACAACATTCAAGTACCCATACACCTATGCATATACAACACTATGTATATAGATACAATTATTGAAGTAACACCATGCATTCCTAGGCTAAATATTATATGTATACATATAGATATACATTTCACACATATATATAGACACATTACACCACACATATGTACATAGTTATATAATATACACATGAATATGCATATGGGGAGGAAAGCATGTGTGTGGTGTGTGACAGGGCAATACAAGAAGGCTATGTGTGTGTGTACTTGTGTGTGCAGGAATTGATAAGTGAAGAGTGTGTGTGTGTGCAGGAATCAAACAGTGCAAGGTGTGTGTGCAAAACTGGACTAACCAACAGTGTAAAGGGTAATGTGTATGTGCCTTGTGTGTTCACAGGAATTAATCATCAATGAAAAGTGTGTGTTTTATCAGGTATTAAGTGCAGGAATTATAAATGGTGACAACAGACCCTGTTCTCAGGTTGATACAAAGAGCTCAGTTTTAAGTGAAGGTGCTTGCTAAAGTGTAAATCTGGAACTTAACCCACAGTCCTAATGATCAGTTAACATCCAACTGTAAAGGAGACAATTTATCAGTCCAAATCAGTGTAATATATTTGAAAGAAAACAGTGGATGAATTAGAAGAAAAGGCAATCCAACATCAATTTAAAACTAGAATTATTCATATCTAGTTTCAGATTTACATTGCAAGGTTAGCAGTTAATAGCCAATCAATCAATTGCACTTAACCAATTAACAGTCCAACACATCAGTGAGCATCAAGGCTGTGAAGGACTTTAGGAATACAACTTGATAGTGTACAGTGTACAGTTCATTAATAATCTCAGGTTTCCACACAGTTTCAGTTGGCTTAAGAAATTCCCAGGTTAGCCACATTGCAACACACATAGATTTAAGAATAATCAAGAACAGTTCACTATCCCTACCATGACTAGCCCCTAACAGTGTAACAATCGATCACAACTCAATGATCAACATTTTCACAAGGTTAGAAAAACCAGGCAACATTACTTTAAAACTGGAAATGAAGGTTAACAAGCAATATTAACTTGTATCAGTTAATTCATTAGAGCCCCAACTCATAGTTCAAATCCTAATTATATAGATCCAACACATATTCCAACAACTAAATCATCTTATCATAGGCTAACAATTCTGTGGGATTCATTAGACAGTTAAAAACATTGATTAAATGGATAAGAATGGCTTAACCGTTGAAGAAACTAAGTGATGTATCAATGTATCAGAAATTTCCACAGTCCCAACCAACTCGAGCCCAAACTCCACATACAACCTAAACAATTTGTAATCCTATCATAACAGAGATTAAACATGATGTTTAGAAACTAATTAACCCTTAAAACATCACTTAAAAACATTTAAAATGATTTAATCAACAGAATACTATTTACAGGACAAAACACATAGAGCCATTCCTCGTGCACGTGTGCACGCGTGTCATGTGCACGACACGACACGAACTGGGTCGAGTCCCTTTGCAGGGTGGTTTGCCTAGGGTCCCCCCTAGGTCTGTGTCACCCTGGTTTGGGTCAACGTGTCCTGTGTCGTGACTGGTACAGGCGTATCAGAACCAAAAACACACTGAAACCAACCCAGGCAAAAACCAGTGTACACATCCGTGCGTGTCCGACACGACACCATAGGTCATGCCACTTGGGGAGTGTCATGACAGACACTGCCCCAAAGTGTCCAGTGAAAATCACGTGCTCTAGTGCCGTGTCCAGTGAGCAATCGTGCTCGAGTAGCAGGGGAAGTGAACCAGTCCCGAGCCAGTGCACACATTCGTGTCCAGCCCGATTTGCACCCGACACAGACACAAAACGGCCATGGCCCCTTCACAAAAATCAACAAGCACACATAGATCTACATTCCTATTCAAGCAGAATTTAAAAACAGCAAAGTTGATCTCTTAGGGGCATTTCGTCGAACACCCTACACACTTGACTGATACGTGTCCGATACGGACACGAAATGGATTCGAACCCTAGGTTTAGTCTATCCTACAGTTGGGGTAGGGCTAGGGCCTCCCTAAAATGCAACCCAATAAGAAAATCATGGGTTAGAATTGGTTTTACCTATTGATGAACAATGGGTGAAAAAGTCTTCAAATGGGATGAACTCCTCAAGCCACCAAGTCCCACAAATTATTTCTTCCTGCAACCAATTAATACCAGCAGCAAGAGTATGAATTTTAGGTCCTAAAGAAATTGGTTTGAGGGAAAAGGACTTAAATTGGATTTTTAATGATTTTTGGAAGATGGAACTCACCTCTTTCCTTAGAACTTTTGGATGAACCCTAAAAGAGGCTAGCCCTAAAATCTAGGAGGGATTATATAGGGGGGGCTGCCTAGTGGCCGGCCAAGGCTAGGGCTAGGGTTAGGTTGGCTAGTTAGGTTGAGCCTTCTATGGTTTAAGTCATAATCATGGCTTATGACTTAAAACTCTACTTAAGTCAAATAACCATATTATTAGTCAACTCTAGTCTAACTAGGGTGGCATGACCAAATCAAGACCAAACTCAACTAGGATTAGCTCATAGTTCTGTCTACCATGGTCATTGCTAGTCAAAGTCAACCTAGTCAACCCTCATTCAAACAATTCCAAAATAATTCCTAAAAATTCCTATAAATTCAAATAATTTCTAATAACCTTAAATAACCCTAAAAATGTCAAAATACCCTAATCACATGGCTAGGCTTCTAGGGTAGGCAGTCTCTTCTGTTCACTAGCAAACACCATAAATCATAAGTCATGTATTTAAATACTTTAAAATAAATGAAAATCACTAATAATCATAATATGAAATAAATACCATTAAATAATAATTATAATTACAAAATTTCAAAATTACCCTCTTCTGGAAAACTGGGTGTTACACCTTTGAGCGTGACTAAATTCATTTTTTTATCTCGATTTCAAAGTATTTCAAAATAATTTATCATTTTTTGAAAACTTTGAAGGTGTAGGCCTCAAAAATGAAAGTCACGCAGAGTTGATCAAGAAAATGTCTAAAAGTCACGCTGAGTTCTGTCAGATTATTTCCTAAAATATACGCAGAGTTTAAACGGTACGCAAGGACAGCTCATCATTTGTCAGAGTGTTATTATGACTGACAGCACGACAGTCAAAGAATGTCTCCTCGTATGCCACATATGCACGGAACTCGAGAGATCTCAGCCGACTATTGCGTGACTTTCGAAATCTTCCTCAACAAGACTCAGTCTTCGTCAAGTTGGCGTACCAAAAGGAGCTTATCCTCATTTAATGCGACTGACAAAGCAATCAATGTCAGAGATTTTGTGTCAGTTGAGGTATGTCGAATCAAGACAGCTGGCCGTTCTGACTCAAGTCTGCGTGTATTTTGAACTTCTATGTTCCTTCCTCAAGTTTGCGTGGATTCTGAGCCTTCAGTGTTTCTTCCTCAAGTTTGTATGGATTCTGAGCCTTCTTCCTCAAGTTTGCGTGGATTCAGAGCTTTCTTCCTCAAGTTTACGTGGATTCTGAGCCTTCTGCCTCAAGTTGGCGTGTATTCTGAAGTCTTCTGCCCCAAGTCTGCGTGGATTTCATCCTCAACCAGTTGGCGTAGATTATCATCTCAAATTGGAGTACATGGCACACATGCCACAGATCTCTCGTATGCGTGCCCAGTAACTTGCACACGACTCATGCACAATTGCCATGTATCCAACAGTTACAGGCCACGTCCAGTAACTGCTCATTAACCTTGCGTATGTTTGAGTCCTGCGTGATTATCAGCTATGCACAGGTTATGAAGGCAGTTATCTTTTTAGTTATTTTTGACTCTATAAATAGAGTTCTTTTCTCATTCATTGTACAGATACACAGATATCTAAATTACTGTCGAATTTTTGAGAGCTTTTCTTCTTCGCATCGTCTAAGGGATAAAGCGATCGTCTTCTAGATCGGATTCCTACAGTTGTAATTTTCCCAGAAACACAATAAATAAAGTGAATTTATTTATGGAAAATACTTGAAGTACGTGTTTACTCAGAAGGAGTTGAACATGCGGCAGAGGCGGTGGTTAGAGCTGATGAAGGACTTCGATATATCCTTGCAGTACCATCCGGAGAAGGCCAACGTAGTTGCAGATGCCTTGAGCAGGTATCCAGTTACTATGTTCTTGACGACAGATCGTCACTTGTTGGCTGACCTGGATAGTTTGGATATCAAGGTCATCATTCAGGGCATGGAGATCCAGATGTGGGGTTTGCAGATTCAGTCTGAGCTGATGGATAGAGTCAGGTCAGCGCAGTATGATGATGTTGCCCTGAAGAGCATCAGGGAGCAGGTGCAGACGGGCTTGCTTGACGATTTCTCTGTAGCCGAAGACGGGTCGTTACGGTACGGTACTAGGCTGTGCATTCCGCGTGGAGAGCTTCGGGAGGAGGTTCTTCAGGAGGTGCATCGCTCTCAGTATTCTATGCATCCTGGGGCCAACAAGATGTATAGGGACCTGAGAGAGCACGTGTGATGGTATGGCATGAAGCACGAGGTAGCTCAGTTTGTATCTCGTTGCCTTGTGTGCCAGCAGGTGAAGGCCGAGAGATAGAGACCAGGTGGATTGCTACAGCCGCTACCCATTCCCGAGTGGAAGTGGGAGCACATCACCATGGACTTTGTATCTGGACTTCCACGATCGCCAGGAGGAAAGGACGCAGTTTGGGTCATAGTTGATAGATTGACCAAATCGGTCCACTTTTTGC
>JANAVB010016599.1:17249392-17431892 GCA_029216955.1 Iris pallida | reverse complement strand
TCATTATACTATCTCTTATAGAATTTGTCAATTCACATGAAACTACTGTTAGCGCTTGTACTTGCTCATTTTCCTGACAGAATACCGTTATGATATATTACAGATGATTCTGAGGCGGACTGCTCGACCTATTATGGGCTCGAGTTAGATGGAGTAGTCCAGGACCGTGGCCTTATAGTAGAGCCACTAGACTTTGTACTTCCAGAGTAGTATAGATTAGCTAGGTTTGACTGGACTTCGTTCCAGCTAGTATATCAGACTGTAGCTTTCTATGTTATATTTTGAGACCCTGAGATGTTGTATATATTCTGGGCTTGTATCAGACACTGGACTTATTCTATTTTCATCTATCATATGTTCTCTTTCTGAGCTATCTACCTTAGTTTTATTTTATGATTGAGACTGTATTGATATGTCACCTCCATTCGGAGAGTATATACTGTACAGGTACCTTTATACTGTTAGTCGTAGTATTTACAGACGTTATATACAGCGTTCTACCGCCGATATTGCGGCGTAGGCTGGACGTACCCACGTGCTCGTGTCCCTCATAAGGGTGCGGGTCGTGACACGTTCTAAGTGATTGAGGAATTTTTTTGGTTCTTTATAAAGGCACTTCACTTTTTTATTAGGGTTATCCCATTTTAAACTTTATATTATTTACAAGTTTGCCATTGAAAAATTGATTAGGGCTATTCCACTCTTTGGTATAAAAGTCACTTTTTTCTATTTTTTTCCTCTTCTTCTTCCTCAACCCATCCAAGAAGAAGAAGAACGACAACAACAACAACAACAACAACAACAACAACAACAACAAAAATGTTAAACCCTAATATTGGTGGAAATTCTAGTATTGTTATCCCTAATTTTTTTTCTCATTTCCATTTTCGATGACACCCAAAGGCTCCTCATAATATACAAACCCTAATATGGGAGAAAATCCCAATATTGTTGTTCAACTAGTGCAAACAATGACTACCCAATTTTCTGGCAGTCCTATAAACTGAATGGACTGCCAGAAAACTGGACAGTCCTAAGTCACAACATGTGAAACAAAGGACTGCCCATTTTTCTGGCAGTCCTTACTGTATGTAGGACTGTCTAGTTTTCTGGCAGTCCTGAATACAGTAAGGACTGTCAGAAAAATGGACAGTCCTTTGTTTTACATGTTGTGACTTAGGACTGCCCAGTTTTCTGGCAATCCATTCAGTTTGTAGGACTGCCAGAAAATTGGATAGTCCTGGTTGACGCATAGTTTTCTCGTTCGTGCATACTTATGTTTAATTTAAATGGATAATTTCTGACTCCGAATGTAGTTTAATTCAAATGGGCTACAAACAATTGAAATAAATAATATAATTGATGCTTGAATTTTTCAATTTAATTTCTAGGATTTTGGAAACAAATAGAGAAAGAATTTGGGTGCCATCGATCTTCTTGAGAAGGAAATTTGGAAGAGAAGAGGAAGAAGAAGAGAAAATTTCTAGGGTGGAAATTTTTTTAGGAATTTTCAAATTAAATTCTTGCTTGGGGATGGAGAAATGGTGGAGGAGAAGAGGAAGAAGAAGAAGAAGGGAGGAGTTAGGGTTTAGGAAGAGAGAGAAAAAAATTTGCAAATGAGAGAAAAAATTTGGATTTGAGGGGATTTCACTTTAGGACAGGCCTAAATCAAAAAATAGGATGTCCTGAGTAAAACACAAAAAAATCTGGACTAGTCCCAATCCGAACTAGTCCTGATCAAAAAATGAAGTGCCCTTATAACTAACCATTTTTTTTACTCTCACATCCCCATAGGAGATAGTACTCTCTTTTGCATAAAATGCCCAACTATAAGTTGGATGCACGCTTTAACACTTTAATCGCTGTGGATCGGACCAGAGATAAAACAATATTTTTTTTCCTCACGTCGCACGTCTGCTAGTTACACCACGGTGCAGTTCGGTTGCGTTACGGGTGTCATGCCGCGAGTTGCTAGATAAACTGCGGATTTCTAGTTGAACTACAAAATGGTTCTCGTATGGAGTGGTTCCTAGTTTCCCATGAATTTATGATCTTTCACATTCACGAATCACAGTTCCCACATAATTTTTGTAATATGATTAGTGGTACGGTTACGGAATCTAGGTTATACAAATATACTTTATGTTTTCATCTATACACCCAAAAAAAAAGATTTTTTTAGGGGCACCACCACTTCTACTAGGGAACAACCCAAAAAATTTTTGAAAAAATTACAAGTTTGCCATTGATTTTTTTTTACTAGGGGGGCAGCCCAAAAAACACTATAAAAGCCAATTTCATTTTAATTCATCTCTCTCTTTCTTCCTCTACTACTTCTCTCCCTCCACTCTTTTTTTCTCCTCCTCATATAAACATATAATTAACCTAACCTAGGTGAAATTGTCCCCCAACCTAAAATTGTTGAAGATTTTTGGTAGAATACAGTGTCAATCAATTCTCCCATTTATTTGTAAGTCGTCGAATTTATTTTTGTGTAATATTTTAAGTTTTAACCTAAATTTTACATATAAAAGTTGAATTTTTTGTTTAATGTAGAAAGAAATAGAAAATGGAACAACCCGGACCATCAAATGCTGGATACTCTCCTCCCACAATGTTCGAAGAACACTTTGACGTATCGGAAACCCTCGTGGTAACTACACTTGAACTTTACTTCGGATAAAAAATTGGACTTCGACACAGAGGACTGTCACAAATGTGGCAGTCCCTCACATATATAGGACTGCCATAGATGTGGCAGTCCTATATATGTGAGGGAATGCCACATTTATGGCAGTCCTCTGTATGTGAGGGAATGCCAAATCTGTGGCAGTCCTCTGTGTCCAAGTCATTTCCTCTTTTAAGTAGCCTGTCTTACCAACTTATCACCAATATTTTTAACATGATCCTCTAGCTAACTCTATAAATAATAATATGAGTATCATTTTCCATTCACTTAAGTGGAGAAATGAAGACATATCACATAAAGAGTAAATACAGAACCATATTTTAACAGTAAAAAAATATATAGGGGTCAATCGTATCACGTCTTGTCCATATATATATATTTTTTTTTTCTTGTCCATATATATATATATATATATATATATATATATATATATATATATATATATATATATATATATATATATATATATATATAACCCAAATATGAACATTGATCCAAATACTGATGTTACTTTCAAGTAGCAACTATATTACATTTATAACTAAATTTTAGAGAACTAAGGATTATATGTTGCAGACAGATACGCTTGAAGTGTCTCAACTTGTGACCAAGTACAGACTCCTCTATAAATAATAATACGTTTTATGTAGTTGTTTAGTTTTGACTTTTAACTTCTATTGTAGGACTTGCGATCTTTCGAGGTTGCGGTACATGCTCCAATTGCAATCGATGTAGGGCATTTATTTTGGACCGATCTTTCGTTTCAATCAAGCGACGATGCGGTACAATGGTGTCGAAAAGTTGGACGAAAAAATAAGTTGGTTCTAGTGATATCCAGATCGGCCCGAAATCGTCCGGAACGACACAGTGTGATGGTTGGCTGTGAAAGAGGTGGTGTGTTCAGATCGCACAAGAAAGACACAGTTATCCAAAATAAAGTTCCAAAAAAGAAAGCTGGAACGAGGAAATGTGGTTGTCCATTCACGATCCAGATTAGAAAAGAAGAAGAAGGAAAGTGGTCAGTACAAGTGAAGAATGGAACCCATAATCATGAGATTGCCGAGACACTATTGGGTCATCCGTATGTCGGACGATTGAACCCTACGGAGAAGAAGATAGCCGAAGACTTGTCTATTTCCGGTGTTGCACCGAGACAAATATATTCAGTCATACGGCATGAAGATGAGAAGAACATGTCTACGATGAGGTCAATATACAACGCCCTATCTTCTTCGAACGCTGTCCGGACCAAATCAAGAATGGCGATGCAAGAAGTGCTGAAGTTGCTTGCCGATAATCATTACGTTGAGTTCCATAGAACACATCCCCAGAGTAAGGAAGTAATTTCAATCTTTTGGGCTCATCCAGATTGCACAAGTCTGGCCAGGTCTTTTGCCGACGTGTTAGTCCTTGATTGCACGTACAAGACCAACAAATTCAAGATACCTTTCCTTCATATTGTCGGATTCACCTCTACTCGAAAAACATTTCCGGTGGCATTTTGCTTCATGAAGAGTGAAAAACTTGAAGACTACACATGGGCATTGGAGAAACTGAAAACACTTTACAGCGGTCATACAGAGCCATCAGTTCTTGTGACCGACAGAGAGTATGCCCTAATTAATGCTATTCGTATTGTTTTTTCTCAAGCGGATACATTGCTATGCACTTGGCATGTCAATCGTAATATTGAAGCCCAATGTAAGTTGAAGTTTCAGAAGGAGGAAGGTAAAATTGACATGCAAAATTTTCAAGAATTCTCCAATGACTGGAATTGTGTGTGGCGAGCCTCTACGATTGACAGTTACGACGCCGCATGGTACATGTTCAAGGATAAGTAGGAGGCGAGGGAGCCGACATGTATTTCATACATCAAAGATACATGGCTTGAACCGCACAAAGAACACTTCGTCTTAGCATGGACGAATTTGGTGAAGCATTACGGTACGACAACTACCAACCGTGTCGAAGGAGCACACTCTGTAGTGAAGAGACAACTAAAATCATCTCTCGGCAACTTTGTCTCTGTTTGGCAAGCTATACATCTTATGGTAGACCGGACGGTGAATGAAATTAAGGCATCATTTGATATGAGCTTAAATATAGTCAAGCATGAGCATAGAAAGAATGTACTGTTAGATGCTTTAGTTCGCGTGGTATCACATACGGCGTTGACATTAATATGTGATGAGATTGAAAGGTCGAAGAATGTCGGATTTGATCCCCAAGTTTACGGGTATGTACATCGACATACACTGGGCCTCCCTTGTGCACATCAGATTAATGAATATCGCCGTGAATCCATTCCTATTCTAGTAGAAGCAGTAGATCAACGTTGGAGGCAGTTGTCTATGATGCCTGTGGTAAAGACGGACGATGATTTCTTCTCTTTGCCACAACTGAAACTTCTTCACGCAAGGTGGTTAGCCTCAGTAGCAGCGGAGCGACAGTCCATTGAGCTTAAAATGCAAGAAATTGCATGTCCGGTCACTACTACAATGCATGAGCCGACCGTTGTTTCCAATCCTAAAGGCAGGCCTCAAACAAGATTGACTAGTTCACAGAAGAGAAGGCTGAAGTCAACTAGGAGAGATCCATCGCACTTTGAGCATGTTAAACGAAGCTTACAGCAAGCTCCACCCTCACGGAAGGGCAAGCTTGTTATTCGCCGAAAACTGGAGAAAATGGACATCCCAAGAGAAGATACCGTTGCAAGCCAAACACTGAGTTTGTATATTGATAAATTCCAACCTGAGCTTCGCCGATACATTTGGTCTATTGTCGATGTCCCCGGTGATGGCCATTGTGGATTCCATGTGCTTGCAAGACATCTTGGTTATGATATCAAAGACGGATGGAGACGGGTGAGACAGGAGCTGTACGAGGAGTTAGAGACGCGTCTTCCATTCTACTCCCACCTCCTAAGCGAAGAAACGGTTGCAAGTTTGTTGTTAAGTATCCTTTGCACCGACAGTGTTACCGGAACAGACCACTACATGTCAGTCCCGTCTGCCGGCTATTTATTTGCCAATATGTACATGATACCTCTCGTAATTTTCTCGATGGGTATTAGAGAAACATTCTTTCCGATGTGCGCACTGGACCACGGACATTCTAACCTATGTACTATAGGTCACATCGGTGATCACTTCGTCATACTAAAGATGATCGGTCATTCTCCGATTCCTCCACCTTCAACAGTTTGGTACAAAAGAGCACCGGTCGAAGCCAGAGCTTGGACCACACCTTTAGATCATCAAATCGACCATTGTAAGAAGTTGTTGAAGTTTGAGGAGCCAAGAGACTTACCTGCTGACCACTGTGACGTCGAAATCGACTGAGTATCAATGTGTTATATGGAGGACCACTTTTGTATACATTTTGGCATTTTGGTTATAGAGGACCACTTTTGCATACATTAAACTATGAAATATGAAGTCCAATATATGTTTCTTACTTTTATCCATGTGTTATATGTCTTTTATCTGGGTGTTATACATGTGTGTTTTGTGTGTTTTGGGTATTATACATGTGTGTGATACATGTGTGCTACTTTTCTTCAATTCATCTAGGACTGCCACAGACAGGGCAGTCCTTCACAAGTGTTGGACTGCCCTGTGTGTGGCAGTCCTAGTTGAATTGTTCTGTGATTTGATCACAGAATATTTTAGCAAGGACTGCCTCACACAGGGCAGTCCAACACTTGTGAAGGACTGTCCTGTGTGTGGCAGTCCTAGATGAATTATTCTGTGATTTGATCAAAGAACATTTTAGCAAGGACTACCACACACAGGGCAGTCCAACACTTATGAAGGACTGCCCTGTGTGTGGCAGTCCTAGATGAATTGTTCTGTGATTTTATCACAGAATATTTTAGCAAGGACTGTCATACACAGGGCAGTCCAACACTTGTGAAGAACTGCCCTATGTGTGGCAGTCTTAGTTGATTGATCACAGAACAATTCATCTAGGACTGCCACAGACAGGGCAGTCCTTCACAAGTGTTGGACTTTCCTGTGTGTGGCAGTCCTTGCTAAAATGTTCTGTGATCAAATCACAGAACAATTCAACTAGTGTCAACACAAGAATTATTTCGACAGAATAGTGTCAACATCCAAAATAGATATCCCACACGTATTCAACAGATATCCCACACATTTTTAACATCCAAAATAGTGTCAACATCCAAAATAGTGTCAACACAAGAATTATTTCGACAGATATCCCAAAATAGTGTCATCTAAAGTATCCCACATATTTTCAACATCCAAAATAGTGTCAACACCCAAAAATATCACATATCCAACACATATCCAACAGAAGTATATCAACATCCAACAACATGCTCGACACAAGTATTCAACATCATACAATCAGACGTCAGACAATCATACTACATATCATGGCGGGCCTTCGAACGAGACTCCGCATTACGCATGAATGGGAACTCAACCTCGTCGTCGATGCGCTCAAGCTCGTTGACGACCAAGGTACTAGTGTCGACCAAGACACTAGTGTCACTTTGGCAAGCGCTCTGAAGTATCTTGGCCAGTTCCTTCGCCCTTCTAGACTGTAAATGAAAGTATAATTGAATTTAGTATACAAACATGAAAATCTCGAACTAACTACTAATGCGGAACTCACCATCTTCACCAATGAAGCATACAAGATGTTTTTCGAAGGAAGGTTTCCAACAGCTACTATGGCCGCGGGACCCGGGTTTGTAGGGTTCAACAACTTAGGATGTCCGACCCGCCGGAAGTACGGTATGTAGTCCTTGCTGCAGTCGGCCATCAGGGTGATCGATTGACTCTTATCTTCCCCAAGCAGGTGCCTTTGCCACTCGGAGTAGAAGTCTGTCACCCAGTCGAAATACGCCGGTTTGTAGTTCAATGGTTGGGTCCCGCGGGGAGGTTCCAACATCTTTAGTGTGCGCTTCGGCACACTTTGCACGAAGCCAAACTGCCGAAGTATACGATCAGGCATGTACGGCTCCGTGATATCTAGCATGTGATCATGCCATAAAATAAAGAAACTGGTTGGATGGCACGACTCCCCTCGCGCAAATCCCGGTATGGATCCCAAAATATCTGTAGGAAAACAGTTAACAGCAAAAAAAAATTTAACATGAAAAAATAAGTCACAATTTATTACCTCTTCTGGTACCAAATTGTCAAGTACTTCACGAATGGTATCCAGTATTTGCCAATCTTTGGTTTCCACCTGGGCCGACCTCCATCGAGCCACTCTAGGAAGGTGTTCAAAATAGTTTGGGTTCAGGTCACCCCGCCTGAGCATCAGAAAGTGCTCGTATATCCATGTCTATTCAATTTATAAGTTAATAGTCACAAAATATAAACAACAAAATGAAGTATACGAGACTAAATTGTTAGAAGTTTTCTTACATGTAGCAGAGTCTGGCATCCGACAATTGTCTTAGTCCCGACACGGGATGCGATGCCGAGCTCGCGGTAAAGATAGGCGAGAATACCGCTACCCCACGATATATCAATAAAGTCATCCACGGACAATAAATTGAGCAAGTACCTCGCATGTATCGATGTTCCGGACTTGTCCGAAATGTCCACCGTTCCTAGGACGAACAGCATGTAAGCATGGGCCACCGCGTCGACCAACTCATCATCATCCTCAGCCAATTCCATATTCATGAAGTGCTCCACCAGAAATGACAGAGAAATTCTATATGATTTCTTGAAGCCGGGGAGAGTTGTAAAACTAGTTTCCTCAAATCCAAGGTTACTTGAGACAAACTTGACGATCTTCAAGTACCATTTTGTGGATTTTTTATCTCTGTAATGTTCTTTGGTCATGACGCGACCGGTAACTGATAGCTCCAGTATCTGGTAGACGTCGTCAAGTGTAATGGTCATCTCTCCGCATGGGAGATGAAACGTGTTGGTCTCCGGGTGCCATCTCTCCACAAAGGCGGATATCAGGGCACTATCCATTGTCCTATAGGCATAATCTGCCAAATTATCCAAACCGCTCGGTACGATTTTCTCCTGGACGGCCTCCGGTAAGCTTCTAAACGGCCAAGACACGGTTTTCTTCCCGTGACTCACAGCCCTAAGGATACGATATGTCCTCTGTATATCAAACAACATATAAAAACATAAAAAAATATGAAATACATATAGATATCATATACTAAACTGCTAGCTTATAAAAGTAATACACATACCGGGTGGTAGGAGTTGGCTAATTGGCACGTCGTCGTCATCACTGGAAGAAGGAGAAGGAGTACGAGCTCGTTGCTTCGACCGAGCTTGTGCAACCGGTGGGGGTCTCCGTGTCCCAGCCCGACCTTGGCGCTCCGGTTCGGAAATTGTAATCGAACGCTCAAGAGGACGTTCCGCGCGTTCCTTCCGCTTTGACGCGGTGGGGCGTATTCTTTTTGGTGCGTCCGGAGGACTGTCACCCCTATAGAACAATGGATTGTGCGACCGTACAATTAATAACTAATGCAGACTAAAATAGAACTGTTACCCCCTATCTCCCACCCCCAGAACTGAGTACAGTAGGACTGCCAAGCATGTGACAGTCCACATGTAAACAAGGACTGCCACAGGCCTGACAGTCCTTTATTGAAAGAGGACTGCCAGGACTGTGGCAGTCCTTGTGTACATGTGGACTGCCACATGCTTGGCAGTCCTACTGTACTCGGCCAACAGACAAACGACTCGCTAGTTTGTCGTTTTCTAGGGTTAGGGTTTGAAGAGAAATTGTGGGTTTGTCGTGTTAGAAAATACCATTCATAAACCCTAAAGACATTCTAAACCTAAATTATCAAAAGTTTTTAGACAATTAAAACTATTCTAGGGTTTCGAATAAAATGTAGAAAATTATAGAAGAAATTAGGGAAGAACGTACCTAGAATCCGATTTCTTCGACTTGCGTGTCATCTCGTCGAATGTGGGAGTGTTCTTGAAAGAAATTTGGTGGAGGAATTATGATTAGAGTGGTGGAGGAGAATTTTCTAGGGTTTAGGGAGAGGGAGAGAGCTCTTCTTCTTTTTCTTTTGGAGGAGAGAGAGAGAAAATGATGAAATGGAAAGGAAATGTTAGTTTGGGGGGTTGGGCTGCCCCCTTGTAAAATTTGGACTGTCCCCTAGTAAAATCTCCACCAAATGGGATGTCCCCTAAGTAAGGACTGCCCCCTAGTAAATGTGGAGGTGCCCCTAAAAAAACCAAAAAAAAACTGAGAAAGGAAATAGAACTTGAAAATTCACAAGCAACAAAATTTATTTCTCCGCTCATCTTTTTCATTGGACAGGATTAATTGATCAATCTCTGGATTCGACATCGGGTGCACAGTATTGTAGGCCACTTAGATTTGTTATATTTCGAAACTAGATTGCTATTTTCCTGCTGCACTGTTTGTAGAACTAAATATATTATAAGAACAATGACTGTAATGTACTCGAATCCTCAATGTTTTTTTTCAAAAAATTTATTTGCTAATTTATGTTTTTTTACAATTTTAGGAATAATATATCCTACACGGACAATGACACACAATGACACAAGACACTTTTGGGCTGAGGTCCGGACCCAATTGTGGGTGAGATCTAATTGGAGCTGTTTTATTCGTTGCCATTTGTTGGTCCAGGTACCATTAAGATTAAGCACAATTTTATAATAACTTGAACAATAAGTCAAATTTATTAATGTATGCTTTTGATAAAATTATATGATAAACTATCGGTGGATTTAAAAAAAAAATATATCGAGTGGAGGCTTGAGCCTCCATCCTCTGTCTTGTCTTATAAGTCTGCCGCTGTTCCTATTAGGGGGTGAGCATTATTAGATTTTGGATCAAAAATCGAACCAAATTTTTAAGTTCGATTTTGAATTTTTATTTGAATCCAAAATCGAAAATCGAAGACTTACACAATTATACAAATACTTTCAATTATATGCATATTTTATAATTAGAAACGTATATTTTTTGAAAATAATATTTCTATATATGTTTTGAAGTCGGACTTTAATAATTTAACAACTAATTTAATTTTGTGACAACTTTAAAATTCAACAACTATGTGTATTAAAATTATAATTTTTAATATAATTTAATTACGATTACAACTTTGGGTTCGACCATTAAACTATAGAAATAGTTAAACCAAACAAACCGAATTGATTATTTAGTTTGATTTCGGTTTTGGCTAATCCGGTTTGATTCTCATTTTAAATTTTTATAATTTTGGTTTATTCGATTTTAACTATTTAGATTCGGCTGAAACCGAATAAACGGAACACTCACCCCTAGTTCCTATTCTAAAAGCAGGCTCGTGCTTTCTCCCTTTCTCCCTCTAGACAGTAACCATATTTATTAGGGTGAAGTGAAATCGATTTGGAATAGGAAAGATAAAACAAGATAGGAGAGAATGTTAGAAAATTGATAATATACAAAAACTTAAATAATAGCCTAGTGATTAAAAGAAAATTTAATTAGGTCACAAGTCACAACTAAGGCTAGGGGTAAGCATAGTTGATTAAACGTTATCGATGGATTGGATTTATCTAATTCGACTGTTCAAACTTGTTGTGCTAATCCAATCCTTCGATATTCGAATTATTTTACCTAGTTTCCATTCTTCCTTTCAGAGTATTTGTTCTCGATTTTGATAGTACATTGTACATTATCCTCATAGTAGACTTGTTTTCATCATTCTTCTGACGCACCATAGAACAAATTTGTTTAGGGACAACTCCGAAAGCGGACAATTCTTCAACTAACTTCTTCTCATTGTTGTTCAATCTTCCGGCATACAAATAACCAGTAAGTGTCTCTGCCACAGTATGATCGTGCATCCCATTCTTGATTTGAACTATCCACTTTCCATCATTTTTGCATACAAGCATTATCTTGAATGAACAACTACATTTCCTTGTCTCTACCGCCTTCTCGGAACTTTTCTTTGGGAAATTCATCTTTTTTACGATGCACCCTAAACACACCACCTCTTTCACATCCAAGATTTACAATTTTACGATCCGGCAGAGATTGTAATGATCTTGAAATGACATTGACTATGTTTGATTGCCTTCCAACTTGTCTATACTATTCTACTGCTTCGTCGTGAGATTCAAATGTAACATTCGTAGAGAATAAATTGCTCAAATCAATAAAAATATGAGATGATATGCCATACAATAAATTGTCAAATCAATGCCAAAATCAAAGACAATATCTATTTTAGGACTGCCATAAATATGGGTAGTCCTAAAATGGACTTGATGTACAGTAAGTCTATTTCAGGACTGCCACAATTTCTGACAGTCCTATGTATTTTCTAGAACTGTCAGAAATGTGGACAGTTCTAAAATGAACGTGCTGTACAACAAGTCCATTTCAGGACTATCCATATTTCGGGTAGCCCTATAAGTACTTAGGACTGCCAGAAATTGTGGCAGTGCTAAAGTTGACTTGGTATTTGGTCGTTTGGGGAGTTACCGAGAGTGTTTCGTAAGGAATGTCGTGATCTTCGGAAGGACCGAGTTGATCGATTAATAGATTTGATGTCCCAATTTCTTTCATAATTCCTATATTGTGACATAGAATTTAATTATTTGGAGAACAAACTGTCATTAAGATTATCGAAAACGTACCGAATATACTACGGATATTTGTTGAAGAATATTCTAGGATTTGGAGAATATGCTAGGGTTTGGAGAAACTGGTGTTGATGGAAGCTGGGGACCACAAGTTGGGACAAGAAGAATATTCTGGGGTTTAAAGAAAGGTCTATAGAAAGTTGTGTTGAAGAAGAAAACAAGAGGAAAAAACACAAAATTGACTTATATACCTATAGTTGGGCTAACCCTGAGTAATTTTTCGAGTGACAAACTTGTAAATAAAACAAAATCAGATTTAGGTTAGCTTTGAGTAACTTTTGATGTGCCATTATAATTTACCTTTTTATACACAAAATTATTTTAGTATACTCGTTCTGGTTCGATTACAAACAGCTTTTTTAGTTTCTCAACCACAAACTCGACCTGAAAAAAAAAAGGGAAAGAAAAAAAAAAAAATCGGAGCAAACAAAAATCATAAAAAAACCAATCCGATCTGACCATTGTTTTTCAGTATGATTCGATTTTCTTCAGTTCTTGGAAAACCCTAAAATATGACCCAAATCAGGCCCATCCCTAAGTTAGGGCCCAAAGTTGTCCATTTTTAGTCTTAAAATTTCCACTAAATCCATTCATCCATTGTCTTCTTCTCCTCTGCAAAATTCCAATTTTTTTTCCTTCCTCCTTCCTTCCATTAGAAAGAATGGGTTGGCATGTGCTGGAAGCAGTCCTCCCGCTGGGGATCATCGCCGGCATGCTCTGCATCATGGGCAACGCCCAGTACTACATCCACAGGGCCGCTCATGGCAGAGTACGCGCGCGCGATCCCTATCGATTTTTGATACTTCGATGATGATGACATTTCTTTGTTGTTTCTGTTTTGAAATTTGTGTTCTTATTTGTTTCGATCTCAGCCGAAGCACATAGGCAACGATGTCTGGGACGTCGCGATGGAGAGGAGGGACAAGAAGATCGTCGAGATCCTCTCCCCCACCGGAAATTAGGTCAGTTCCTCTTGATCTGGATTCTAGGGTTAGGGTTTCCTTTTGTTTTGAAAATTTTCGTCTAATGCCGAGATGTTGGTGGCGTTTCAGTAGATAAAGTTGGGAACTTTGATCAATCTAGCTGACATGTCAGTAGATAAAGTTGGGAACTTTGATCAAATTAGCTGCCATTTCAGTAGATAAAGTTGGGAACTTGGATCAAATAATGCTATTGTCAGGCTAGCCTCAGTTGTAGTTAATTGTGAGGAGGTGCTGAGTGAGATACAATCGAAGTTGGGGAAGTTCAGATATTTTAGTACTCACTTCCTTTGGAGAGGAGAAAGATACCACTTGAAGCATTGTTGTAAAATCGGATGGCATGTCCAGTTTTACATTGCAAGGCTGGACTGATATGTGGTTCGACGCTATAAAATTTACTTATTATTGTAGTTTGAAGATAGGTAGATCCTTCTGCCTAGATTGCACGGACACCAATAGGATACAACATGAGTCGAACACGATTATACGGATCCGGATACGTCTCCGATGGCACACGGACACGACATGGACCCTTGGAGTGTTTTAGTTACTATCCTAGTCTATTTAAAAGTAGATTCTTTATTGTATCATCTCGATGCCTTCATATAGTAAGCCTTCATATAGTAAGATTATACGATTGAATTGATCAAGTACTTGTATATATTACTTTCCAGGCATGTTAGAGATTGAGGGTATCTTAAGAGCATGTGCTTCTATGTTTAGTCCCACACTGGATATACTTGTATAGGGAAGGCTCTCGTCTCTATATATGTACTCAAAGCACTCAATTAAATTGTCCTATTTCCAATGTAATCTCTATTCTTACATGGTATAAGAGCAACGATAATCCTGACTCTTGGCTCTCCACCCTAATCATTCAACCATCCATTCTTTCCATTCTCACAAACTCCCTAAACTTTCTAGCCTCCAAGGTTGAAAAAATTGCTAGTCTGGATAATCGGATTAGTTGGAGACTAGTTGGATTGGTCGGTTTTGGTTTTTAATTAAAAAAATATATGCAATAAAATAATATATATGCAATATGTCATATGTGATCAAAATATTAACTTAAGTACCTAAACTCCAAAGTGACAAAGTCTTGTACATAATCAAAATTTCAACTTAAGTACCCAAACTCCAAAGTGACAAATTACATTCTCCAAACCCTCCGCCCCCTCTCTCTTATATAAAAATATGTGCAAGTCCCTAAACAAAAATTGGAAAAGCTGGAAGGACATGTACCAAAAACTTTGCATATGCACCGCCATCCACCACCACCCCCATATCTCTCTCCCTCTCTCTCTCTCTCTCCAAAAGAAGAAGATAAAGAAAAGGAGAGTTGGCATCATGCTCATCATCAACAGCTAGAAGAAGAAGAAGAAGAAGAAGAAGAAGAAGAAGAAGTAGTGAAGTTGGTAAGTGGTGGGAGAAAGGAGGAGGTCATGCTTCGGCAAATGCCAAAATGGAATCCCTCTCCTCCGCCGCCGCCACCACCACTACCAACATGCAACAACAAGAAGACGAAGAAGAAGACGAGGTCATGCTTCCGGTGGACCCCTTCGTCGGCCCCGCGGACGTCCCATGTGTGGCGGTTGGCGTGGTGGTCCGGGGATCAGCCGATCAGCTGAGTCGTTATTATCACTATTTTTTGAAAATTTTTCCCTTTTCTTCTTTCTTCTTCTTCTTCACCAGTTTTTTTTTTCCAAATGAATCTCAGTCGGCCGACTAGGCATGCTTAGCCGTCTAGTCGGCTGATTAGGCCCGATTAACCGTTGTCCCAATTTTTCTCATGCCTAGGCCACAAATCAAGTTGGTGGCGGCCGACTAACGACTAGTCCCCGACTAGTCGGCCGCTTAGTTCGACTTTTGCATCACTGCTAGCCTCTACCATAGCCTTCTCTACTGAACCCCAAACACCATCCTAACCAAAACCTTATGGCCATCATTTTCTCCTCTTCCTATTTCGAAATCTTCTTCAACCGTTCCTCATCTTCTTCATTCTAACATATCAAAATACCAACATCTCCTCTCGGCAACAAAAGCCATCACCTTCTTGACAAAGACCTATAAGGTTATTTTCCTCTACTTCTCTTTTCCATCTTCTTCTTCGATCTTTCAAAACCCTTATATGAAGTCTAGCTTTTGGCACAACTTCCATATCCTCCTGTTATCCTTGCCCTCCAGTCCATAGCTCCACGACTCCTTCTGCTACAAATCCCTCCTTGCCTACTATCTCTACTACTGCAGATCTGACTATCGCCGCCTTGAGCTCGTATCGAATCGTTGATTTTCAGATATGACCTTAGCTAGACCTCAATTGCAAATTTGGTTGTAGATTGAGCCCCATCTCCTCTGTATCTTGACTACTAACTACTATCTCCTTATTTCGATTATATGTAATTCTGAGCCCCCTCCAATTTTTTTCTCTGGCCAGTTCCGCTCGCTTGTTGTCCGGTGCATGCAACATCTTCAAGCTTGTATATCTCTACTCAGATCCATACCCTTCTTCCTCTATCCTTGATTCTAGATCACTAACTCCAGGTGTCGACTCCAAACCGTAGGATGAAATATGTTCCGACCGGGATTCCTAGCGAAAACCGTAACTCGACTGTAACAAGAACTTCTTCGACGTCTCGATATATCCCTCTCGAGCATGTTTCGACCACGTTGGCTATATGGCATCACTAATCTCGGCACTACTATCCTCCAATCTCTGATCAAGTTTGTCGTGTTGACAACACTGCTTGCATCCAATGCTTCCTCCAACATCAAGCGCTGATGATGGCCTCGATGGTTCATCCACTCCAGCCATTCTTCTAGACCTTTCTTTTTCGTTATTTATTTTTGCTTGCAAAGTCCAATGCTTCCTCCAACATCAAGTGCTAATGACGGCCTTGATGGTTCATCCATTCCGGCCCTTCTTCTAGACCTTTCTTTTTCGTTATATTTTTTTGCTTTAATTCTTTTTCTTTGTGATGTAAAAGAAGAGGAGGCTTGCGAAAATATGTATTAAAAAGAGAAGCAAGAAAGGAGAAAAAATTGGCAGCTTAGCCCCCTACCCTCGGTCTTCTTAGCAACAAGGGGGATGTGAGTCTAACTATCTGTTTTCCTATCTCCACAAAATTGGCTATAACTCACTCTTTTTGTCGGCATTAGTTCCCCATTGGCGACTCTTTACTTTCAAGTTGTGACATTCATGATATATCCAACTTGAGGGAGAGAGTCGCACCCTATCCATCTTTCTTTTGGCACTACTACAACATGCGTTGACTACTTAAATTTTATTCTCGGTCGAGCACCCTTGTGCAATGATAACTATCAATTGAGCACCCTTTTGCGCCATTGGTTCTCTCTATCAAGCACCCGTGTGTGCGTACAACTCTATCCGATATGAACGTCCAATATTTTAGTTCTTTCCCGACATGTAATCCAACATTAAATATCCGACATGCCAAACCCAAATACCTTATCAATACGAATCCAAATTTTAGTTACTTTTCCTTGTAGATACTTCATATAGTTTGAATTGTATCTTTGTAAAATGGTTATAGGATACATATAAATTGCGTGAATTATTATTATCTTGTTTTAGTAGACTTCCACGTAGAGGAGGTTACTATAGGAAGTAGGAATAAAAGGAAAAAAATTCCAATCGTTGTTTTTTTTGTAATCCAACATTCAATATTCCGACATGCCAAACCCGAATACCTTATAAATACGAATCCAAATTTTAGTTACTTTTCCTTGTAGATACTTCATATGGTTTGAATTGTATCTTTGTAAAATGGTTATAGGATACATGTAAATCTTGTGAACTATTATTATCTTGTTTTTGTAAGCAATAGACTTCCACGTAGAGGAGGTTACTATAGGAAGTGGGAATAAAAGAAAAAGAAGTTCCAATCCATGTTTTTTTGCTTGAACAATAAATGCTTATTTGAAGCATGTACATAAATTTTATCTACTTTACATTGTTCAATTCTTTATGGTGGGTCCATTTTGTTAGATTACAAATATTATGCATAATAGTGGTCTGGATTGTGTTCAAACAAGAAATGGTGCTTTTAAGCATATGACAATAGTTCATCTACTTTATATTATTTGTCATATGTAAAATTGATTTGATTTAGTATTCAAGGATGCATCCTGATTGATTTTATGCCAGTAAAAATTTCCTTTATGGGAATAATCCCTTATTTTTCAAAAACAAAAACTAACTGACGATGATGAAATTCCCTTGTAATTTTGGTTGAATCTGAAGTACGAGAAGGCAGTTGACTGTGAGTATAGTTCTGAAAGTGGTTATCTTGGAGTTATTGAAAAGTAAAAAACACTCCATTGAAGCAGCTCCTGTACCAAAGGTAGAGAACAATTTTGAAGTACTGATTTTAAAATTAGTAATACAGAATATGGTATATAAATTTTAACTTCAACCAAAGGTCAAAAGGAAACAAGGGAGGATTACATGTTGATGGATAAAAGATATTTAGTAGTTATAGTTTTCATATTTAGGATAAATCGTTTTTATGATGGAGAGATTAAGAAGAATGTTGTTCATAGAATTAAAACACGATGGTTGAAATGGAAGTCTGTTTGTACATGGCTTTTTGATCTTTGTGATCACAAGATATTGTTGAAGTTGGAAGGAAACTTTTATAAGCCAACTACAAGACCGTCACTGATTTATGATTGGAATGCCGGGTAATTAAAACATGTCCACAAAATAAGCGCAACTGAAATGAAATGCTAAGGTAGATGGGTCATGGGAGTGCCAATACGTTGAAGAATAAGAAATTAGTATATTCATTGGAAGTTGGAGGTGACACTAATTGAGAATAACATGAGAGGAAGTCATCTTAGGTGGTTTTGGACGTACAATTTTGACTAATAGATGCAATGGTTATGAGTCATAAGATTTTAGTCAAAGGAGCTTTGATAGGATTTAGTCGAAGGAGCTGGTAGAAGTAGGGTAGACCTAAACTCGGACTGGATTTTGACTCTAAGAAAGGATATGACTATTTTGTAACATTATAGAGGACATGGCCGTAGAGAGCCGAATGGAAGAAAATGATTCAAATAGCCAAAACAAAAATTGGTAGGGAGACTGTTGTTGAAGTTAAATTTATTGTGAGTCTTCATCATAATTGTTAAAAGAATTAATCAATGATTAAAAACAAATACAAAATTGTCCAAAATTGAGCTCATTTAGCTATTGTTGATATTTTCTTATCGTAGCCAAAAAGATGAGAAAATGATTTTTGGCTTATGCTGGGGCCAAATTCCATCAACAAATGTAAAGAACGAGAAGGAGGGAAGAGGAAGAAGACTCGATGGAAAGGGTGACGAAAGGGGGCATTTGCTGCTCGTACAATCCATGGGTATCAAACTTAATCCCAAGTCCTGACCTAAAAGCATCCATGAAAGAGAAATAAAGCCCTAGAGGTAGAATAATGTGGTAAATCATCCCATTGATAAGATAGGGTTTGAAGCAGTAAATACAGCTTGTATGTAAATGGTTGTAATATCACTCATAATTCAAGGGTGGGATAAATGCTATCGATCAGGACAGAGCTAGGAGTTTTATTAGGTGAATTGAATAAGTAAAAAAGAAAACTTTGTATTGTTTGAATGGAAATTTGTGAAGAAGTTGGATTGACGGGGATTGTTTACGTAAAAATCTATTAACAATTTTTTGAATAACGAAATCAAGTCAGGATTGCGATTCGCAACTTAATAAAATTTTAATTATTAGAACAATAGAGTGAATACAAATCAGTGGAATAGTGTCTATGTTAACAACAAATATGAATTTGTGGCAGCTAGGTACCACAAAGTTTATGGGGGACATATGAGCGGAAGTTTCAGATTCAAGAACCCAAGGATTGAAGTGGGAAAGACGAGTAGTACTTGATCCAGTAGATAGGTTGGCAGAGGAGTAGGTAGAACGGTAACAATGAAGTTCTGGACTAGATATTGGGCGGAAAGAACGGCATCGTTGATCGAAGTGGAAGTGAGCTGGACCATTGAGATTCGAATGCAATGAAGTATGTCAGACCATCCCCAACCCGATAACAAGAGTAGTGCCTATGTTAACAACAAATATGAATTTGTAGCAGCTAGGGACCACAAAGTTTACGGTCTTAGGACAAAGAAGCGGAATGTCACGCACAAGATTTTTCGTCCCACCGAGACGGATCTGCATAACCCTTTACGGACTGAGGTTTTGCTAGAAGCTTTCAGAATGTAGTGGAGTTTTTTTGAAGATTCATGAAGTATCCATAGCTTTCTAGATGTTCTAGAGTTTTTCTTAGGAATATCTAGGACCTAGAATAATCCCTGGAATATTCTGTTTCCAGAAGCTTCATGTAAGCCCTTTGAGCTGCTATAAATAAGTAGGAGGCTCATTTGTTCCTCACCACCCAAGAACTTGTAAACTTTCTCTAGTATAGTGAAGTTTTTAATCTTCCAACTCTCACTTTTGCTCCACATTATTTTCATTATCGCCGTAGTGATCTAGCTAAGTCCGTTTTGGGGAAGGCCGCTTCGAGTAGGAAGCTTGTGCGTCATACGGGTCGAAGTGTAGCAAAAAATACTAAGTCCGTGACAAGTGGTATCAGAGTGAAGGTCGATTGGTGCTATATCGATATTCGAGAATGTCCAAGAGAAGGCCGTGTCATCGAAGAAAAGGAATACCAAGACCCACAAGTGGGGCAAGAGCAAGGAGCCTACGACGAAGCGTGCCTACGACGAAGCGTAGTCTTGTCGATCATGCAGAATGTCTCGAGATCTTAGAGATGGGTTCGAGGGACATGGATATATGCATGGGATCCGTGGAGCAAAGCAACCCGAGGCTAGAGGAGTTCTACGAAGGGTTAGAAAGTGATATCGTTTCGTTTATGGCAAAATTTTCGGGAGCAATTCCAAGGGGTTCGATCCGCACTTGATGAGCTCAAGGCATATCGTGCATAGATTGAGGACTTGCGTAGGAAGGTCCGAGGTTACGAGGAGTTAAAGATCGTGATCGAGAGTTGTAGAGAACTCAAGACCGAAGTTGTCATTTTAGAGAAGGTCGTTGCGAACGGTGGACCTTCGAATAGGGAGGCACCAAGAAGAAAGATCCTCGAGCCGAAATCCTTCAGTGGTGTACAAGATGCCAAAGATGTGGAGAACTTTTTGTGCAACGTGGAACGATTCTTTAAGGTGTTGCACATCAATAATGTGACCGAGAAGGTGGACATTGCTTCACTCTATATCTTACCGACGATGCTATGATGTGGTGGTGTCATAGGTGCACGGAAATGGAGAAGGGTTTGTGCTCGATAGAGACTTGGGAGGATCTCAAGGAGGTCAAGTCTCAGTTCTATCCGGAGAATATGGAGTTTGCAGCGAGGCGGAGCTTGCGGGAATCAAGCACACCGGGGCAATCAAAGAATACATTATGGAGTTCACACGTTTGATGCTCGAGATACTAGCATGGGCGAGGATTGCTTGTTCTTCCTTCTCGATGGACTTCAACCTTGGACGACTCAAGAAATGTAGCGACAGAGGGTTCAAGATTTGAACACCACAGTGGCAGCAGCCGAGAGGCTCGTCGAGTACATGTGGGGCAACAACGATGCCAAGTCCATGCCAAAGGCCACCAAGGAGAATGGTGGGGGAAAGCAGGGGAGCTCTCCTAAGGAGGATCCGTTCGAGGGAAAGAAGTGCGAATGAGTGAGTAGTTTCGTGTTTCATATGTAGAAAAAATTACTATGCTTGGAATTGCTAGCAAAGGAGCATGCGTATCAATATTGTCCGAAGCGAGGAGGTGGAGGACGAGGAGTATGAGGTGGGAGTGTACAAGGGAGTATTGTGCTTACCCAACGTCGTCAAGACCAAGTTCATTGTGTCGAAGACTCCGAGCAAGGAGCTCATGTACGTTGACATGAAGATCAATGAAATGAGCACACAGACGTTGGTTGATACGTGTGCCACAACTCATAACTTTATCTCGGACACGAATGTTCGTCGCTTGGGTCTAGCCTTGGAGAAAGATTCAAGCAAGAAGAAGGTTGTCAATGCGGAGGTGCGCCCCATGCAGGGGAGTTCGCATAGAGATGAGACATTGGTCAGGTGTTGCCAATTTTACCGCTACGTTGTTAGACAACTTCAAGATGATATTTGGCATGGGTTTCCTAATTGTAGCGAAGGGGTTTCGATACCACACATTAGAGTCGTCAGCTTCATGGAGGAAGGCTCGTCGTGCATGGTAAAAGTTGCACGAGACGAGCTATCAAAAGCAAAAGCTATCTCCGTCATTCAGCTCAAGAAGGGTAGCAAAATGGAGACGACCTACTTAGCGGTGCTCGAGATGAAGGGGACTTCGAGGAGGGAGATCTTCCGAGCGAGATTCGGGGTATTGCAAAAGGGTGTCCCGGTTAGTTACTTCCGTAGAGGGAGGTGGATCGTGCTACCATGCTGGGCACGAGTATGGAGAAGTATGTCGTGGACTGCGAGGAGGCAGATGCGACAAAGTGGAGCGGCTCGCGTAAGGAGTCGCTCAAGAATCGTGGTGGATGTTCGGGTCGACAGAGTTGCAATAGGACTCGCATGCGCGAAGGTGTGGAGAACTATGTGCACCCATGAGATGAGGTGGATCGATGACATGATAGCCTACTTGAGCCTCTTTTTATGCCGGGGAAAGCACAAACCACGGTGAAAGATGATGCGATACATCAGTTTGCTTCCACTTTCAAGGGGAAGATGGCAAGTATGGAAGGGCCGCACGAGAAGCACGAAGAAGGAACGACACGCAATGACCATGTCTAAGAGAGTGGAAGTCGTTCTGAGACTTAGTACACCCGTCGACGAGGTCGTTGTCGAAATGGTGGGGATGAATGTCATGCACAAGATTTTTCGTTCCACCGAGACGGATCTGCATAACCCTCCACGGACCGTGGTTTTGCTAAAAGGTTCCAGAATGTGGTGGAGTCTTCTTGAAGATTCATGAAGTCTCCATAACTTTCTAGATGTTCTAGAGTCTTTCTTAGAAATATCAATGACCTAGAATAATCCCTGGAATATTCTATTTCCAGAAGCTTCATGTAAGCCATTTGAGGTACTATGAATAAGTGAGAGGCTCATTTGTTCCTCACAACCCAAGAAGTTGTAAACTCTTTCTAGTATAGTGAAGTTTTCAATCTTCCAATTTCTCTCTTTTGTTCCACATTGTTCTCATTATCGTCTAAACGATCTAGCTAAGTCCGTTTAGAGAAGGCTAGCACGAATCTTCGAGTAGAAAGTTTGTGCACCGCACGGGATACTAAGTCGGTGACAGAAAGTTTCAGATTCAAGAACCCAAGGATTGATGTGAAAATGACAAGTAATACTTGTCTTGATCCAATAGACAGGTTGACACAGGAGTAAGTAGAACGGATACAATGAAGTTCTAGATCTTGGGCGGAAAGAGTCGGCAGTGTTGATGGAAGTGGCGGCGAATTAGAGACAACGTCACTAGCAGAAACAAATGTTTATTATACTGTCCACATCGTTTTCGGATACTCGTTCATATGCCATTATATGATCTCGACCAATCAAACATGATCTCGATCTGATTGGTGAGGTATTAGTGGTTTAATATGGAGGATTCATATCCTTAGTTGCGACAAGCATGAGTGCGACCCAAATATGGATGTCCTCCACCATGTTTGGAAAGATGATGTCCGCATCCTTGCGCTTGAGAGAGGAGACAAAGTAGAGTTAGGAAAGTACCCGATAAAGGAACACAAAAAGTAGCATTGAAGATACTATCAAGGAGAGTACGACTCTCAGAGAGGAGATGGGAGTGGACACCATCAAGGTGTGGTGGCAGCATGGCAAGGTAGGGAGTGCCTATTCGTGCCTCTCACTACCTCACCTAAACCGCTACATAAGAGGGGGGGGGGGGGGGAGAGAGAGAGGATGGTGATGGTGATGGTTCCATTCCTCAAGAAGACCATGAAACTTACCCACTAAATCGGTTAGATTATCGCCAGGTGGTGATGTGGCGAGCTCGCAGAAGATATCGTATAGCTGTTGGAAGTTGTCCTCCACAAAGTAGAGAGACTTGAGCTGAGTGTAGATCCTTTGGGTCGTCACAACCCACGTTCAACCTCTCTAGCACACACTTCAATCATATTTTTCAAAAAAATTATATCGTCGCATGAATCCCGCTCTTAACCCAACATAGGTATTCGACCTGCGGGTGTGTTTTGAATAGTGTAAGTGTATTATCCTCGTCCCTCAACAACACCTGGAGTTTTGGTGCAGTGGTAAAATTTTGGTGTAGCCATAGGACTTTAACAGGTTCAAAGGAGAGTTTGACAACCTATATGGAACTTGGGGTGGGGATACATGCAAGTTGTTCCAACTTCCTATATGAAGTTCCTAGCTATCTCTTGTTTGATTCAAACAAGTAGGGAGAAGCCAAGGTTGTTTGTTAAGTTTTGGACCCACCAAGAATAACTCTCAACCAATGAGAGGGGAAATTGGTTAGTGGGCCAAACCTTTTTTTCTTTCTCCATACTTCCATATAGTTTTGCGAGGAACTTGAGAACTTAAAAGCTTAGGTAGAACCGTAGAATGGAGACAAAAACAATACATGGCAGTTCTTGTGTCTCTTCCCTACTTCTCTATACCAATTAGGTGAACTCAAGAACTAGACAATTTTTTAGGCTAGTTCCTCAACTCCCATGCCAAGTTCATGCTACGCAACTGCTGTTTGGTTGGGATAAATATGCAAGGAACTTGGGATCTTCCTTCCAAGTTCTAGGAGTTCTATTTTTTGGTTGGTAGAACTCGAGAAACTTTTTGAGACAAGCTCGCTAAATTTTGTTTCCTCTCACCCAATTCCTGTTAGCTATAGCTTAAACTTCTTCCTCTTGGTTAGAAACACAAGAACAACGTAAGGATTTTGGTAAATGGCAGGTTCACCATATAAGATTAACAGAATTTCTTAACTTGAAGAACACCACATGCCGCCTCCCTCTCTTAGTTTCATGTTCCAATCACCAGAGGAACTCAAGAAGTACGAGAAGAACACATAACTAGGACCCCATCACAAAGTTATGTAAACTTTTCATGAGTTCTGGTAGTTTCAATCACCAAACAGCCCTTAAAAGTTTTTATGAGACTAAGCCCTTAAAGTTTTTGTTAGAATGGTTTGGCTCCTGAACGGGATCAGGCTTTCTATATTGGTTGCATTGCATTTTGTGCTCATCAGTTGTAGGTCAGCTCACCACAACGTAAGGTCAGTCCGAGCTCCAGCTCACAGGAAATCTACCTTTGAGTCCCTATAGAGATGAAACCTTTTTACCACTTAAGAAATAGATATATAAAATTATAAATTATGCTTGGTGATTGAGGAGTTCAATCTTGGCTGTTAACTCACAAGCTGTTTATTTTGTAAAACAAGCTATAGGAGGCTTCTCGTATGTCTATGTTATGAGTAGAGATGAGGGGATGACTTATCCGATTAGTTTTACATGACCATATGGTGCATACATATATATTCCGTATATTCCAAACAATGTATGACAACCAATGTTGTAGATGTCGTGTAGTCCGGCATTCTGACATGGCCAATTAATCTGTTTTGACTAGCAAACAATACAAATCAACAAACAAAATCATTTATACAGTTTTGGTCAAAATTGGTCGACATGTTGGCCTAATGTTGATTGATTTACTAGCTGATATGAGAAAGTGAAATTACGGCCGAGTTTTTATACAATTCGGTTTTCATATGTAAATGCTGAGGTTTTTTGGGAAAAAAATGAAAATCCAACTCTTTCCCGCATTTCTTATCATCTGTCTATGCCTTCTCTTTGACCCTTAATCCTAGCCCCGAAAATCTCCACTCTAGAGTCCTCCCTCTTCCAATGCGAGTCTCTCTCTCTCTGCTTTTTTGCCCCAAAAAACATACTTTTTCTTTGCAAATTAACCAAAATCGAAAACTAGGGTATCCCTTCTGCCTGTGTCGCGTAGAACTTGATTTGTTGATTTTTGTCATTCTTTGCGGATATACTTTGCATATGTAGTATATTCTACAACAACAACAACAAAGTCTTTATCCCAAAATTTTGAAGTTGGCATATTTAGAATATATGATATTACATAGTTATTGATATCCGACATTTAAAAATGTTCCCAACATCCAACGTTAAAAAAAATCAATCCAACATGAACTCGACATCTGATATCTTCAACATTGAAATAATTATGCGCTCTTGCAAATGAATATTTGGTAATACATTTTGGGATTCTTTCTGACAATAATATCCGGGCTTGGTCTATTCCAAAAGTGAACAGAGGCTTTTATGTATAAATTACCGTGTTATGGACTGATCATATCGATGCCCATTCTTGTGATTCTAAAATTTAAAGCAACTGCACAACATTGCATAAATACTTATAATGATGTATCAACTAATCCTATCTTCATACCTTTTCAGGAATTGGTACAAGCTATCCGAACGCGTATAATGTGGAAATAATGCTCAATCAGAGACGACATGCCTCTTTAAATCCCCTTTGTACTTGTGGTCTATTTGTCTGTTTTAATAAGTATGGAAACTTTACATAGCTTTCAGTCAGATGTTTGAACCACCGTCTATTGTCTGAATTATCAAAGAAACCTTGTAGTTAGCATGATCTTACGCCTGGATTTGCCTTTTGTTGCCCTTCAAGTAACAACTAGCAGGTGCTCGATATATAATTATAGGTTGTTTTGTGTCTTATTAAACAAACTGCATCATTAAAATAGAACAAGCGCAACAGTACTGATTTAATTTTTTACACATGCCATTTTGGACAGCATGTATATAAAACTACAGGTTTCTTGTATTGTTAGAATATATATAATTATTAGGTTCATAGGTTTGTTAAGTTGACTGCTTTGGCGTTGTGTGTGTATATAAACATTGGGATGATATTGAAGTTTTGCCAACTCCTGGAATTTTCCATACATTGACATGTTAGTTTGTCAAAGGTTGGGAGGTTGGGATTTCCAAACAATTTTCAGCTCTTTTTGCGGTAAGCTGTAATTTTGTGAGTGTTGGTGGGAAAAAAATTCAATATATTTTGCTGTCATGAATCTGCTAAGTGAGCACGTTTCTAACTATTTTATTCTTGATATTGCTTGAGCATCGTAACATATTTCGGAGTTGGTGGATAACATGTTTCGATATTGTCCTGCATTTGCGAGACTGATGCAGAACAAAATTCTTAAGAAGCAAAGTTTTGCTTATTGCAATTGAATACACAACTATACTGAATGATAAGTACTGGGTTCCATTATTCCATATGTTACTGTTTTAATTACAATAGTGAATATTAAATTTGAAAAACAATCTCATTGGACGATTGATTAATCATCCCCAGTATTTTAGGTTTCTCCAGTAAACTAATGACTAAATTATAACACAAGTTTACCATGAAAAGTGCAAGTGCATAATCAAATCAATAAAATGTATTTTTTACAGAGCTCAAATGTTTTCGTAATGGCCGTATCGAATACGGAAGGCTGACTTCGACACATCGTCCGGCTTGATCTTGAGTTGATGGTAATCCAATCGAAGATCAATTTTAGAAAATACTGAAGCGCCTTGCAACTGATCGAACAGGTCGTCTATGCGGGACAATGGATATTTGTTCCGGACAGTGGCTTTGTTCAGCTCTCGGTAGTCGATACAAAGACGCATTAAGCCATCATTCTTTTTGACGAACAGCACGGACGCTCCCCAAGGCGAGACGCTAGGCCGTATGAATCCCTTGTCGAGCAACTCTTGCAACTGTACTTTGAGTTCCTTAAGAATGACTAAATTATAACACAAGTTTACCTTGAAAAGTGCAAGTGCATAATCAAATCAATAAAATGTATTTTTTACAGAGCTCAAATGTTTTGCAAAGCAATTTTATACAGAAGCTTTCAGTGAATTATTGCTCTCTCTCTCTCTCTCTCTCTCTCACACACACACACACACACACACACACACACACACACACATTTAGGCTCAAAAAGAATAACAACATTTTCTTCCTAAACTCTTCCAGGTTAGGTGCTAATGCACAATTCTGAATTAGCTGTGGCAATCATGTGAACGTTCCCAGCATATACCAGATCATAGTGAGTACATTCACATTTTGAGACTGCAATTTTTCAGTCCATTGAGTAAATCATAGGTGCGAACGATAACATTCTTTATATATTTTTTTCTTGAAGCAAAACATTATATATATATATATATATATATGTCCTGAATGCGAAAGAACCACCAAAATGAAAAACTTGATGAAACCTTTACAAAAAAAAAGGTATGGAGAGGAATATAGATTAGAGTTTTCAGGAAGTCGCATTTTATTCAAATGAATGCCTGTTGGATTTGAATAAAACCCATATGCAAGAATGCAAAGTGGGTGTTTCTTATAAATATTTAGGCAAAACCTACCTTTCAAAATTGTAGTCCCATATTCCTCCAGACCTCTCTTCAAGCAATTCCTCAGTAATGATGACTAGGAAACAAACATCAGTAATGCTCTGGAATATTATCAATCAAGATCTAGGAAACATGGTCAACCCACAAAAATGTGTCATGTAGGGCACGCACCAGAGACTGGAATATATTACCAAGATCTAGGAAGCACGGTCAATCCAAAAATATGTCATGTAGTTGTAGGACACGTACCAAAGACGACCAAGAAACTGCAAAATACATTAGGACAGTGGTGTGTCCGTGTCCCCTTGTTCTCACCGTGTCGTGATGTATCCTTGAAACATATACCAATATTAACTTTCGTAAAGATGCTGAAAAGGGAAATTACAAAAAAAAAAAATTGTTCGCTTTCCTTCTTGTCAGACATATTGCAACTTGTCCTTTGTTTATTGTGACAAAGAATGTCATCACCAATCCATATCAGTTCATAACAACCATCCTGACCTGCAAAAAATAACTAGCTGTTGCCAACTTGTAATGGATGTGTTCTTGCTGTTGGTTGGTTATCTTATAAAGTTAGGTGGCAAGAACATGCCTACACTCAAAATAATTCAAGGACCAAGGGACTCCCAGATGTAACTTGCCATGCATTACAAATAGATGAACTGGAACCAAATCTTGTTACTTCGACTGGAAAAAGATGGACGAGATTATTGTCAAGATGACCGAAACTTGACTGCCTGGCCCTCTGCACAATCAAGACTTCAAAGCAAGGATTGGGATCTGTTGTCCCCATTTTGGTTGGGGAAACCACGTCCCCTCTTACAAGGAGAGGTGGACCCCACCAGTTTTGTAAAATAATAACACTCAAAATTAGTGGGGTCCACCTCTCCTTGTAAAAGGGGACATGGTTGGAGACATCAAAATGGGGTCAGCAGATCCCATCCCTCAAAGCAAATGGTACCAGTGGAATATGGCTTTCGAACCGTAACAAAATTACATTTTTTTTAGGTGTGTAACAAAGTTACATACTCCATCAAAGAGAAAGCCTAGTGATCTCCAAAGTTATTGCTCTTCTGAAAATTTCTGAGTTTCCTATTGGAAACTCACAATGGACAGCAACTTTGAATTAGAAACCCTAATTCCACTATGGGGCTGTCTGGTTTGGCAAATTGCGGCGAATGGAGAAATTCGAAAATCGACATTTTGTGCACGCATTGCGGTGAAGTGGAACGAAGTGGAAAATCATTTGTTTTGGTGCTTTGAATAAGTGGAGGTTAGAAGTAAAAAATGCTAAAATTTGGTATTTGGATGATTGTTGAAGTGAGTAAAAAAGTGTAAATTTTTGGAGTTATTACGATTTGGGAAGTGTTACAGTAGAGAGGAAGTGGAAAATGCAACCAAACGTGTGAAGTGGGAATGGGAATTTGCTACTAATGCACTCCACTTCGGAGAGAAAAAAAAAAAAAACTGATTTGTGGCAGTCAAGATTTACTGTTTATGTCACCTCATAGTAAATCTTAAGTGTAGATTGGTCCCAAATCCGGATTTGGATCCCACTCCATGTCCCCAAATCCGTGAACCAAACCGACTGAATGAGTAAACAAGTTAGGAAAGGGGCCTTTATTGTGGTGAGCCTGACCATGTATCATATACTATTGGACGGACTCGCCATTCACCACATACCATGTGGTGAGCCGGTCCCATGAATATTTTCTCAACACCATCCTTCTCTTCCAGAGGAGACCTTAATATCGTCCCAAAGGCAGTAAATAGCACAATAATATCAAAAGAAAATGGCTAAGCATCAACAAACCCTACATAGAATAGAGAGAAGAAAATAGTAGAATTTTGACATCAACAGATAAGAGATACCAGAAGGGAATCAATCAAATGATTCCAATATCTCAACTTTATTTGCCGACTTCCATCCCAAACACAATAACCCCAAGCAAAACGTTCTAGACTACCAATGATTCAAAGAAAATAGGGACCTGCAGCATGGAATCAGCCTATTTCAACAATAGTAGTGACCATTACTGGAACAATCCAATCACCAAAATGAGGAGGAGCTCCCTCCGAAAGAATGTGCAGTGTAATGCTACAGAAAAATCATAGGATGGCAGTGGAACAAAGTGATGGGCTGCGACTCTGATGCTCCTCTGTACATATCAAACACTTGAAGAAGAAGAAGAAGACAGTCAGTCCATAGCTTTGTTCCTCAATCCAATCTTGTTCTGTACACTCATCAAACCACATACTCGTTCTCAAGGACCGGTTGAGTACGGGTCCCCGACGCCACCGGCGCCTGAGTTGCCCCTACTCGAGCCATCTGCAGCGACTCTCCCGCCTCCGCCCTCCGCTCCATCTCGGCCACCTTCTCGCTCTCGCCATAGCGCCAGAGGCAAACCACGAGCAGGGCCAGCAACACCAGACCGGCAAAGCCACCCACACAACCGGCCACGATCCTCCACACCTTCGCCCTGTGGCTCCTACCGCCGCCACGGCTCGGACCGGGTCCCAGCCCCGGCGACGGCGCCGGAGCCAGTCCGGTGGAATTGACCACGATGGAGAAATGCCCCTGCCTGTACGTCGAACAGACATGTTCCGAAACCGGGTCTTGGAACTCCGGCAAGCCATCCAGGTCGAACCAGACGCACGTCGCGCTGAGCCCAGCCGGAACCTCCCTCGCGTCCGCGAACCTGATCAGGATGGGCGAGCTCGAGGCCACGACATCGAGCTCGTTGAGGTCGGTCCCGGAGAGGTTCGCGGCGTCGTAAGCGAGGATGCCGAGGACGGGGGCGAGGTAGGTGTAGCCGGGCAAGGGGTAGTAGACGGACGACCAGTTGCCCAGGTTGTGGTAGACGAGGGCGAGCCTCTCGACGTAGGGCTGGACGATGACTCCCGGGGGTATGTGGAACTCTCGGTAGCTGTCCACCCCTCTAACTCTCAGGCTCCCCCTTCTCAGCCTCACGGCTGCGATCTCGACGCCGGTGAGATTGGAAGGGGGCACGGCGTCGTAGGCCGTCCCGGTCCGGGGGTTACGGAAGGCGCGGTAGGCGTAGTCTTGGAGGAGGGAGTCCAGTTGCTTCGAAGGGGTTGCTGTCGATTGGGCGTTCGATTGGAATGCCGATAGGATTCCAATGGCAGCAACAACGAGTGCTGCTACTCTACGGATGCGGCAAATGGGTGGTTCCATTTGATTGCTCTACAAGAAAAAGAAGTATTTTTCCAGTTTCTTGATTCACTACCAATGGCAAAATGACCACTTTGAGAAATTTATCGAATCGCTAACGCAAAGGAACGAGTTTTGTGCTTCCTTTTCCAGCAAAAAGTGAAGGTACATTCAGCAGAAGTGAGCAACAAAACCGAAAATTTCCACCAAAAAATACCTGGAAAATAGAATCACCAGCAGTGCATAAAGCTCTCGACTTTGCTCCAAATTTTCACCAATGCCGGTGTTCCCAAAGTACCAAAACCCTCAAATCTATATATGGACGCTCCCTCCAGCACTCAAAGCCTCAATCTTTACTATGAGAAAACCCGGAAGAAATCCTAGAAAAAAAAAATTCTCGGAAATCTTTCCTAATCTAGCACACCAAAAAAATCGAGATCTCCAGATTGAATCGCTCAAGAAACGAGGATTATCCACATTGAATTCGGGGAAACAAATTGGAGTTTGACAACCCTAATTTCTCTCTCTCTCTCTCTCAAATTATGTAAGAAGAAAGAAAGAAGGGAAGGAAAAAATTGGAAAGAATAAAAACGCTGATAAACCCCTTGTAAATTTTACTACAATGCCCTTATTAGATTGGTATGCTTTAACGGCCGTCAACCTTTTGTTGCGGGCAATGTTTTCCTTTAGTCCTCTTTGAATGTTCGAATTCCATTTGGGACCTTTTGGATGAGGCCGACGGGAATTTAGGAAAGTTTAGGGGGTTTGTACCAAATTAATAATTGCGTGCGAACTGTGACGTTTATTCACTGTCAGACATTTGACTGGAGGAGGAAGAATTGTGCATTTACTACATCGGGTGTGTTGTAATTTGCAGATATGCTCCTTTGTATTGTAGATTTCAGGGGAATGGACTTTTTAATATTATCTAACTAAATTATATCCAAAGTCTAAAAATATATATATAACAAATCAGAATTAAATATATATTCAAATTATATTAATATAATTTAAATTTCTAACAATTTTTTTATAATATTATAGTTTCTTTGGTACCATCATATTGCCTGAAAACAAAAAAAATTTATCAAAATTACTTACATAAAGAACACGACGTATATGCACATGACTAATCACTTTGATGTCTTCCTCCTATTTGTCAAATTGATCAATTTGATATGAGATATTTTAGCAAATATCCTCGTTCAATATAGAGAAACTACTATATACCTCCATTTTAAAAAAAAAAAATTTAGCAAATACTTCCATTTTTTTGTGTGGAATAATTTTTTTTTTAAGATATACCTCCACTTTTTAACTTAATTTTTGGCTGATTTATGAAATATGGGAGCATTTCCTAGTTTTTTAAAATAGTGGAGGTATATGCTAGTTTCTATATTTTGAATGGGAACATATGTCAAAATATCTCATTTGATATTGTTAATTAGCCATTCTTGTTAATAAATTATCATCTGCTAAACTCGTTACATGAGCTAGCCTACCGCAAACCGTTGGAATATGACAATAAGTTGTTTGGTATGGTGTAACTCATTAAAAGTGTGGAAGTAACACTTTCAACATGTTATAATGCAGCGCACTTTCAACATGTGTCACTTTCCAAAATATATTTTATATGTTTTTTGTTCTCTCTAAGTAAGGAGTTTCATAACAATTTTATTTGAATGACAACATGAAAGTGAAAGTGTGAATTAAAATTTTGGAGTTCCAATGTTTGTATGTAACCAAATTGAAAGTGATATAATCACACATTCAAATGGTGGTACGAATACCACTAAAAAATGGTCTAAATTCTTGAAACATATTACACTATAACAAAAGTTTAAAAAAATTAAAGAAAAAAAAGTAATTAACAGAATATTAATTAAAAATTAACAAAAGTTAACTAATTAAAATTAACAAAAAATTACTAATAAAACAATTAATTAACAAAAATTTTAGTTAACAAAAAAAATTGACACATATATTAATTAACAAAATTGATTAATTAATGAAAATTTTAAAAATATTAATTGATGGAAAATTTTAAAAATATTAATTAATAATCGTTCCTAAAAGTGTGTTCATATTATTTGAAGAAAAATTAACAAAAATCTATTAATTAACAAATAAATTAATCAAATTGAATTAATTAAGAAAAAAATATAGTAAAACTTTCCACTTGTAACGAGGTTCTCTCATTTTCTGTTGCAACTCATAAATGAGAAAATTATGCTAACATGATTTTTACATTTTCAGAATCAAGTCACTTTCAATGGATATGCAATGACTAGTCAATTACAAAAATTTTATTAGCTTAGGCCATCTCAAGCAAAATCGAGGTCCTAGGCGAGAATTCAATATGAGACCCTTTTATATAATTTAGATAGTTATGTTTTTTATTTTACTTTTTGATAAAGAATTCTTAATTAAACTTCATTTTTCTTGCCTTTTGAGTTGCAAAAAAAGTCTAAAAAAATAGTTTACTTGTATTTTGACTAGAAAAGTAGAAAGTAGGTATATTCACTACTTTATTATATATATTCTATGTACATAGGTGTATATCACTGATAAGGAAGTTATTTATCGAACATCAGACAAACCAGCGCCTAACAAACACAATGTCAAAGTAATGCATCTCATATGACTAACATTATTTCAAACAACAAAAGTTCACATTGTTCTTTCTTACTATGTTGCAAGAATATGGATAAAGATATTGGAGCTTTTCCTTGAACATGTAGAGAGAGAGCTTGCTCGCAACACATGCCTAGTATTATTTAGTCCCATATTGGAAAAGTACCATAAGTTGTATCTCAATATATACTTGGTATGTTGTTGAGATGTGCACATAGGGTGGTGACCCTAAGGAGGGAACCATGTGGGTGATTTTACTAGGAGGTAAGGATAAAACTCCATGGTAAAGCATTACTATTTTTTGCTCTTGAAATTTATTCCATTGGAGCTAAGCCCCGACTCGGGCTCATGGGCTCATGAGGCGTAATGTGGCATTTTGTTGGCGTACTTTGCACTTCGCATGACCAGATGGCAGATGGCGTGCCAGTTGGCACTGCCAAATGGTACAGCAGTTAGCGCACAGTTTGCGTACGGTGCGCGCGACCAGATGGCGCGGCCTGATCGCGCTGCCAGATGGTGCACCAGTTGGCAATGCCAGATGGTGCAGCAGTTAG
This sequence comes from Iris pallida, assembly GCA_029216955.1. Classification (NCBI taxonomy): domain Eukaryota; kingdom Viridiplantae; phylum Streptophyta; class Magnoliopsida; order Asparagales; family Iridaceae; genus Iris; species Iris pallida. Next base: position 17,397,769 of record JANAVB010016599.1, on the reverse strand, counting down.
CGCTGCAGTTGGCGTGCGGTTTGCGTACGGTGCGCGATGTGTGCGTGTTGCGCAAGTGCATGCAGGAGCAGGTGGTGCTATTGGTGCAGGTGCGCACTTGGCGCGCGTTGTGCGCCAAATGGCTCAAATCGTGTCTGTGCCAGATTTGAGCAGTTACAGAACGTTCGCATCAGTTCTTTCTCATGTCCCGAACATTTTGCTAACTAGGCGGTTACAGTGCGGGCCTATATAAGTTTCTCCCCTTTCTCTCTCAGGGGTTAAGTGCTAAGTGTTGTTCTAAACAATTCCTTACAAATTTCCAGAGAGTTCAAGAGAGAAGAGAAATAGTGCACCAGCGCCAGAGTCCACGCCATCCGAGGAGTCAGAAGAGCGGAGTGTTCTAAAGTTCTCCGTCGAACTTATTGGTTCCTGGAAGCTGTTCGTGTGGGATGAACCAAGCTTTGAGCACCAGTGATCATTCACCCCAGCAGGCCATTCTATCTATTTCTGTTCATCTACTTTTATCTCGTTTTAAACGAGAACGTTTCTGATCTAATCAGAAAACGTGAGTGGACATTCATAGCTGCTGCTACGAATTCTTTTGTGCCTTCATCGAAGTGACACATTAGTATTCATTTCTCAGCATCCTTCGGGATCATCGAATTGTTGCATAAATTTCAGTTTTCCATCGAAAAATTATGCCCTGGAACTAACAATCTCAAAGCTTGATTTCACAAGATGAAAAACTATCGTGCTTCACTCGCTCATTAATCCTAACTTCAACAAGTTAGAAAATTTTGATGGTGAGCACTATCAAGTCTGGAAGAGGAATGTTAGCCTCAATCTTCAACTTTCTGAAGTTGACCATGTGCTAACCGAGGAAGAACCAATCGTTCCAGAAACTGGGTCTGCAGCCGCAATTACTGCTGCTAATAAAAGTCAGATCAAATGAAGAAGGGATAATAGCATCTATGGGCTTCTCATTCTAAATTCTATGGAGGACTCTCTGGCAGAATTATATTCTAAGAAGACAATTACTAGAGAGATTTGGGAGTCTCTGGAGAAACTGTACGAAGATGACAAAATAGGAGCAAGATATTTATCGTTGAAAAACATCATAAGTTGCTTTTTGAAGACGAGAAGACTATGCTGCCACAGGTGAAGGAGTTTCTGAAGCTGGAATAGAAGTTGGATGACGAGGGGATGCCTCTAACCGACAAGTTTGTTATTGGAGGGATAGTCTCTAAGCTCCCCGCTGGGTGGAGAAAGTTCTATGCAAACATGCATAGGAAGAAACTGGAGATCAGTCTCGAAGATCTACTACAAAAAATTTATGTTGAGGACCAGATTATCATGCCCCGATCCTGCAGAGTCCTTTCGTCCTCGCTTTGGACTCTGTGAGACCGTTCGTCCTCGCTAAAGCGTGATGTCGTACAAGCCTAAGTTGCGCTTGCACAAGGCCAAGACCTGAAGCAAGATAAGATAGCCAAGGTTGACAATACGCAGCAGAACATATTTCATAATACATGCATTGAAATACAATGGTAACAAGGAACAATTCTCTTTATTGATATTCTTTGAACATATTACAAGCTCTTATTTCTCTCTGATATAATGTTTACATTCTCTTAGTACTTTACAGATTACAATGATCCCGTTCCCATACATTACATCCCTTTATATACAAAACCAACTCTTGCAATAAATGTCCATCTCTTCTGATTTCTGGCTCCAGAGGATGAGGCTCGGACTATCGCTTCTGACTATCCTTCTCGATGCATATTGTACCTGCATGCAGACTGATAGTGGGTCAGTATATCAGCATACTGATAATTATGAACAAAGAGCTACATTTGTCTGAAAAGATCACTGTTTATTTAGTAAAAAAATATTTATTGTGATGTGATCTTGCTATTTTTTATCTATGTTCATTTCATGCATACAGAGTCAGTTTACATCTCTTTTGAAAACATCTTTGAAAAGCCACAGTTCATTTTTTTACATTTTATTTCAAGCATATAAGGGACTATTCATTTCTGTAGAGTGTGCAGCGTATTTCATGAGCATATTCATTTCTCTGTTTAAGCAACTCTTAGGGACAATTATAAGCACGATATCATATCTTTTCTTTAATGGAACATAGCATTTTTTTGCAACAGATTAATCTCTGTAAGTAATTCATGTAGAAAACTCAGACAATACATATGTATCACTTTTTCAGTGATTCTTACCATAGCCGACCGTCCATCCCTGCATAAGACAAAGATTAGCATAAACATGATAAAACCAACATTGTTTCCTGTTTGTCTCTGCATTGTTAGCTCTTAGCAAAACATTCTTATCGACTCATGCAACCCAATTTGCAGTTGTTGTTGGCCCATTCCATGGTCACACCCGATTTTAATAATCGACATAAACTTAAGTCAATACACAAAATATACAAACTGCTGCTAATCATTTTAGGTCTTGTGAAATCAATATCAACAAGCGTACTACTACATCAACAAGCACGTAAATCATCATTCTGAAGAGGTTATTTTTATTGGAATCTAGTCCAAGTCATTTTACAATTTATTATATATTTTATCTTTATTGAGTCTAGGATATAAATTGTAAGATCGACTGGATAATACTACCTTAGGTTAATCAACTTTTCCATACAGCCTACCATCCATAGTTTACCTACCAAAAATTCTATTTCCATTCTGCAACAATATTTGACAAATGTTTAACATTTTACTGAGACATAACTCAAACCGAGTTCGGACCGAACTGAGTTCGGTCAGTTTGAATTTAAATATTTGTTGCCTCCAAATCTGCATGCAACGTTCATTTGCGAAATCTTTGCATCAGAACTCTGCCAGAACTCTGCCCGAGTTCGGTCCTAGAAAATACCTATAAATAGAAGAGAATTTCTCATTCCAAATCACTCAATCAATTTCATCTTCTCTTCTCTCTTCAATAAGCGTTTTCATCCGATCAAAATCTTTCATATCACACCTACACTTCTCTTAGCCAAGAGCCAGTAATATCTATTCGATCTAGAGTCTTTTGGTTCTCAAGAGTTGTAAAGAGGTTGTTCAAAGAAACTATATTTGTTGTGGAGCCGGTCGTACGCTCGTCACCAATCACGGTGTTGTGAAGTTGGTTGTGCACTTGTTACCAAGCACGGTGTTGTAAGAGACTGCAAGCTCTCAATTAGCTTGTGCCTTAGTGGATTAACATCGAGCAAGAGTACTCGAGACTGGATTAGTCCTCTCAGAGAGATACCAATATACGTCGCTGTGTCACTGAGTTTGATCTCTCTATCTCTTGCTATATTTATTTATTGTCTTTTATTCACTGCTATAGTTATCTGTTTATAATTTTAAATTGGTGATTATTTTCTGATGCACTCGCACTCACTCTATTCACCCCCCTCTAGAGGTACTCAGCGGTCCTACAATTGGTATCAGAGCAGAGAGTATAAACAGTGAATGACAATATTCTAATATAACAAACCTCAGAGAGAATATATGACAGCCGTGAAATCAATATTCAATGGTGAAGGACAATCCACAAATAGACCTCCACTATTTGATGGTACAAAATATTAGAAAACACGGATGACATTCTTTTTAAAATCTCTTGACTTTGATCTTTGGTCTATAGTAGTTGACGGTTATAAGAAACCGGCACCTACAGTAGTTGATGGTCTGCTTATAGACAAGCCTCATGACAAATATACAGAGGCTGAAAAGCTATGGCTAGTCTAGATGCTCGTGCCATCAACGCACTATTCTGTACAATTGACAAAACGGAATTCAACAGAATTTCAACCTGTAAGACGTCTCACAAGATTTGAAAACTTTTTGAGGTAACTCATGAAGGTATTTCCCAAGTGAAGAAATCCAAAATCAGTAGACTAACACAGGAGTATGAATCTTTTAAGATAAAATTCGGTGAGTCAATTACACAGATGTTCACACGTTTCCTTGATATTACTAATCCTTTGTAATCTCTTGGTAAAGATTAGAGTAATCATGAGAATATCAGAAAAGTGCTACGGGCTCTAACCAAGAACTGGAACCCAAAGGCAATAGCAATCATTGAAGAAAACGATCTCACTACCATGTCTCTGGAAATACTGATGGGCAATCTCATGACCCATGAGCTTGATCTGCAAGAGTTTGAAGAAGCGATCCCAAAAGAAAAACTATCCCCTTTAAAGCTCAAGCCAGAAAATCTACATGCAATGATTCTGAGGAAGAATCATCAACTGGTGATGAACAAGCCCTACTAGTAAAGAACTTCAAAAAATTCCTAAAATTTGAGAAATAAACAGAAGGAAGAGAGATATCCAAGAAAGTAATGAAGATGAAACAATATGCTTTGGATGCAAGAAATCAGGGCACATGAAGGACTGTCCAACTTCGAAGAAAAGCAGCCCATACGATAGATCAAGATCAAGCAGAAAAGCAACAACCAGTCGAAAGTATGCAAACACAAGTATCTGCATTAAAGTGATGCCAGTGATACAGAGGAAGAAGACAGACCCTGCAAAAATGCCAATATTTATCTGATGGCTTTTGATAAGGTATCCTCAAACCCTTTGTATGACGATTTTACTTTCGATGAATTAGAAAATGCCTTCAGAGAACTACTTGAAGAACACAAAAATGTGCTTGACAAGTATAAGCAATCTCAAAAAGAGATTAAGGCATACACAACCGAGATAGCCAGACTGTCCAGTCTTATTGAAGACATTAAAGAGACGTCTACTACCGGTAACACGAAAGAGATAGCCAAGCTTAAAGTAGACTATCATGAGGCTATCCTCAAAGTTGATAAGAAAGAAAGAGACTATGTCAAAATACAAGAGTTATATGACATAGAGAAGAAGAAGCACTTGGTCATAGAACAAAGATGTCACTCCCCGTTCCCAGATTACGTATTTTAATACATGTATTGCTCAAATATATTTATTTAATATTTATCATGTATGTTCTGTATTTAAAATCCTTTAATTTTCTGCTAATTATTTTTCTGCATTTTACTTTCTGATTTTATACTCTGCTTTAGCTTTGCTTTGGGTTCGGCTTGGATTGGTTTAATTATGTTGGTTCATCATGAACCGAAACAAACTCCTACCTACCACCACCCTTTCATTTAAAGCCCCCAAACCCTTTTCTCTCTCCTCATTACTCTCCTTTACCATTACTCTTCTTCTTCCTCATCACTTTCTCCACCTACCAAACCGTAGGCAAGTACATCTTGCTCCACATGAGAACCCATATTTTTATGGTTCATTATTCTTCCTTTTATGATTCTAAGAGAGTTTAGTACTTAGCATTTTTGATTTCCTTGGCTCATTTTTTATAGATCTAAGTTGTTGTATTTTCGGTTGTCCATGGATTTTGATCTACCAAACTCGCATATTTTCAAAAATAGATAGTTTCATGTAGTAGAGATTCTCATTCTACCCTATTTTTGATTTATGGAAGTCCCAGTTCTGGCTTGGACGAAGGTCCCATGGAATTTGGAGTTCGGAAGGAGTTTTACGCTCACGCTGTGCGTGCCCGCGTAATATCAGCCCTCTACGCCCACGTTGTTATGTGTTAGCGTGATATTGAGTTTTTACGCAAGTAGTTTTACGCAAGCATTTTTACGCAAGCAGTTTTTACGTAAGCAGTTTTTACGCAAGCAGTTTTATGCAAGCAGTTTATGCGCAAGCAGTTTTACGCAAGCAGTTTTTATGCAGGCAGGCTTTTTACGCACGATAATTTTCCTATTATATCCTTATGCCTTTTGGCATGAACTCGATAATCTTGGCATGTTAATATTTTAATACATATGGTCGTGTAGAACGTGTCCTGAGTCTTGATTGGTATATGGATACCCAGTATGACTGGAATTAAACCCTGAGAGTTATAGACTCGATCCCACTGAATACTAGTTGACTTTTATGCCTTGTCACCATTGATAATGATTGCGACCTTGACTAATAATTGATCATGCGTTCTTAGTTGGAACTAAGAGACTGGCTAGTCGTCTTATTGAATTGAATGAATGAGACACGTTCATATGAACTATGAACTATTGTAATCGACTGGCTGATCCCGAATATTGGCATACAGGCACATGCAGGCTTCAAATTATTTATTATTACAAAAGCAGCATGTGTACTTTATGGTCAATGCATGATTATTTCGTGGTTAGTTTTGATTATTGCATTATGCTATATAAGACCTACAACCTAACCGCACGGGTATCGTTGTAAGAGTTGTGTATATTGTACCCCGTACAAAGGTACTCATTCTGAATGACCATGATCCACGGCATGGGATTTCACTCAAACATAGAGACTATTAAGTTAAATAAAATAATAATTGTATGGAGAGAATGGGTTCTCGAGTTCTTACATGGCAGCCCTCTTTGGGACTATTAGTGCCCGACAGGCCAGCTGGTCCCCACAGATATTACAATCTGCCACACGGGCGGAGAGCGGTATCTGCTTATATTATTTATTGTACATGGTATACTTATGACGGGCGTCCCGCAGGGACTCGTCTAAATACATGATTGGCGCAATTGATTGATTGGGTAAACTAGCCTTGTTTGCACATAGTAAGAACTGAGGAATCCTTATTGCATAATTCCAAGGTAACTTGGAACTTACAATAGCAAGCCGTAGTAGTTGAATGACCGTTTAAATTGATTTGTTTGTGTACTGTGCATACTCTATTTACTACTGAGATGATCAAAATATCAGGGCATGACGGGTCAACTTCTGTCCTCGTTTGGTTGAAAAGTTGGTTTGAAGTGCCGTGATGTTGTGTGAATCCCAGTAACAAGCAGAGACTTATTATTATAATTTTTAGCTCGTATCACTAGGTTTAAGTTCTCATGTCGTGCTTCCTTGTGGTACTTGCTATTAGAGGTCTAACCTCTCTGGTTTTGCATGACCAGATTTAGAGCCAGTCCCCGAGGACTCAGCTTACTTCCACCTCCAAGATGGTCAACACTAGAGGAATGATCGCAGGAGGACTCGAGTGGGTTCCTTACTTTCCCGCTTATTTTGTTAATTACTTTACATTTTGCCGCTTGGCACCGACATGTTAGTCGGATAGTCTTGCACTTACTTTTATATAATTGTGATTAAGTCAGACTGCAGCTGATAATAATTGTGTATATGTTGCTATATCATCTGGCTATGTTTTGTAAAGCCAGATCTCAAAAACATTTTAATTAAGCGTTTGGGACGCCTTATTGCTTTATCTTAAATATTCTCTGTTATTACTTCTTGTTTGAATAATTGAGACAATAGATGTGAAGTGACCATAGCGAGACTTCATGTAGTATGCACCCCTTTGTCTTTTAGACAGCATTGATCGTATTATACGGTATTCATCTACCCGTAATATGTAGCTGGCTGAGTCATTCCCCCGCTCTCCAGTATTCTGGTTCTGGGGCGTGACAAGGTTTTAGTGGTGGCCCATGCAGGTCTGATTTCAGACTTGTGGGGTGTTTTATTTATAGGATGTCTCAATCACACATGTTTCTCCTTGATCTCATGATTCGTTACTCTCGACTCGAACTTGACATTCTGGTATCCTTTGACTTCATTGAACTTTCCTGTCCGATCGTTTGATTGTTCTTTTGTCCCTTTTCTTAGGGGCACCTCGTCCGTACCTGTCAGGACTGGATAGCAACAGCAAGGGCAACATGACCATGATGGCCAGCAACAAAGATCAGTACTACCTCAAGAGACTATTCAAGCAGAAGTGATAGTAGAACCAGTAGCTGGACCGCAGTATCCAGAGGTTCCTACACCACCAATAGTTCCACCTATCCCTGTGGAAGTGGACACACCAGCCCTTCTGGAGATCATGAGAGGGATGATGGCTACTCAGCAACACCAGATGTTGGCCCAGCAGCACATGCACGCTCAGTTGCAAGAACAGAACGTACTACTCAACCAAGGATTGCAGACGGCTTTGGAAAGAGGGGCGAGGACAAATTCAGGAGCGTCAGCCAGGTTTTGCAAGTACAACCCCTGTCGTTTCGAAGGCAAGGAGGATGCCATTTCAGCAGATGCATGGCTTAAAGACATCGAGGCTATTCTGATAGCAGCTACGGTACCGACGGAGGAACGTGTAGATCAAGTGAAGTTGTTACTTCAGGATCTCGTACGTGATTGGTGGGAATCAGAGGAAGTAGGCATCAGATGTCCTGTTGCTTGGGACGATTTTACCGCAAGGTTCAAGACGAAGTATTATGGAGTTGTGGCGCAGTTTGAGCTACAACAGAAGTTTATCAACCTCAGACAGGCCGGCAAGACGGTAGATGCTTATGCAGCGGAGTTCTGCAGATTGAGTAGGTTCACCCCAAAGATGGTAGCGGCGGAGAGCCAGAGAGCTATGAGGTTCCAGCAAGGATTTCATCTTGAACTCTTGCAATTGATAGAGGGGCACAATTATCAGACTTTTGATGAGGTATTGACGGCAACCCGAAGGCATGAGATCGCCATTCAGAGAATCACGGCACGGACTGGAGGTCAGAAAAGATCTCATAATCAGATTGAAGGAGGAGGGGGTATAGCGCCCCGAACAATAGCACCGTCCCCTGGCATTCGCATTCACGATGTGGCCGTGCGAGGGCCAGCACCACCAGTCAGGCAACAGCAACAGCAACAAAAGAAGAACCAGCAACCCCCAGCGGGCTGTACTTATTATGGGATGTAGGGCACACTAGAAATGTGTGTCGGACATTGAACGGGCAATGTTTGATATGTGTGAATCCAGATCATCGATTTACCACCTGTCCTATGAATTCGAGGTCAGGAGGACCAATACAACAATTTCCTACTCTGCCAGCACCAGGGGCAGGCCAGTATCGAGGACCAGCGGTGGCAGTAAGACCATTGGCACAGCGTCTGTTCATGACACAGACTCAGATGTTTCGGCAGCAGGGACCGCCGATGCAGCACCAGCATAGACCACCCCAGCATCATCAAGGCAGGGGCCAGCAGCAGCACCAGGCTAGGCCACCCCCTTGTCTTTTAGACAGTATTGATCGTATTATACGGTATTCATCTACCCGTAATACGTAGCTGGCTGAGTCATTCCCCCACTCTCCAGTATTCTGGTTCTGGGACGTGACAAAAGACTCATAGACATGACTGCTAAATATAAAGAATCTTTTACGGTTTCTAAAAAGTTAGAAATTAAGTTAGGCAAACAGGCAATACCTGTGACATAGTCTAAGTTTAATCCTAATGCTAAGCATACACCTAAGAGGACTAAAACTCAGAAAACACGAAAGAAACACGATTATCACCATACTTTCACTTATAGGTTTCAAAGAAACCAAATAGGTATGTCAACACAGTTTCTACTACCACTGTTTTAAAACTCACTTGTACATATTGTGGTACTCATGGACACATATCACAGTATTGTTTAGCAAGAAAACTTGTTGACAATCGCACTTTATTTTGGAGACCTAAGACTAATCAATGTAGACCCTTCAGTAAATGGGTACCAAAGGATTCATCTACTTGTTTTGTAGGTGGACCCTCAACCCTCTCATGCTAAAAGCAAGTGGATCATCGATAGCGGATGTTCGTGGCACATGACTGGTGATGTATCTTTATTCGCCACGCTATCGATGAAGAAAGAAGGATACGTCTCCTTCGAAAATAATCTGAGAGGCGATATCATTGGCAATGGCACTGTTGGTATATCTCTTTATCCTGTAATAAAAGACGTTTGTCTAGTTACAGAATTGGAACATAACCTATTAAGCATAAGTCATATGGATGATAATGGTTATGGTATCAACTTTGTAAAAGACAAATATAGCATATATGATATGTCATCTGGTAATCCCATATATGAAGGGATTAAAGAAGACAATATTTATGTTTTCTTTCTGGAGAGTACTGATAATGCAGGAAGATGCCTAGTAGCTAATCTAGATGAAAGCTGGCTATGTCATATGAGACTAGGACATGCTAATATAGACACTACCTCACGACTGAGCACTAAGAAGCTGGTAAAATGACTCCCTGAAATTCCATTCAAGAGAGATATGGTATGTGTTGACTGTGAAAAGAACAAAGCATATAGGTCTACATTTAAATGCATCAACGCTGTAAGTACTTTTAGACCTTTGCAGTTGATACATATGGATTTATTTGGTCTTAGTAGAGTCGCTAGTCTTGGCGGTAAGCTCTACACATTTGTTATTGTAGATGATTTTTCTCGTTTTACTTGGGTTTACTTTTTATCAAACAAAAGTGATGCTATTTTTGAATTTCAGTTATTTTGTAATAAGGTACAAAACGAAAAATGTTTCATGATTACTCGTATCTGAAGTGATCATGGTGGCAAATTCATAAATACTGATTTCAAAAAGTTTTGTGATGATAGTGGATACTACCACAAATTTTTTTATCCTAGAACTCCTCAACAGAATAGTGTTGTGGAGCGAAAGAACCGTACTCTAAGCGAGATGGCTAGAGTCATGTTGAATAAACATAATCTTCCTAAATATGTTTGGGCAGAAGCTGTTAGCACAGCCTGTCATGTTTTAAATAGGGTGTTAATTCGACCCCATCTCGAAGAAAATACCTTATGAACTTTGGTTCGAAAGGATTCCAAACATTTCTTATTTCAAAGTTTTTGGATGTTGTTGTTTTATCCTGAACACCAAAGACAACTTGGGTAAGTTCGACTCTAAAGCAGATGAAGGGATATTTCTCGAATATGCTGCTAAGAGTAAGGGATATAGAATTTTTAATAAAAGGTCTATGATTGTTGAAGAATCTATTAACGTTACTTTTGATGAGCTCAATAGTCACAGATCTAGCGACAGTGATGATAAAGGTGTACAAGCAAAAATTGATAAGAGTCATGTGGAAGATCTGACTCATAAATTTGAAGCATTGAAGTTCTTACTAGATCATCCAGAGACACTCATTATAGGTGATGTATCAAAAGGTGTAAGTACATGCTCCTCTCTTAGAGATTCTGAAATAACAGCAAGTGTAGCTTTCATTTCTCAAATAGAACCTAAGAATATAGAAGATACTTTTAATGACGAGTTTTGGATTAATGCCATGCAAGAGGAACTTAATCAATTTGAGGGAAACCAAGTTTGGAAACTCGTTCCTAAACCTATTGGTCAATCGATAATTGGTACTAAATGGGTGTTCCGAAATAAATTAAGTGAAGATGGACAAGTTCTACGCAACAAAGCACGTCTAGTGGCACAAAATTATAATCAAGAAGAAGGTATTGATTATGACGAGACATATGCTCCTGTTGCTAGACTAGAAGCTATCCGCATATTTTATGCATTTGTATGTTTTAATGATTTTAAATTATTTCAAATGGACGTGAAAAGCGCATTTTTGAACGGATTTCTAAAAGAAAAAGTTTTTGTGAAACAACCCCCTGACTTTGAAGATTTTCAAAAACCTGATCACATCTTCAAGCTTAAGAAAGCACTCTATGGACTCAAACAGGCACCTCGTGCTTGGTATGAACGTCTAAGTGCCTTCTTACTTGATAATGGTTTTTCAAAAGAAAGAGTTGATATAACTCTGTTTATCAAATCTTTAGATGATGACATTCTTCTTGTGCAAATATACATTAATGATATTATATTCAGTTCTACTAATGAAAAACTTTGTCAAGAGTTTGCTAAGTGTATGCAGAGTGACTTTGAGATAAGTATGATGGGAGAGCTGAACTTCTTCCTAGAACTCCAGATCAAACAACACTCAAAGGGAACATTCATCAATCAAGCCAAGTATACGAAGGACATACTGAAAAAGTACGACTTCGATAATGTAAAGCCTATCGGAACTCCAATGGCTACATCTACAAAGCTTGACACTGATGAAAGTGGCAAACCTGTCGACCAGCATAAGTATCGAAGTATGATTGGTAGCTTATTATATTTAACTACTAGTCGTCCTGATATTATGTTCAGCGTTTGCATTTGTGCACGATACCAGGCAAATCCTAAGAAATCACACCTAAGTGCCGTTAAGCGTATCTTCCGATACCTTAAGGGAACTTCTACAGTCGGCTTGTGGTATCCTAAAATCAAATCCTTTGACCTGATAGGTTACTCGGATGCAGATTTTCAGGATGCAAAGTAGATCGTAAAAGTACCAACGATACGTGTCATTTCCTAGGAAAGACCTTAATCTCATGGTTTAGCAAGAAACAAAATTCTGTAGCATTATCAACTACTGAGGCTGAGTATATCGCCGCAGGACGTTATTGTGCTCAAATTTTATGGATGAAGCAAACCCTAGAAGACTACAATCTGCACTACACTAAGATTCTCATTTACTGTGATAATACTAGCACTATTAACCTGACTAAAGAACCCTGTATGTCATCACGCACAAAACACATTAAAATTTATCATCATTTTTACGTGATCACCAACAACATGGGGACATCTGCTTAGAATTTATTGACACAGATCATCAACTAGCAAACATTTTCACAAAACCACTGGCTGAAGACCGATTTAACATTATGAGGCGAGAGCTCGGCATACTTGAATTTTCAGATTCATAATGAAGTATGTTTATTAAATTTATTTTATAACTCGAAACTTTGTAATTTATTTAACGAAAATTATTTTGGGTATAAGCCGAAAGGGTCCTTCTGTCATACAGGTGTAAATAGTCTGAAGCGACACGGTGCACTAGTCTTCGGACTACCATTAGCTGGAATCCGGCCCCTACAGCTAACCCAAAGTAATAGAAGTTATTAAATGAAGGAGTACAACATTTATAAATTCAAATTTTTAAACAAATACTGTATTTATGATATTGGGAATACAAGCAGCAGAACTTGGACCGAACTCTGACCGAGTTCGGACCGAGTTCGGTCGGTGATGTACGGATTTTCAGAACCGAACAGTCGGCCCTAGCCCTATATAATCCTCTCATTCCTTTCACTTTTCTTCATCTTTCTACCGAGAAAAACCCTCCTATACTCCAAAGAACTTCTCCTCCTCATTCCTTTCGAGCTTTTTCAGGAGTCTAGCGGGCCATCCTCTCCACCATCTTCTTCCTCTTCGAAGGTATTCTATTATCTTTTCATTCTCATCCATGGCATCTAAGCACCAAAAGAGAAACGTTGATTCCTCACAAGTAGGATCATCCTTCTCTGACTATGTTCCCACTAATATTTTTAGTCCAGCTAGACCTACGGGATCTGATGATTATGATTCCGGTCTCTTTTACAATAAGAAATTTTTGGGTCTTTGGTTTGACTCTTTTTCTGGTCGTAGAATTTGTGCTGGAGCACGTGTAAACTTTACCATCTTTTCTGAATATGCTCCCACTTTCAACCGTCTCGACTTTCATGATTTTTTGAAGTAGCTGATAACATTTATGATAATGCTGTCCGTATGTTTTACTGCAACCTGCAAGTAAAAGATAACGACAATTTCTATTCCTGTGTTGCTGGGCAAGAACTAGAGTTCAGTGCCATCTACATTAGTGAATATTTTTATGTTCCTGATGTAGGTGAAGCTTTAGTGGACATTCATCACATTCAATTTCCTGAAGGTATTACCTTTGATTTCTTCAAGGAACTTCTGTGCCATCCTAAACCTATTCCTAGAAATTCCTAGAAGAGTTTACTCCTAGCATATAAACCAAAACTTCTATAAAATCCATAGGTTTGTATTCTCTGTTCTTCTTCCAAAGAAGGGATCCTCTGATGAGATTACCTTTCTGGAATTGTCAGCCATATACCACATTCACTTTGGCATTCCATTTTATGTTCCCAAGACTATGATGGCTTGGATGCTTAACTGCAGAAATGCAGGAGCAACCTCGTCTATCATATGCATTTGGCTTCTATCTTTAGGAGGTTTGAAATCGATCTTCAAACATGTCCTTACTCCTTCACTTCCATTGAGCTTAGTAGGTCTAGGTTATGTCCTACTCCTCCTCTGCCTCCTGGTGCTGAGCATGTTCCTGATGCTGACCCCGAGGCTCCTCCTGCTGCTGCTGCTCCAACCCCTGCTCCAGGTTTTAACCCTGGCTTCTATCAGCGCTTTGATGATTTGTTGCCCTCTCAGCACAACGATATCAAGGCTATCTTGATTTAGAGTTCCGCCATATCACCTAGGTTCAGGTGTTGCGGAACAGCATTGCTGATCTTCACTGGAGTCTCTCTCATGACCCCTCACATCCAGTCACCATACTTCATCACCCCAGCTTTTCTGGACCCAGGTTCGATGATGAGACGATATTTCCTCACTTCGATCCTACTGTTGCATATTTTCCACCGGATGCTCCTGGAGGTGATGACACTCCGATGTGATGAGGACTTGAGCTAGTGGATTTTTGGATAGAGTCTGATAGATGATGATCTGATGTAGTTTTTTTTATGTCTAAACTTTATAGTTAGACATTTATTAGCAAATTATGATGGTTGTATCTTTCTTTTAAGCATGACATTTTAGTATTTCATTACTAGTTACTTCTTTTACTCACTTATTATTTATGGCAATATTGTTATATTTGGTTATCTCTCTAGTATTGCTTTGTCAGATGAACATTGTTGGCTTCACACATTACGGAGGAGCCAAAACCATTTTTCGTTGACAAAAGGGGAGAAAGAGCGCAATATCAAAATCAACATTCAAAGAAAGAATACCAAAACCATTTTTTAGGAAATTTTATTTGTTTTATTTAGATATATTTTGATATAGACTCAAGTTTGTCAATTATCAAAATAGGAAAGATTGTTGGCACATTCCATGGTCACACCCGATTTTAATAATCGACATAAACTTAAGTCAATACAAAAAATATACGAAATGCTGCTAATCATTTCAGGTCTTGTGAAATCAATGTCAACAAGCGTACTACTACATCAGCAAGCACGTAAATCATCATTATGAAGAGCTTATTTTCATTGGAATCTAGTCCGAGTCATTTTACAATTTATTATATATTTTATCTTTATTGAGTCTAGGATATAAATTGTAAGATCGATTGGATAATACTGGCTTAGGTTAATCATAGTCTATTTTTCCATACAGCCTACCCATCCATAGTTTACCTACCAAAAATTCTATTTCTATTATGCAACGGTATTTGACAAATGTTTAACATTTTACTAAGACAGAACTCAAACCGAGTTCGGCCCGAGTTCGGCCCGAGTTCGGTCCAAACTCTGACCAAGTTTGGTCAGTTTGAATTTAAATATTTGTTGCCTCCAAATCTGCAAGCAACATTTATTTACGAAATCTTTGCATCAGAACTCCGCCAGAACTCTGCCCGAGTACGGTCCTAGAAAAACACCTATAAATAGAAGAGAATTTTTTATTCCAAATCACTCAATCAATTTCATCTTCTCTTTTCTCTTCAATAAGTATTTTCATTCGATCAAAATCTTTCATATCACACCTACACTTCTCTTAGCCAAGAGCCAGTAATATATATTCGATCTAGAGTCTTTTGGTTCTCAAGAGTTGTAAAGAGGTTGTTCGAAGAAACTATATCTGTTGTGGAGCCGGTCGTGCGTTTCTCACCAAGCACAGTGTTGTAAATTTGGTCGTGCACTTGTCACCAAGCATGGTGTTGTAAGAGATTGTAAGCTCTCAATTAGCTTGTGTCTTAGTGGATTAACATCGAGCAAGAGTACTCAAGACTGGATTAGTCCTTTCAGAGGGATACCAGTATACATCATTGTGTCACTAAGTTTGATCTCTCTATCTCTTGCTATATTTATTTATTGTCTCTTATTCACTGCCATAATTATCTGTTTATAATTTTAAATCGGTGATTATTTTCTGCTGCACTCGTACTTACTCTATTCATCCCCCCTCTAGAGGTGCTCAACGGTCCTACAGCTATGACGCAAGGCTCAGCTCTGCACTAATATATACGTAGACCAGTAGTTATGACTCTCCGGGTCAGCTTTGTACTGATAGCGCACATACTAGCAACTGCGCGCATGGTTCAGCTCTTCACCAATCGACATTTATCTATATGCATGACTATAACTCTTGTGGTCCATGGGCATTACTCATATTAGCAGTTGGGACGTTCTAGCCCATCTCGCAATAGACTGACACCCTCCTCTGGTTGCGAGGACTTCTAGCCCCAGGTGTCCTGTTCTCTCCTAGGCCGATCGACTCCGGGTGCCTCCAGAATCAATCGAGAGATTACCATTTGTGCATAAGCCATCTAGACCAATCCAAATGCAGTTATCATATAAAACTATCATGCACCAATCAAACAACTTGTAAACATATTCTTCTTCCTCTTTTTCATGTAATCGAGCCAGTAGCTCTACTCTTTTCTCTATACGGACAAGCCGTATCATCTTCTTTTAATAGCACAAAGTGCCTTATCTGTACATCTATTTCTTTAAAGCAATAATCGAGGGACAATTAATAATCTTTGTTTAAGCAAGCAACGATAACAACAAGCATGAACTCTACTTAATAGCTTAATGTTTATGGACATTTGAGCATTCTCTTTTTTCTTCTTATTAAGCATGGCAACAGTTCTTCTTCTTAACATACATGTTAACACTTTTCTTATTCTTAGCATAGCAACATGTGGATTCTTTTATAAGCATACTCAATGATTTACCATCTTTTTATTAGCAATAGCATTCAATCAAAAACTCAGGTTCTTATTAGACGTAAGCGAATCATAAGATGAGACTTTGTCCACTCACCCAGATCAGTCGTCTTCTGTTGCAGAGCCAGCAATCTGATCTCTTTGTTTATCTAGTGCCTTTGCGGGAAGAAGAGGACTATACGGTTAAAGCACATGACAGTACACGATCTCATCAAGCGAGGTGTTATTGTAGGAACCCTAGAGGGGATGAATACGGTCAAGCTAATTAATCAAGCACTTAGCACAAGCTAATTGACAATTTAAAAATATAAGTGCAAGAGAAGAGGCAATAACAATACCGACACACGATATATCCTGGTATCCTCCCTAGAGGCACTCCAGTCCCGGAACTCTCTCCGAATTTAATCCACTATTTGAGTAAATAGTTACACACGAGTTTGGATCCGAAGAACTCGCCAACTTCTTACACGAGAGCTTTAATCCGAAGGCCTCTCCGACTTCAACCGAGAGTTTGGATACGAAGACTCTCCAACTTCAACCGAGAGTTTGGATACGAAGACTCTCCAACTTCAACCTTTCATAATAGATTTTGATCTCCTTATACAACAAGATGAAGATCTTACTTTTCAACTCAATAACTCTAACACAATTTGTGGATGGCAAATGAAAGCTTTGTAGAGTTGTTTGTGGATAGGCTTTGGTGGTTTAGAAATTTTTAGGCTCAAAGCATCAACCTTGAATAAAGGGGTTCAAGGCTATTTATAACCAAAGCATTGAAAAGAGCTCAAGGCAACTTTTCAGTCCGCGAACCGGCATACCGCCGGTATGAACCGGCATACCGCCGGTATACCGGTCTGGAATACAACGGCTATAAATATAGCCGTTGGGATCATTAATTGCTCGGATTTCGACCGTTGGAATTTTAACGTTACTAAACCGGTATACCATCGATATAAACCGGTATGCTGTCGGTATGCCGATTTTGTAGACAGAAACTTTCTGTGAACAAAATCGGTATACCGTCGGTATGAACCGGTATACCGTCGGTATGCCGGTTTTCATCTGAAAATGATCCTGGCCTAATTTCTATCCTAGCTTTCGATATTGCCATCCATTTCTTGTGTTTACAATTATTCCTAAGACTCATTACAGACTCTAGATATACTTAGGCAGGTGCAGGCTTCTTCAGAGTCTGAAATGATGATGGCATGGCTTGACTTTTTCCTTTGATAGGTGCTGGCTTTTTTCCCTTGGCGGCAACTGTCCAAAGATATCCAGTTTGGGAAAACTGAAAACCTTTCGGGGGCTTCGCCATCAAACCCCCGACGAGGGGCGCTGCCCCCTCGACCCCCGTCCGCTGACCGGGCGAGTGCGTGGCTCCGGAGATGTCGTCGGGTGGTTCAGAGAAATCTTATGGGATCCGTCGTCTTTGGCCCACCATGATTTCTTTATTGCATATTTCCACATTGATCTTGCTTATTGCTTTTCTGCATGTACATGTTAGACAAACAAAGCAATATACATAGTAGCAAGTAAGATAAGTTTATTGCACATTAGGACAATGCTGAGTTTACGTATACGTGCTAAGGTGATAGCATAAATGTTAGTGATATCATAATGATTAAACTTAATTGAATGACCACAATCAAAAACATAGTTTTGATTTTGGCAGCCCGATTAAATTTAAGATATATAAGCTCATATCACTAATATGTAAACCAATAGGCACATATCACCATAGGTATAAGTATAAGTAGAAATGCTATAGTAATAGTATGAAGATTAGTGATAATGAAATGCTAAATTTAACAGATTAACCATATTCAAAAACATAATACAATCATTGGGCCAACAATCTCCCCTTTTTTGATTATGACAAATCGGTTAAGTTTAGTATGAACACAATAGATGCATGTATCACTAATATACAAAAGATATAAGCAATATCACTAAACGCATACTACTTAGATTACTTATAAATACATACTTAAACTTACTTCTCCCCTTTGACATGATCAAAAATAGGCTCCCCCGTACTAAGAGATAGAATGAAATCAATTTAAAGCATAGAAATCAGAGCATGGAAAAGTCATAGACAATCATGATCAAAATATACTAATGAAAAACAATGGGAGAAGGGTGTAATGACAAGTTATAATTGCTACATTGCCAATGTAGAACATCAAATTTAAAAGAAGCATGTCAAAACACAATAAAGTTGGTAAAATAAAGAAAATTGATAAACAGTCAAAAAATAGTTTTACCAACTTGAAATTCAAGAGAGAAACACCAAAATATAATATTATATGAATTAAAACTCTAGTTTGGAAGGAAGCGATATACCAATTGAAATAAGGATTTCAATCAAAAGCCATGAGGATTAGATAATTGCAAAGTAATTGATATTAAAAAAATACCAATTGAGATAGTTGGAAGATATAAACTTAATACCAATTGAAATATAAACTTGAAACATTGATCAAAAAGCCATTTGAAGGTCAAAATTGTCCACAAGTAAAAAGTGGAGCAAAATAAAAGAATGATCAATGAAGGTAAAGAAATTGATATAGAATAATCTCATTATTTGCAAAATTTATATACTTACCCATGTTCATGCATTTGAACTCAATTACCTTATCATGCTATATGAATACCCTTTAGATAAAACATGAAGGTAAATGAGAAAAATACTTGAGAAAGAGACATTCAGTCGACTTGAATGCTCCCCCTCAAAGTATTACCAATATAGATAAACAAGAATTTTAGGTAAGTCCTCAATAAGGAAAGCCAAATCCATTAGGCAACAAGGAAAGCCAAAACAGTGAGAGCACAATAGTCATCAAGATAAGATATGAAAGTTAATATTAACAAGATGACTTATTTAACCCGTATAAAAGAGTGATAATATGATAAAGACAATTACATATACTCTCATAAACCCTTCACAAATAAAAGTATCATGACCTCAATCACTAAGATATGAAAAAGAAAAAAAATGGGTCCATGATGAACTAGGTATACGACATATTAAAGGATATACATAAATAGGACCAATTAATTTGCTTCCCCTCAAAATATGCGTATCTAGTTCCAAAGCACTTATAACATAAAATAGATAACTACAAGATCTAGGGGTAAATCAACTATGGATTTCTCCCCCTTGTTTGATGCATATAAGGCTAAATATCGTCAAAAGACGAATAATGTCATCTTTAGTCAAGAAAAGATATCCAATTAATAGCGGCAAAAGATGAAAAATCAAAAGAATAATCCAATTAAGCACACGTAATCAAAAAATAGCATACATTAGTCTATATAGTAGGATCTCATATTTAAATATAATAGATCAATGTATGTTATCCTTTGAGAAAATGTCATCATAAAAAAGAATAAATTTAATTAAGAACAATCATGACGATAGACAGAATATAGCTCAAAAATAAAATAAAAATAAAACTCAAATATCATGTCCATGATTATCTAATTAAGAAGGAATCAAACAATTTATTATTTTGCATGGACTAGGTATGTCTTATCACATATGTACCCATCAACCGGATAATATCTAAACTTTGCTACTTCTAAATGAAAGACCAATAAAGTTCAAATAGCAAAGACACAGTGTGATAATCCATGAGTAGTCAAAGTAGAGTAGTAAATTAATTTGACATTAATAAAATTAGATAGTTTAGGATTACTCAATCATTAGGATCATTCATAAAGAAAACAAATGAATAAATATGATCCAAGGAATCTCATCAAAAAAAATCACAAATCCAAAAAAAATCTCACAAATCAATGGAAAATATAGGAAAGAGTCATTCTCATTTAAATGATTGCAAATATAATAAAAAAGAGACGTAAATGATAATACGATAAAATCATGACTCAAAATGAGAAAAATTAAGAGATACTAATGACTAGTATGGAAGGAAGTTAAAGTAAGGAATCACAAACCACTTTTGAAAAACAAGATCCAATCAAATGTTTGTCAAACAAGTTTTAGAGAAAAAGACATGTATCTAAACTAGAATACAAATCACATCAAGACAATTCACACCACTTGTTTTTGGAAACTAGCATATCATATATAAATATAACGAAAAACAATAGCTAGAAGAGTGAAAGTGAACATAGATTATGTAGCTCAATAATATATCATAAATAAGCCAGCTACATAACTAATTTAAGATTAATGACTTAAGTCATTAACAAGATAAATGTGCTCATTAAATCTTAAGTTACAAATACTAAAGATACTTGCTTAAGCATAGAGTTCTCAATAGAGGGCAATACATTTTGAATGAACAAAATGATTTAGACTCTTTACTAAGCAAGGATAAGAGCATAAGATGACAAATAAAAAGAAGTATTCTCTTATCAAGTATAGGCCAAAAGAGATATTCATGAAAACATAATAAAATAAATCTCTTTGCCAAGTATTGAGATTATCCCAAGATAATAAAATGATAGATCGATCTAGAGAATGCAAAATATTATAGCCATAATAAAATAAGTGTATTCTCTAGAAATGAAAAAATCTCAACACAAAAGCTCAAACTATAGTAGCTAAAGTCATAAGAAATATGATGTATCAATTACAAGTATTCTCACTCACGTGCTACAGTAACATCATTGGACAAAAATAATTCAAAAGAAAGTATAAACCCAAGGAATGAGCAAGAAAAGATCATTAAGATCAAGAAAGCAAAAGAGAGTTAAAGATAGCAAGAAACATATTTTTCAAAAAGCTTTCATAGTGCGCTATAGAAATATATGTATAATATATAGATTAGGGGAAAAAATGCACTAATAGAGGAGGTAGATATAAAAATAAGACAAAGCACAAAACCATGTAATTCTTAAAAGAACTTTCATAAATAGTCAAGTGCAAGACATAAACAAATATTTTCTCTCAACATCCTAACTTAAAGGTATAAAACAAATAAATATCAAAAGTTAGGAATCATATATATATATATATATATATATATATATATATATATATATATATATATATATATATATATATATATATATATATATATATATATATATATATATATATATATATATAAATAAATAAAAAAATATATATATATATAATAAACTATATATATCACGAATAGGCATACATGAAAAGATCAAAAATCAATTAAGAACATGTATCCATAATGCCAACCAAAAACTATATATATCACGAATAGGCATACATGAAAAGATCAAAAATCAATTAAGAACATGTATCCATAATGCCAACCAAAAAGTCAAGAAAATATAATCAAAAGAAGACTTTAAGGAAGAAGCTAATTGATTCAAGAGGAACAAATTTGGTCAAAGGAATCAATTAGGTAAGGTATGAGATAAGCACAAGTTTGAAGGTAACAAGTATAATTAAATACTCTTCAAGTCAATATAAAACTTTAGCTTAACTTATATGCCCACATAAAGATATTTATACAAAAATATATATCAACATAAGAAATACATGATCTACATGTAAATGGAAATTTAATGAATATAGTCATGTATCCTTAATGAATGTTTGAAAAACTATCGCAAATTCAAAACACATATAAATAAGCTTTATTAGGCAAAGACATAATTGATTCTTAAGATAATCAAAATAAAATGTGAGCATCAATGATGAATATATTATCCAAGCACAAGGTTAAAAAGAAGTACAAGTGTATACTTGTCAAGTGATAAGAAGCTTGTGCTAACCACATATATTCACAAATACCGATTAAGATAAATGTAACATATCGAATACAAATCGGCAAGAAGTAACTATCTCAAAAAATTTAAAGACGGAGAGTTAAAATCATATTAACTCAAATCAAAACCAAGCTCCTATGGACTAGAGTGATATGCATGTTTTATAAATAAAGATTAAGAATAATGAGCATGCAAATATAAAAATGTCACACTAATAGAAAATGAGTGATAAACTACATAGTGTGAACTAATCATTTAAGCTGAGTAACTAGTCATGCTAGATAAAAGAATTAATAAGAGAATTAACTAAGCATGCTAGTATTATATCTCACATTGATTTATATAAAAGACAACTAAAGAATATCAATGTAAGCTAGTAGCAAGACATCAAGAGAAACATGCTCGATTCTACAAATGTAAACAATTTAAAGAGAATCATTTAGCATGTTACCAAAGTGGCTTTAGTGGCCACGCTTGTGTTGGTGCAATTGCTGAAAAAATGACCTTTGAGCTTTGCAACCACCAACACGCTCCTCGGTGCTATGTCCCGATATGAGAAGCTCCACCTACAGCATTAGGCGAAGACTTTGATATCCAAATAAACTTGGATCCACATTTGTTAGCTTTAGGGACCCATATACTATTTACTCTAACATTGGTAGAAAAAATCCTATGAATAGGACAAGTTAAGCTCATATGTCCAATACGAGAGCAATAGAAGCACCTAATACTAGGGTGTGCACATGTATCGGAATGAGACTGATTATGAACATGTGACATACTAGATGATGAATATCTCTAGAGTTAGCATGCATGGATTTGGTCTTAAGAATATCATGTTCTAATAGCAAATCATCATGCAAACAAGTAAGAGAATCAAATTTAGTATTTAAAGCATAATTCTCTTTTTCAAATAAAGCAATTCTAGAAAAAAATCATCATTTTGTTTCTTTAAAGAGTCAATAGAAGAATCATGCAAATGATTTAGCTCATGTGTTTGCCTCTTAAGATCTTCTATTGATGAGGAAAGAGATTTGATTTTCAAAATTAAATCCTCATTCAAACTCTTTAAAGAAATACAAGATGAGTTTTGAGAATCAAGTCTAGATAATAAATTATTGTTTTCATTTCTCAAAAACTCATTAGATTCTTCTAAATGAATAACCTTTTCTGAAAGTTCTTCATTTGTAGAATGAAGGTCATCAAAAATCTCTAAGGATTGGTTAGCCATGGCTTTCCACTTAGAGCATTTCTTGCATTTAGAAGAAACATGATTGTCCATGCTACTAGAAGTAAAACCCTCTTTATCGGAGGAGGAAGAGGAATACGATGTCATAGAAAAATAAACAAGGATCTACTCTAAGGATGTTAAGCCTAACAATAGAGTCCTTGCTCTGATACCAATTGTAGGAACCCTAGAGGGGGGTGAATAGGGTCAAGCTAACTAATCAAGCACTTAGCACAAGCTAATTAACAATTTAAAAATATAAGTGCAAGAGAATATGCAATAACAATACCGACACACGATATATCCTGGTATCCTCCCTAGAGGCACTCCAGTCCTGGAACTCTTTCCGGCTTTAATCCACTATTTGAGTAAATAGTTACACATAAGTTTGGATCCGAAGAACTCGCCAACTTTTTACACGAGAGCTTTAATCCGAAAGCCTCTCCGACTTCAACCGAGAGTTTGGATACGAAGACTCTCCAACTTCAACCGAGAGTTTGGATACGAAGACTCTCCAACTTCAACCTTTCATAATAGGTTTTGATCTCCTTATACAACAAGATGAAGATTTTACTTTTCAACTCAATAACTCTAACATAATTTGTGGATGGCAAATGAAAGCTTTGTAGAGTTGTTTGTGGATAGGCTTTGGTGGTTTAGAAATTTTTAGGCTCAAAGCATCAACCTTGAATGAAGGGGTTCAAGGCTATTTATAACCAAAGCATTGAAAAGAGCTCAAGGCAACTTTTTAATCCGCGAACCGGCATATCGCCGGTATGAACCGGCATACCAGCGGTATACAGGTCTGGAATACAACGGCTAGAAATATAGCCGTTGGGATCATTAATTGCTCAGATTTTCGATCGTTGGAATTTCAACGTTACTAAACCGGTATACCGTCGGTATAAACCGGTATGCCGTCGGTATGCCGATTTTGTAGACAGAAACTTTCTGTGAACAAAAGACCGGTATAACGTCGGTATGTCGGTTTTCATCCGAAAATGATCCTGGCCTAATTTCTACCCTAGCTTTCGATTTTGCTATCCATTTCTTGTATTTACAATTATTCCTAAGACTCATTACAGACTCTAGATATACTTAGGCAGGTGCAGGCTTCTTCAGAGTCTGAAATGATGATGGCATGGCTTGGCTTCTTTCTTTGATAGATACTGGCTTTTTTCCCTTGGCGGCAGCTGTCCAAAGATATCCAGTTTATAAAAACTGAATACCTTTCGGAGGCTTCGCCCTCGAACCCCCGACAAGGGGTGCCCCCTCGACCTCCGTCCGCTGACTGGGCAGCGGAACCCCCGAGTACGTGGCTCCGAAGATGTCGTCGGGTGGTTCAGAAAAATCTTATGGAATTCGTCGTCTTTGGCCCACCATGATTTCTTCATTGCATATGTCCACATTGATCTTGTTTATTGCTTTTCTGCATGTACATGTTAGACGAACAAAGCAATATACATAGTAGCAAGTAAGATAAGTTTAATGCACATTAGGACAATGCTGAGTTTATGTATACGTGCTAAGGTGATAGCATAAATGTTAGTGATATCATAATAATTAAACTTAATTGAATGACCACAATCAAAAACATAGTTTTGATTTTGGCAACCCGATTAAATTTAAGATAGATAAGCTCATATCACTAATATGTAAACCAATAGGCACATATCACCATAGGTATAAGTATAAGTAGAAATGCTATAGTGATAGTATGAAGATTAGTGATAATGAAATGCTAAACTTAACAGATTAACCATATTCAAAAACATAATACAATCATTGGGCCAACAGTTATTACAGTGATTGATGTTCGGAGTCAGGAGAACCTGGCGGATCCATTCACCAAAGGCCTCAAGCACCAGCTGGTCGATGACACAGCTTGTAAAATATGCTTGAAGGCATTCTGATATATGTTATTGCAATCCTACCATAAAGTTCTATGCTATTAGTTCAAAGAAAAATCTACTAGACATCTAGTTTTTGGTTCAAGTGAGGAACACTAACTGGGAAAAATTCAGAAATAGTGGGTACATATCCTCCGTGGCATGGAAAGGTTACGGACCTACAACCACTGTTGTCTACTATATATTTTTTACGAAAAACGGATCTTGTGTTGAGGATAGCTTAAACGCCTTAATGAGTTCTCAGACAGAGTGAATGCCTGGTGTGCTTTACAGGAAGCACGGTAGAGTAGTAATACAAGGAGTAAAACTCAATGCTACAGTAGGGTGACTCCATCATGAGTTTCCTAGGTAGGGATAATGCCTCGACTTTGCAAGCCAAGTCACGGCGACGTAGCACCGCAAATAGGCAGGTAGCCTAATGTTGTATGATAAAATTAAAGAGTTGTAGACGACACTACAAAGGGGGAGGATGTCCTCATGTTACACTAGCACGACACCACGATGAGGTAACCAGATAGGGGTAAAGCTTCGGCCTTGCAAGCCATGTCATTGTGACGTAACACCGCAAGGAAGCCTAAGGCTTCATGCTGGATAGTTTGGCATTACAAAGAGGCTTGTGACCTCATGCTACAGTAGTATGACACTACAATGAGGTTCTCAGGTAGGGATAATGCCTCGGCTTTAGGCCATGTCATAGCAACGTAGCACCGCAAGGGAAGCGAAAGGCTTCATGCCATGTCTCTTTAATAAAGAACTCATCTATAGTGTATGGACAGATATATCAGGCAGTCTCTTGGGGGTAAACTTGTAGACGTCCAAAATTATATACTAAAACTAGGCTGGCACAGGACATTTAATGTGCAGCCAGAAGCACATGTAACTATATTATGTGAGTTGAAAGAATTACAACTATGGTACAGAATTCAAGGCTTAGTCCATTCTTGTATTATAGTCTGTTGTTTGATCCATGCGGGAAGATTCAAGTCATCAGTGATATCTCTTCTAATGCATGATGGACAGTTACTGTGGGGAACACTCAAACCCATATATCGAGATATGTGGGAGATTGTTGGAGCTTTTCCTTGAACATGTAGAGAGAGCACTCTCAACACATGCATAGTATTATTTAGTCCCACATTAGAAAAGCACCATGAGTTGTATCTCAATATATACTTGGTATGTTGTTGAGATATGCACATGGGGTGGTGACCCTAAGGAGGGAACCATGTGGGTAATTTTACTAGGAGGTAAGGATAAGACTCCATGGTAAAGTATTAATACTTTTTGCTCTTGAAATTTATTTTATTGGAGCTAAGCCCCGTAGGGGCTTAGCGACTCGGACTCATGAGGAGTAATGTGGCATTTTGTTGGCGCACTTTGCACTTAGCACAACAATATCGTCGTTAGGCACATAGTACGCTTAAGTTGTACTCGTTGTGCGAGCCTCTTGTGCAGCAGTTCGTGCGCCTGTATGCGTTGTCCGATCGCCCGACCAGATGATGCGCCAGTTGGCGTGGCCTGATGGCGCAGCCTGATCGTGCTGCCAGTTGATGCAGCCAGATGGCGCGCCAGTTGGCACTGTTAGATGGTGCAGTAGTTGGCGTACGGTTTACGCACGGTGTGTGCTGTGCACGTGTTGCGCAAGTCGGTGTGGGAGTAGGTGGCAATATTGGCCCAGGTGTGTAATTGGTGCACACTCTGTGCCAATTGGCTTACATCGTGTCTGTGCACGATTTGAGCAGTTACAAAACGTTCGGAGCAGTTTTTTTTCCACGTCCCGAATATTTTGCTAACTGGATAGTTACAGTACGGGCCTATTTAAGCTTCTCTCCTCTCTCTCTCTCTCAAGGGTTAAGTGCTAAGTGTTGTTCTAAATAATTCCTTATGAATTTTCAGAGAGTTCAAGAGAGAAGAGGAACAGTGCACCAGCACCAGAGTCCGCGCCATTCGATGAGTCAGAAGAGTGGGGTGTTCTAAAGTTCTCCGTCGAACTTGCTGGTTCCTGGAAGCTGTTCGTGTGGGGCGAATCAAACTTTGAGCGCCGATGATCATTCACCCCAGCAGGCCATTCTATCCATATTTGTTCATCCGCTTTTATCTCGTTCTAAACGAGAACATTTCTGATATAATCAGAAAACGTGAGTGGACATTCATCATTGCTGTTACGAATTCTTTTATGCCTTCATCGAAGATCGAAGTGACACATTAGTGTTCGTTTCTCAGAATCCTTCGGGATCTCTGTCGTGTACCTTCTTCGAAGTGTTGCATAATTTTCAGTTTCTATCGAAAAATTACGCCCTGGCCACTAACAAAAGATATGATAGGACATAATATTTTTAGATAGATACAATATATTTACCTATGTTACATTGATAGCTGGGGGCCTTCCCTATATTGGGGCCTAGGCAGTGGCCTCACCTGCATAGGGGTTGAGCCGACATGCTTCCAAGAACCAAAACATATAAAGTGAACTTAGTTTCTCTCCACTTACAAAAAAAACCATGTTTTAACGCACTTGCAAGCAATCAAACATATCCGAAATGCACTACAAGCAATCAAAGAACTAAACAATTCTTGAATGTTATCTCTTTGTTGCATATTCAGCTTATATGGGCAAGATTGATTTAAAATTTGAAGCAAAAGATTTGCAAATTAAAACTTTTAAAAGATGAACGTGTAAAAGAAAAAGGGAAAAAATAAAGAATCTTCGGGGTGTTCTTTTTTTTCTCTCTCTCACTTATAAGCGAAATTTACTTATTATGTGGGTCCTCACTTATGAGTGAAATCGGTTTTTCGCACTTATAAGTCGTTTTCACTTATAAGTGGATCCAAATTCATAAGTAAAATTGTTTCACTTATTGGATTGTTTAAGTATTTATTGTATCCAAAAAGTCCATTATGTTCTTGTACAAACTTAAAAATTCTTTTACTTATCCAAATTATAATAGAAACTGATTTTTCTATATATATAGACCTAATCACTCAATCCTCTTCTCTTTCCCTCATAATAACCAACAACTTCCACCATTTTCTGTCCAAAACTGTTCCAAATTTTTTCCAGAAAGCAACCGCATTTTTTCAGCATCTATCGCAACTTCGCGAGACAATATCTCCTAGCTCCGTTGTCCGAATTGCTTTAATTTTTTGGGGGGCAACCTTTCTGAATCTAAAATTTAATTAGCAAAATTCGAACTCATTAATTTTGTGGATAATTTTAGTATCAATTATCCGAATCATGAACACATCTCAACCATTTGAAGATTCCGGAAGATCCAGAACTCCGAATCATGGTCCGTTTAGTTTCTCGGAAAGCTGATACGAAAACCTATAAGATACTTATTGAAATTTTTGGATTCGGTTTGATGTAGTATATATTTCGTAGAAGTTGTTCTCATCTAGTAATTTCTATCAAAAATCTAGTTTTCAACCTAGAAACCAAATCTGTCATATCTACCAAACAAAATGAGCTTTTTGTGAATCGTCAATTCCAACACTAATGTAATTGGTTTTTTGTATACATAGTTAAGTTGAAAATTAGCTAATGGAGCAACAGAGCCAATGATAAGAAGAGATTTGGTTGCAAACTCCTAATTTAGCAAGAGATTTCGTAGATAAATGCTTAGAAGAAATAGCATCAACTGGTTATCAAGGAACATCCTTGAAAGTCCAGTCATGAACTCACATAAGCGATGCTTTGTCTGCAAAATATTTGGAGATTACTTTTACTCAAATGTTCTTGAAAAACCATTGGGATGCTTTGAAGAAAAAATACACTGCTTGGCGCTATCTCAAAACAAAATATGGCCAACATTATAATGCATAGCATAGATATTACGACGACAACCAATGGAAGAAACTTATTAAGGAAAAATTAATTTTATAGTATATAAATTTAGGTTCATTTTATATAAATATTTGTGGAACAGTTGAGTAAAATTAAGTTTCTTTTGTGTCTAATATAGCAGAACAAAGATGTCGTTCAATTTAGGTAAACCACAATTGAGTTTGCTGATGACTTAATGACAATTTTTAGAGCAATTTGCTACATGAAAGAGTGCTGAGGCAGCGTTTACAGATGGTGCTAATGACATTCTAGGTGTGAATGCTAGAAGTGAAGCAGAGATATAGCATGAGAATGAAAATTCCAATGAAAACTACTTTGAAGGGATTACCTTGACTCGGGAGTTTTCTTCTACTCCTGATACTCTTTTTACTCCTACTGGAAACAAGTTAGAGTAGCGAATAGTCGCTCGGGAACTAAAAAGAGAAAGGGGACAGCTGCAACATCTGGCGATACTATGGTAACTGACCTATTAATTATTAGTTGAGTTGTCTGATATGCATGAATTAATAAAGGAGTCTAAAATTGCTGAAATAGAGCTTAGAAATGCTCAACTGAAAAAGCTTAATCTTGAGACCTATATGGAAGAGAAATAAACTTTTGTTGCATGTTTGGATTGCTTAATGCTTTAATTAAGGGCCTACATAGTCATTGCAGATGAGGTAGCAAATCGTGCTATCACTAAAATTTTGGAGGATGTGAAGTATAGGAAGCAGTTTATGGAAGTTCTAGAGAACTACAAAGTACAAATTATTCATGTCTTATCAAGTATGTCATAGATAATATGTAAATCGAGTTATATGGATATTAGAGATGTTTTGGATGCTTTTGTGTGGGTGTCATAGACATTTTGGCTCATTTTTTGGTTTGTTTAAAACTTCTTGGATGTTTTTAATAGGTTTAATACATTTTGTTGAAATGTTGATGTTTATGTTTGAATGGCACTAATTATGTTAGAATGTTGATGTTTATATTTCAATATTGATGTTTATGTTAGAATGTTGGTACTTATGTTGGAAAGTAGATGTAAATATTGCAGGGTACATTACAACCATTGTTTGAAAATGGATACATACCTTAAACAATTAATGATGATAACCGTCATTATAATTTTGATCATTCTTAGACATAGAAGACCTACAATTGCTAGGTAAAATTTATGTACCTCTTCTCCTATTGGGACGATGTATATGAAAAAACTCTCGGATGGATCTTCGACATTTTTCTACCAGTTATTAGGATGAATAAAGATGCATTTATTACTTTATGCGACCACTTTCGAGAGAAAGGTTATTTAATTAATAACAACAATATTGATTTGCAGGAAAAGATGGCGATTTTCTTGATGACAATAAGTCATAACTTGTCAAATCGATTCCTAAAATAGAGATTCCAACATTCTGGATCGAACATTTTTAATTTTCCCACAGAGAGAAGAATAGTTATAGCATGTATGGCTATACATAACTTTATGCGTCGATATGCAATAGATGATGAATTATTCTCACAGTTTCAATAAGTGAATGATGAAGTGAAAAACCCAAATGATGAACTAGAAGAAAGCGTGAATGAGAGAACTGCTTAAAACCAAACTTATATGATTGGATTACGAAACCAAAATGCTGATGCAGTGAATGAAATGTTTCTAAATTGATATTATTTAATGGTTTAAAACTATAAGTTTTGTGTAAGACGAACTTTGAATTATGGAACACATTTTATGTGTATTTGTGTTGAACTAAACATTTTTGTATTTATAGCACAATATTTTTGGCCTGCATATTTTTGGATTGTCATCTTCCATATTTTACATGAGAGGGCATAATGGTAAAATAACACTTACAAGTGCCAAAAAAGAAGCAAAATCACTTATAAGTGAAAAAAATTACTTACAAGTTAAAAAAAAGAACATGTTTTGTAAGTGAACTTATATGTGAAATGGAGTAAGTGACACATAAAAGTGACCCTCACTTATAAATGAAAAAGAAGAGCACCCCCTTATTGGATTGCTTAAGTACTTATTGCATCCGAAAAGTACGATGCCCCTAACAAACTTAAAAATTTCTTCACTTGGCCAACAATTCTAATAAAAATTGGTTTTCCTATAATGTAAACTTAATCACCCCTTCCTCTCACCTTTTCCTTCCTAACAACCAAGAAATATCTCTCTTTTCGGTCCAAAATAACCACAAATTTTGAGAACTTTTGGAGATTCCGAGAGATCTAGAACTTTGAATCACAATCCGTTTAATTTCTCAGAAAAATGACACGAAAACCTATAACATACTAACATTTGAGAATATTTCGATTCTGTTTGATATAGTAAATATTTCGTAGAAGTTGTTTTCATCTAGTAATTTCTACTGAAAACCTAACTTTCAACCTAGAAACTATATTTTTGTAATGTGTATTTGTGTTGAACTTAACACTTTGGTATTTGTAGTACAATATTTTTTCCTGCATATTTTTGGAGGCCATATATTATATATCCATATTTTATATGAGAGGACATAATGATAAAGAAGGCTAATTCTAAAGATGTCACGCCCCAGAACCAGAATACTGGAGAGCGGGGGAATGACTCAGCCAGCTACGTATTACGGGTAGATGAATACCGTATAATACGATCAATGTTGTCTAACCAGACGAGGAGGTGCATACTACATAAAAGTCTTGCTATGGTCATTACACATCTATTGTCTCAATCATTCAAACAAGGAAACAGAAATAGAGAACATGTAAGATAAAGCAGTAAGGCATCCCAAATGCTCAGTCAAAATGTTCTTGAGATCTGGCTTTACAAAACACAGCCAGATGATATAGCAAAGTGTACACAATTGTTATCAGCTGCAGTCTGACTTAGTTACAATTATGTAAAAGTAAGTACAAGACGATCCGACTAACATGTCGGTGCCAAACGGCAAAGTATAAGGTAAATAACAAAACGAGCGGTGAAGTAAGAAACCCACTCGAGTCCTCCTGCGATCATCCTTCTAGTATTGACCATCTTGGAGGTAGAAGTAAGCTGAGTCCTCGGGAACCGGCTCTAAATCTGGCCATGCAAAACCAGAGAGGTTAGACCTCTAATAGCAAGTACCACAAGGAAGCACGACATGAGAACTAAAACCAGTAAGTAAGAAAATAATAATAATAAATCTCTGCTTGCTACTAGGATTCACATCACATCACGACACTTCGAGCCAACCTCCCAACCAAACAAGGACAGAAGTTGGCCCGTCATGTCCTGACATTCTGATCATCCCAGTTAGGTAACAGAGTAGTACAGTACACAAACAGATTATCTTAAACGGCCAATAAACTCCTACGGCTTGCTATTGTGAGTCCCAAGTTATCCTGGAGTTTTATGCAATAGGGATTCCTCAGTTCCTACTATGTGCGAGCAAGGCTAGTCTATCCAGTGAATCATGTGCGCCATACATGAATTAGACGAGTCCTAGCAGGACGCCCGTCAATATACCATATACAATAATAATAAAAGCAGATAGTGTTCCCTGCCCGTGTGGCAGATTTACAGTATCTGTGGGAACCAGCCGGCCCGTCGGGCAATACTCGTCCCAAAGGGGCTGCCATGTAAGAACTCAAAAATCTATTCTCTCCATGCAATCATTATTTTATTTAACTTAATAGCCCCTACGTTGAGCAAAATCCTATGCCGTGGATCATGGTCATTCAAATGAGTACTTTCGTACGGGGTACGATATGCACGACTCTACAACGATACTAGTGCGGTTAGGTTGCAGGTCTTACATAGCGTAATGCAACAATCAAATCTAACCACGGTAATCATGCCTTGACCATAAAGTACACATGCTTCTTTTGTAGAAAATAAATAAATAAATAATAAAATAAATAGATTGAAGCCTGCATGTGCATGTATGTCAATATTCGGGATCAGCCAGTCGATTACAATAGTTCATAATATGAACGTATCTCATTCATTTAATTCAATAAGACGACTAGCCAGTCTCTTAGTTCCAACTAGGAACGCATGATCAATTTAGTCAAGATAACCATCGTCATCAATGGTGACAAGGCATGAAAGTCAATTAGCATTAATTGGGGTCGAGTCTATAACTCTCAAGGTCAAGTTCTAGTCAAACTGGGTATCCAAAAATCAATCGGGACACAAGACGCATTTCACATAACAGTCGATATTAACAATAATAACATATCATGATTTTATCGAGTTCATGCCAAAAGGCGTAAGGATATAAAATGGGCATAAAATATCTAATAAAATATCAATATACAGGGCTCTAGAAGAGCCAAGCTTAAGGAAAATAAAACCCAAGTGACACGCTGACGTAAGACCAAGTCAGCCAAAGGCCACACGCTCAGTGCAAAAGTCATACGCTCAGGTCAGGCTACACTCAAGTAAGCCTACGCTCAGGTAAGGCAGCGTATGAACTCCATACGACTCCTGACCATCCAAGTCAGCGTATGCAAGTCATACGCTCCCAAAAGGCAGCATATGAACTCCATACGACACCTGACCATCCAAGTCAGCGTATGTAAGTCATACGCTCCCAAAAGGCAGCGTATGAACTCCATACGACACACGCTTCCAAAGGGCAGCGTATGCAAGTCATACGCTCCCAAAAGGCAGCGTATGAACTCCATACGATACACGCTTCCAAAGGACAGCGTATGCAAGACATACGCTTCCTAAAAAGGTAGCGTATGAACTCCATACGACACACGCTTCCAAAGGGCAGCGTATGCAAGACATACGCTTCCTAAAAAGGTAGCGTATGGGCTCCATACTGCGCTACGCTAAAGAGCGCGCACAGCTCAGTGACGCAGCTAAAAAGCTAGCGTACACTGCTCACTGTCTTCTCCAAACAGCAAGAACTCCATGGATTAAACCCAAAGCTTCAAAGGTCCATAACTTGGTCAAAACAAGTCCAAATCCAACTTTCCAAAGGTCAAGATTGGGTAGAATAAAACTCTCTACAACATAGAACCATCAAAACTTGCAAACAAAGAAGTTTGATAGATCAAAACCACCAAACTTCGAAAATAACTCATTTCTAGATCTACAAAAATTAAGACTTCGGAATGAAAAATGCCAAGTTCTAAACTCTCTTAGGATCTTGCGAGGAAGATAAAAAGCAGAAAAATAAAATACAGGAATAAAATTACAAGAAAATAAAATTGCAGGAAATTAAATTAACATGGAATTTAGGTAGCAGATAATTAATTAACTTGAAATCTAAAGGAATTAAAATATAGGATAATACATGATAATTACTAAATAAATACACATGAGTTGTACATGTATAGAAATACGCATTCTGGGAACGGGGAGTGACAAAAGACACTTCAAAATTTACTTGGGGCTAGCCCTTACTGTAGGACATTCCAGCTTGGTGGAACTTTTACTCAGGATAGTCCCAATTTTACTTTGGGCTGTCCACCCCCCTTAGGAACGCCGCATGCCCCCACGCTCCCCCGCGCTCCACGGGCTCCCTCGCCCGCCGCATGCCTGCCGCTCTCCACCGCTCGCTGCGCTCCCCTGCCCGTCGTTGTTGTTGGTATCGCCGAGCCGTCCTCGCCGACGAGTTCCACCTCGCCATGAGCGGTCATGAGTGAATTTGCTGCTAGGACTAAGAGGATTCCAGCTAGGGCGAAGCCGCTTGCACGGTGCTTGAGTGAGGGCCACGGTGATGGTGCCGAGGCTGAGTACTGCTCGCCTGGAGGCGGAGATAATCGTGGTGATGGTGAGAGGACAGGGAGGCCGCAACGCGGTGATGGTGAGATGGTCGATGGCCGCGGCGCGGTCAAGGTGGCTAAGGGTTCGTGGAAGCGGCAACGATGCGGCGCCGGCCTGGGATCGAAAGGAGGAGGAGGACTATCAAATTTTTTGACATCCTAAAATATTAGGACTGTCAAAATATTTGACAATCCTCTCAATAGGAATGACTGCCAAATTTTTGACAGTCCTTCCAATAGAAAGGACTGCCAAATTTTTGACAGCTCTTCCTATTGAGAGGACTGTTATACACTACAAGAAATTGCATTTTTAGCAACATGTTTTAGCGACACAGGGTCTATTATGTCTCCAAAAGCTATTTTTTACATGTATTGGCAACATGAATTTTAGTATGTCGCGAAATCCACATAAAATTTACGAGAGGGAAACATAAAACCAGTCCCGCCAAAATTTTTCTACATATCGCGACATCTACATGTCGCAGAAAGTTGAATATATGTTTGGCGACAGCCATTCACTTGTCGCAGAAAGGTAATGTATTTTTGGCGACATATAGCTATGTAGGGAATACATTTTTACAATTTTTAATTAAATAATAACCTAAAAAAAGCTATCAAACAAAACCCTCAAATAAAAAACCCCCCAATCATTGTGTTCTCTCTCTCCAGGGTTCTCTCTCTCCCGCGGCTACTCCTGGTTTCGTCTCTCCCGCGGCTCTTGGTTTCCTCTCGCTCTCTCTCTCGCGCAGCCTAGGATTTTCCTCTCTCCCGTGGCTCTTGCTTCCCTCCTTCATTGAGGTTCGAAATTCTTCTCTTTGGTGGTGGGCTTCTTCCCTAATATTCTTAGTAGGTTAATTTTGTTAAAATTTGAGAATATGATTGGCATTTATTATATGTTTACATAGGGAAATGATTATCTCTGTTTCTATATTTTGTTAGGGTTTGATTTTATTAGGGTTTTTCTCTCTCGATCGATTTTTTTTAGGGTTTTATTTGGGATATTATGTTAGTTAACATACTAGGGTTTAGTTTACAGATTTATGTATGTCTATCTTTGTGACACCCTTATCCTAGCAAAAGGAGTTCACAAGGTTCATTCGGAGGAGAGTAGTGCGAGGTTAACCTCCTAATATGTGTGAGAACAGGAAAGAATTTCTAAGAGATGTATATATCCTTTCATGATTGATTTGAATCATCAGAAGTCATGTTAGAAAACCTAGTAATCACAATAGAAAAATTAGTTGAATCATTATATAATACTAAACACATTTGTTATAGGAAAGAGAACAAAAAGAAGAAAGAAAAAAAAACTAGGAGAATGAGTCTCATGTGCTTCTAGTGCACCTCAATAGTAGGCGTGAGGCCCGCTCCCCCTTCACTTCACATGTGCCTAGGTAAATGAGCCTCGCATCATTGAAAACAATGAGACCCAAGGGTGAGTCGAGGGCCGTTTAGGTACATGCCAGAAGGCTACTTATAAAACATCGATCCAAACTCTATAGATACATATTTTGCATTCTTCAATAGAAGAACTGTAATTTTTTAAATTTCTATTGTTCCTAAATGCTCCACACAAGGCCATGTCAGCATAAGCCCCAGGCAATTCTCTATCCTATCCTTTCCTGTGTCATAAGACTACAAGAAAAAATGGCTTTCTTGACGGTTTATTTTTTTACGGTCGTTGAGAGGGGTTAGCTTGATTATTTTAGACGTACGTCAAGAAAATATCTTTTTTCTATTCTGTATTAAAACTTTACCAAATATCTCTCCATAAGAGTTCATGAGAAGAAAGAAAATAAGAAACCTACTAGTCTTTCCTTAGGCAGCCCACTACATATGAATTTGTAGGAAGGATGTGATTCTTTATAATTTCTAAACCAGAATATGTGTAGTTCATAGTGTAGGAACGTATGTATTCATTCTTGAATTTTCTGAACCTAGCATCCTTCTTGCACAGTCGGACATTATTTTTGTACTAACATAGGGCAGGAAGCAGCTATATGCTTGTTGTTTGTGGAAATGGTGTTGGTTTGATAATTGATACTACTAGATATATGACTGGTTATAGTTTGTTTCTGAAGGGTACTCACTCTCCTGACTATTGATGCTTTCTATAAATGAATGTTGGTTTTATTTTCGAAAATAATGGATTCTCTATTTATTTGGGAATAATATCGTGTACATCTTTGACTCCGGCGTTAGCACTGTAATGCCCTCTCTCTATTTTCCAATACTATACTTCTAGAAGATATCCTCTTAATTTTACAGATCATTGGATTTTGCAGATTTGATGCATTTTCTTCTATATTGAAGGTAAAAATGCTTTAAGAAATGATTCCATATTCAGTTTGGTATTAATCTCTAGCTTACTTTATATGATGTGGTCAGGAATTGACTTTACCTTAAGATTTGTAAAAGTTTCAGTATTGTTTGTGTAAATGCTCGAACGGAAGATCACTCAGAAGACCTACAATGTTCCCAGATTTCTCTCCTTCCAATAACATGTGTAACTTGGTGTCCCATTGTAATCCTCGGTCAATTGCATTACAATAACATTTTTTATTTATTGTCTTTAACCGACACATGATATACAGGCCTGAAT
This sequence comes from Iris pallida, assembly GCA_029216955.1. Lineage (NCBI taxonomy): Eukaryota > Viridiplantae > Streptophyta > Magnoliopsida > Asparagales > Iridaceae > Iris > Iris pallida. The sequence goes on along the minus strand of JANAVB010016599.1, from coordinate 17,360,137 downwards.
TATATTCCTATGCCTTTGCTAAGGCTGCCAAAAACATGTGTTATATCTTTCTAACCACATGGCCCTGGACATGCTCTACATGATCTTATTACAAGGAATAAGTTATTTCTTCCTTTCTAACACCATACTTTACAGAACTTTCTTCCATGGATGACTAAGAAGAGTATGTCTATTCATGCCTATGGGGAAGCTTGTCAACTATACATACCTATAGGGAAGTTCTGATATGTACCAGTATAGAGAAGTTCCGATATGCCTATGGGGAAGCTTGTCAAAGCTTGTCAACTATACATACCTATTAAAGCTTGTCAACTTTACATACCTATTAAAGCTTGTCAACTATACATACCTATGGGGAAGTTCCATGGAGAGAGCACCAGAATGATGCCGAGTGGCTCGTGCACCAGCTGAGCAGTGCTCGGAAACCCAAGCAGCAGAATACTAATCTGAAACCAAAAGTTTAAAAAGGAAAGCCTTTGTTCATGTTCTTCTCCATCTTGACTCATGGGCTTCTTATGAAAACTATTGATCGAGAAGGAAGGTCAGTACCTTTGTTGGAGCCGCCCATTTATCCAGGTTGGCTATATGATAGTCCACATACTTGTCCAGAAACCCACCTACTTCCTGAAAATATGATCATTCTCAACTCACGTATTAGACACAATACATATATTTCCCCAAAATGTTTCAGGTATTTAAGTCCTATCACTGTATCAAAACTCCAGATGGAATGTCTGTCTTGAATGTATCAGAACTCCAGATTTGATTGTATATTTTAACTAAGAGATGAATTCATGAGTATACTTTAGTCTGATACCATGTTAAGTTTTCTAGCATTGTACTAAAACTCCACAATTGTGATAAGAGTCAAAGAATTATGGTGAGGATTGAGAACTACAATTTTATATTATTCCGACAGACACATAGACACTCCAAAATATAATATTACGTATAAAAATTGAACATATCAAAATCGGTATTGGATGCCTTCTACAAATATTAACATCGACGGTATTGACAGGATAATTGGTTTCAGATATATCAGAGTATCAAAGTTTCTAGTATAACTTTTTTTTATCAATTATTAAAAGTTTACAAAAAATATTTTATATTTTTAGGCATATTTTGAAGTATTTTATGTGTCCTTTCTTAGTAATTTTGAAATTGAAATGAAATAATAGTCACCCTTGAATATGTTTTTTTATTTACATGATTTTACAACCTTAATGTGTTTTTACACTTACTGAGTGGACATTTTCATTCAATTCTTCTGTAGAATTGACTGTAAAGAGATCCCAAACGTCGGTATCGGTTAGTATTTGGTATCGGATTGGGACATATTAAATTGTATTGGTATCGACCGTATCATATCGGTTAATATACACCTTTCTCATGCTTGATTGACCAGAAGATAAACTTTAGGGATCTCTACTTCAACCATTTATTACAGAAAATTAAACATCACTACTTTTAAGGATGTGGTGATAACATTGAAGATTTCAAAACAACCATATTGTCAAATATCATGATCGAATGAATCAAGGAAATAGCAGTCCTGCATCTGTATGCAGGGTGTATGCAACTGCATATTTGCATCTGTGTGTACCAGTATCTTATGCTAGGTGGAATCATGTGTGTAGGAAGTAGCAGCTGCAGTTAGCAGCAGGAAATTGCAACAACAACAGTTCCTGTAGGAAGCCAACTGCAGCAGATAGCAAGCTGCAGCAGCTTGGCATTCCCTGCTGCAATGCATCCCAGTGCACTATAGGACATTGCAGCAGTGTACTCAATAAAAAGGGGGATGAGATGGAAGGTATGTGTGCAGAAGTAGCTGCTACCTACAACAGCAATCTCTACTACAGTAGGAGTACAACACTTTCATGCCTAGGTGAGAGTACTTGGTTGTGGAAGAGTGTGCAATTATGGGATATTGTCCATGTGTGTGTCAAGTGAGTGTGATTGTATTAGAGTAGAGTGTCAGTGTACCCTAGGAGTGTATCCTAGTATCAAGGTAGTTAATCTAATACACACACACACACACACACATATGACGTACCCCTATAGTTAAGATACGTATACGTACATAGGCAATCATAGTCATTATACTAGTTCACTACATTTAGTGGTATAGGTGACCTAGGAAGTATACTTCTCTGTTTAAAGATTCTCTACTATCTATAATTGCCTGCTTGACCGCTAGTTCACTTCCAGATAGGATGGCCCTTAAATTTACCTAAATTTCAAAATCACGTTTTTATTTGGTTTCTGTTTCGTTGCTGAGTGTATTAACAAATGTTCCTCGTGTCATGACATTGATGAATTATTGTTTGTTCTTATTTTTTTCTATTCGTTGCAGGGGAGGCATTTATAAGCTATACTGTGGCAAGTCTAAATCTTTCACAAGTCTGGCTGATGCTCAATGCTCTTCCTCTTCAAAGGACCTTGCCAAGTTAGAGAATTCCTACACTTGGAAACGTAAAATTACATGACCTTGCCAAGTTTTTTTTTCTTAATGAATATTATGTGATGGATCCCTAAGACTATTCCGAACTGTAATCTATATAAGTAGATTTTACAATTAGATGAAGAGCAATAATTGAGTTAAGCTTCTAATACATAGACTTGGAACTATAGCAGCTATCAACTGAACCTTTAAGATATCCTCAATATCTGGCATAAGTTCCAGAATTCAATCAAAGATCATACACATCTTCTTTTTTCCCTTTATGGACATCCTGTGAAGTGAAGTAAGGGTTTCAGATCTTAGCCCACATTTTTTTTAGAAGTTTCTCATAATGGGCCCTTTTCACAAATGATAGAGTAGCTTTCTTGACCCACTCATTTTCTTTCAGATATCTTTCTAGAAAGTAGAATAGGAGCCAATATGATTTTCAAAGTCGTCTTCTAGTAATAATTTTCTCTATCCAATCTGGACTAAGGTGAACGATGTCCATACAAGAATCTCCATCTGATTCCTGAGAGCAATTAGAAATTGTATGTCTTATTTCTATATTTCCAAACACTTTTGTAGTTTAGAATACTGGAGCAACATTCCCTCTACGGTTGTACTTTATATAAAGTATCATGTTTGATAACATTCCCTGTACCTTATATAAAAATACCATGTTTGATAACATTCCTGGTAGACTATCACCATCTTACTGGGTTGATTACGACTCCATAAACAAGAGGGGACCTGATAATACTGACCCAACACCATGGCTTGCAAAATTTTATTCAAGGTAGCCTAATAAATTATCTTTCTATTGGAAATATGTACTGGCATGTTAAAGCTAGGTACCTTTCATAATTTATACAACCGATTCAGGGAATTACAAAATCCAGTTTATGTTTGAATTAGTGGCTTATTTGCATAAAAGTACCATGAATTATGAAATCCAGTTATATAGGGAATAAGACATAAACATATAGGTTGACTTTGTGCTGGGAAGAGGATCAGCATACTCGTGATATAATAGCAGTGCCAGAATAACCAAGCTTTGAAACACTGCATGTCCAGAAGCTATTATCGCAACCCTCTATCAGACATTCCTTAATCTCTTCTACATCCTTCTATTGTTCCCGAGTTTATGACAGATCATGATGAGATTAAAAAAATAGTCACAAGATTTTTGTCTGAAAACAGTAGCAAAGCTCAAAATTTTCTATAACTTCTCTTATTCCTTTGCTCTTCTTATGCTAGATTTTAGGATATGTATATCAGCACAATGCTTATATAGATGATACCTGAGGATACCTGCATTTGATGAGTTTTGATGAGTATATGTATATCAACACGATGCTATTATAGATGATACCTGAGGATACCTGCATTTGATGAGTTTTAGGATATGTATATCAACACAATGCTTATATAGATGCTTATATAGTAGTTTACCTATGTTCATATGCTAGATTAACATAGCTACATTTGATTGAGTTTTGATATACGAAGAAAATGATGACCTGCTTATATAGATGATACATGCATATATTCATCATTCGTGTATCTATGATCAACCTGCATATATAGATTTTAGGACTTGTCGCTTTCATCCTTGAGGATGACACATACTGTTACTGATATATATATATATATATATATATATATATATATATATATATATATATAAGCTTTAAGCTTTAAATAAAGGACATGCATCTCATCTACCAGAGACCCCTGTTACAAAATGAACCTTCAAAAGAAATCAGGCATTGAAGAAGACATTCTCTATAGCACATCTCCCGAATGAGGGGGCTATTAAAAATAGACATCACAAATCAATAAAGCAAAGCCACCTGATACTTAAATGATTGACACGGTACTAATTAATCACCTTGCAAGATTTGGATCAATCTCCGTTGATGCAAAGTCAATCCATTGCTCAATTTGACCATAGTCAATCAATGACGAGCCATAGAGTGGATTGTCATCCTTCAATCGAGTAATGTATCGCGCTATGACATTACTTTCAAAAATAGGACCATCAGGAGTCTCTAGTACAGGAATCTTTCCTAGAGGATTCATCTTAAGAAACTTAGGAGTTTTATTAGATACCCCCATCTCGAAATTTTTAACAAGTTCAACCTGGACCCCACTCAATTAGTCCCTTCAATGCATTTTTGTTTCCGCTACCAGAATGCAAAACCAGCACCATTTTTGAAGCGGAATGAAACTTCTTTGATATTAGACCGCTTTGAGGATTTTAGAGAAGAAACGGAGAGAGTGTGAACCACCTCTTCACTGAAATGTAAACCCTGATATACTGGTAGTAGGAATAGATTTAATGCCCTTTGACATCAAGTATGGGATTGTCTAGTTAAGACCCTAATGGATGCATGAATCCAGATTCAATGCAGCTTCCCCTTTTTATATCCCTCTGTTACTGATAACTCCTTACACCCTTTTTGATTATCTTTCTTCCCAGTTCATTGTAGTTTCCCCCTTTTATATCCCTCTGCTGCATTTTAAGTGGATTTATAAAATTTGTAAATAAAAGATATATATGGATGCATGAATCCAGATTTGAGCTCATGAAAAGGGAGACCTCCAGGGGAATACAACAGCATCAATAACAAAGCCTTTACCTCCAGGGGAACTTATGTAATCAATAAAAAAGCCTTTAACAGTATATATTTAAGTTCTGTCTATATTTTTTTAGACGATTCATCATTTTTTTGGTTTGTTTTCAAATAATATTATGCATTTTATTGCAATTACATTATGCTCCAATAACTCTACTTTTAAGAATAATTACTCGTATTTGTTCCAATTGCATTTTGTTCCAATATCTGTATCTCCCTATTTGACAAGACATTATCAGAGAAAAATTTCTGTATCTCCCTATTAGGTATTTCCCTATTTGATCAACTCAGTTATGTACACTAGACACCAATTTGACAAGGAGACCCTATATCTCCCTATTTATTTGGCCTTCAAGCCAATTCTACACACATAAGTACACTAGCACACTAATATGCATATCAATCCATTGGTGCAACATTCTAATTTAAACCTGTACACTAGACACCAATTTGAAACTTTAAACCCCATTTATAAATGTCTCTTGAAAAACTGATTAAATAAGTTCACTAAAAGCCAATCGAGCACTAGGAACTTCAACACATTCTCTCTACTGTTTACTTAATATGGTTTTATTGTAAACAACATTCTGGGAGTGACTAATGTAAATATTTTCTTTACTAAGTTTTTTTTGTGTGTGAAATAAAAATACAATATATATGTGTTCATATGTTTTTTTAGTCTTCATAGATACTTGTCATTCTTTTAGCATATATTTTGTTTTACTTACAATTTTTTTTTTTTTTTGCAGGATCACATGGACAAGAAACTTTTTTGGGAATGTGTTCTTATAAGGAGATATATCATTATTTTGGATAAACTAATGTATGCAATGAAAAGATAAACTATTGTTGGCTAATTTTTGGGGAATAGATTGAATTCATGTATTTTTGTTTACATTATTGTGGTCTAGCCGGAATGAAGTGCATTTGTGGAATACAATACGATTTTTCTTAAATGTGTTACTTGAAGTTACCAATTTTTTTTATATTATTGGATTATTTTATGAAGAGATGTTTGAAGATATTATATTGGATATCATGTTGTGTATGACAACTTGTTGCTTTTTAATTTCAAGTTCTATGAATGCAAATTTCAATGTTCATACCTTACTTTCGAAGTAAGGTTTATATCTATGTTTAACATATATACGGGGAAAAATTATTATTTCTTATGATAAATTAATATAAAATTATAAATTACCTTTTGTGACATCAAATTGTGTAGTCGGAAGTGTTTTTATATTTGGCTACATTAGATTCTGCGACATCAACTTGTGTAGCTGGAAGTGTTCTTATATTTGGCAACATTAGCTTTTGCGACATTAAATTGTGAAGCCAATGTGTAACCTTTCCGCGACATATGTTATGTTGCCAATATATGACCTTTCTGCGACACAGAAGAAAGATGTCGCCAAAAGTTATTTTTATAAAAAAAGTATGACATGTCGCCAAAAGTGGACACTTTCTGCGACATGCTATGTTCGTGTCGCCAAATGCTTTCCCAGACAAGGCTACGGCGACACGTGTGCGACACAGTGAGATATGTCGCAGAAAAGCTTTGGCGACATAAATCCATCTTTGCGCTACATATTGCTTATGTCGCAGATGATGCATTTTCTTGTAGTATAAATTATTTGACAGTCCTAAAGAAATTGCACTAGCCTGAAGCAATTTTTTGGGTGGCAAACTTGTAAATAATTTACCAAAAAAATTGGGCTAGCCTAAGTAAAAGTTGAGGTGCCTTTAGAAAAAGCCTAAAATAACACTTATAAGTAGAAAATAAAAGAACAACAAAAATAACTCATAAGTGAAAAAAAAAATTAGCTACAAGTAAAAAAAAAAAAAAGACATTTTATAAGTGCATTTGTAATTGAAATAAAATAAGTGGCACTTACAAGTTACTAGTAAATGCACGTGTTTTGCATGTATAATAACGTATAATAAGAATGTTATCTAATTATAGTCAAATGTCTTTTCTAACTCATGTGGTTAAGGTGGAAGGTATTATTCTTGTTTTGTTGAGTGTGATTCTTCATGTTGAATATACATAACAAATTTAAACTTTTTTCAACAATTTTTTTACATAATTTATATATTTTTTAAAATAAATAGACCATGATATACATACGACTTAGACGATTACTTTATACCGTTTTGAAGTCTCATTATTTAGTAGCAGATTTAAAAAAAAAAAAAGTGGTGGAAAAAGAAGAAGAAAGTCAAGAAAACCCCCTTCATTTACCATGTGGACGTACCTACCACCCTCGACAGAGCCATAGATCATTCAATCATGTCATTTATGATTTCCAGTGTCTAAATGAAAGGTTGCCATAAAAAGGATTGTGGGGGACCGAAGTACACTTTCTCAGCATCCTCAAGTACGCAAGGGGTTCTATTTTCACTGAATAATTAGGGGGGAAAAAACTTAATCAAGTAATCAACCACCAAATTAAAAGAAATCCCAACTGCATATTTAAATCCAAAAATGGGCCCCAACAAGTTCAGGTGGGAAGAAGATGGGCTTCGAATCTCTGCAGAAAAGTTTGGTATAATATTAATTATAAACTGGAGCCAACAGACAGCTAGCACATCCTCTTAAATATCATTATTGAAAGTTTGGTATTGAAGAAAAAAAAAAAATCCTTCAGAAAACAAGAAAATAATAATAATAACAGAACTTTGAAATCTGAATGTAGAATCCAAGTTCTGGCCATACAGTACCATCCTTTAGCATATTTGTCTTTGTAATCCTGTATATGCAAAAATATCAAAAGTAACTTTGTGAATATTTACGGTAAAAAAGTCAACATTGAACGGTCAAAAGACAATATAACGTCTGCTTTTCAGAGAACATACGACACCGTACTTCATAATTGGAAGGAAACAGTCAGATATCCATGGGATCGAACCCACTAAGTCAGGATCTCCGTAGAATCGAACCCACTCAGTGAGAATGGACTTTGTCTCCACATGCTGACTACTAGAATAAAAAGAAACTTTATATATATATATATATATATATATATATATATATATATATATATATATTAAAGGGAGATTGTAAAGAAAAATTCTTAATGTGGACTGGACTACCAGTAAAATGAATTATATTTTCGTATAAGGGCATTTTACGTTAAGTACTAATATGTTTACGACTTATTACACTAACTACTCCTACTTTGAAACTAATTACACGGGCCACCCCTATGTTTTATTTTTTCTATAGAGAGTAATAACACTAACCACCTCTATTTCAAAAATAGAACATAAATAAAGCAGAGGGTGTTCCGTGTAATTATTTTCAAAGTTGGGTAGTCCATGTAATATTCATGAAAGATGTGTGTGTGTGTGTGTGTGTGTGTTTGTTGGGGGTGATTTCTTCCTATAATATAAGACAGCCTGGAAGGTCTTTTGTCGTAATCTAGTGGCCAGTTGCGATCATTTGCTTGCATGATAGTGGGGCTCCTCCAATCCGAGCTGGTTTGCTCTGTATGCCGCACATGATCGGCAGTCCAATTCCAAAGAAACATCACCACAGTGCGTGCAAGAATGATGATTCCTTTAGTAGAACTATTTTTTTGATGAATACCAACATATTGTACAATTTCAGCCATTATACAAAAGATTTATAAGGATTGAAGCAAACGATTCTAGAAATACAAACCACCAATGGACCACAATTTCTGGATCCATGTTCTCGTAATATGACAAAATATGTTTTTGATTCAAGCAGATTGACAAACACGATAATGTTTACATTACAAGAACCGATTATTGGTAACTAGGTCCCAAAAACCACTCTGAATCTATGATTAAAAATTTACACCAGACTCGTCAGAAGCGACAAACAAGCAGTGTCCACAACTGTCTTACATTTTTATTGTTCTAAATACATAAAATAATGAGTTCAAAGGAATGACACGGTTACAGTTACAAGACCACCTGGATCAAGAACAGTGATTTGCTATTGTACAGGTGCGAAGAAAACCAGCCAGCACAAGCCCGAAACAGAAGTAAAGGGGGACACACATCTCAAGCAGGAGCGTTTGGAGAATGCTGCTTTCTCAAGCCTTCAGGTTTTGGAGAAGGTGGTGGACTTGCTGGTTTCGTTTCTGACACCACATTATCTTTCACACCTTCGGATGGAAGAGTCGAAGGGGCTTCTGGTGCGCCCTCATCGTTGAGAGACCGTGGTGAAGTGTTGTCTAACTGGGTGGGAGAGGATGGTGCGGAAACAATTGGAGAGAGTGGTTCGGGCACAGAACGAGACTTGGGTGGGATCTTGATGGGGCAGACCTCGGAGACCTCATCGATACCATCATCCACATAAATAACATCTTGCATTGTGAGCTGGTGATATTCCACAATCTCCCTCAAGAACCGGTTCTCCCTTGCGTAGACTGAGTTCTCATGTGCCAGTCTCCCCTTTTCTTCCAATAACGTCTCTAACTGGAGTCGTATCTGCAAAATTGGAGCCACCAAAGAGATACAAGACTCAGGAAAGGGAACACGTGTGAGAGAAGTCAGTAAGGCGAACTAATAAATGTTCAGTGTTTCCAACATTGCATTAGAATCGTCCAGCAAATGCGTGTGAGCATGCCTTTGTGTATGTGCATGTATTGGAGAAGGTATTACCAAATCCTCGTCCTCATGGTTATCTCCCTTCTCACGACTTTCCCGTAGTCGCCTGTTCTCGTCTTCAAGTTGAGTGCACCTTTCTTTTGCAAAAGCTAGGTCTGCTTTGACAGTTTTTAGTTCCCGCAAAAGAAGCTTGGCCTTAGCAGCCATAGCATTTGCAACCTGCAAAACAAACAGAAGGTGGCCATTTTCATCATTGCACAGGTGCCGCATGAATTCTCTGAATTGCAGGGTACTTAAACTGTCAATAAAAAATTCCCAAGTTTTATATAAACAGGGAAAAAGTACTTAGCAGTTGAATTTAGCAAGAAAAAACTTGTCACGTTTACAGTGATAGCCAACTTATATGTAAAAGTGGCACAACCCTGCTATTGTATAATTTCGGAAAAATCCTCATCATCAATTTTCCACTAGCAAAAGATGCTTTCTTTTCTAAATCACCAATTTTGTTTCTCTAAAACATCTGCATTTGTATGTTTCAAACATACTTATAGGTCTTGAACTGCCAATAAAAGTAACCTTCAACTACCTCATGATACTCAAGATTTTCAAGTAGTCAGCCATCTCACAATCTCAGGATTCAGTATCAACTATTAACTTCTTTCATGCTTTAAAACAATCTGAGATATTCCAATTTTAAAGGCCTACCCGGAAAGAACCTATCATCAGCACTCCATGACAGATATGCAGGTTTGAAACATTAAGCAAGGACCAAACTGTTTAAAACTGGATGCATCAAAGGAGAAAGATGAGCTCATTTAATTAAATAATGCAGGCTAAAATAAGCAAGCAGTTCATCCATGTAATCCAGTGATACACATTTGCCACCTTACGTCGCGAGATGCCTTCAGTTGGGTGTCGTGGTCATTTTGATCCTGAGAGAGAGAATTTGATGCTGAAAGATCTGCAGCCGCATTCAATGCATTGGAACCACCAGTTTTTCTTCTAATTTGAAGCTTTCGTGTTTCTTGGATGATGTCAGCTGTCCTACTCTCCATCTTTGTCAGGCCCTCCTGGCAGAAGAAATAATAACACAATCACCTAGATGAATATTAACAGGGATATCCATGATTTGCTAACTTTATTACAATACTAAACAGGGCTTAATAAACTAGAAGATGAAGCACATCTCAAAAGGTCAATTCAAAATTTTCAAAAAAAAAAAAAATAGTGCTTCACATGTTACATTGATTGGACTCCAGGAGATAGTAAGCAAAATCAATTCCATAGTTTAGTAATATCAGCAGCAATAAGCTTAATTAAACTTACTTCGAGAGATTTCTTTATTGTGCCGCCGATTTGATGAAGGGAAGAAGCAATCGACTCTGAACTTTTGTTAAATGTAAGGTTTTCTGTTTTACGGCAGTGGTCAGGTGCTTCGAACTGACTGAACTGCAAATAGAATTTTGAAATCACAAAAGCAAACACTAAACCATCAGAAATGCAATAATAATTATGAAAGGCTAAGAAAAACAAAATAGAGAAGAAATATCCGAAGCTTAGTCTGAATAATGAATAGGATGGTGATATGAAACTTAGGAGAACTCATCCTCAAAAGCTAGCTCTTAAGAGAAGCCCAAGATTATATCAACCTACATTGAGTTCTCCATATAACTGATATGGGACTATAGGATCATAACATTCCATCATGCTTACAGTCCTGGCACCCATGAGGGCTGGCTTTGCACTATACTTTTCTAGTCGTGGACGAACATTGCTATTCCGTCGTGATTGTCCGCACCCACAATTGCAACCGGGAGACGTGTAGACTTTGATACCATTAGCTACGGACCTCAGGAGAACTCATCCTAAAAGCTAACTGTTAAGAGGAGAGAGCCCAAGATTATATCAACCAACATCTAGCTCCCCATTTAGCCGACGTTGGACTATAGGATCATAACAGATGGTAGGAAGGATATCAACCTTGACTGCTTGAGAGCAACTCCTCTGTGCGTGTGTCATCCAAGCAATCTCTCATCAGAAGGGTCAACTATGGAGCATAAGAAAGCTCCATAAAGGTTTTGACAAAGATTTTATGACCGATTTGTCTGCCTGACATCAACCCTCAATTTTGGTGCCAGATTTCTAGCCAAGATAGCTATGAACAATATTTTAAAAGGCGAAAGCGCAAGACGAGGCATTTAGGCCCCCTTGGGGCGAGATGCAAGTCCTAAGACGTAGGACTCGACTTTTTTGGGTAGTCTAAGAAAATTATAATATTTTCAAAAATATTGAAGACTATGTGAAATGGTCGAGAATAAAACATAAACTAAGAATATGATCCAAATCTATACGACGATTATCAATCATATTATATACCTTTCTATATAAAAATTGTATGCAGGCGAGGTAACAAGACTTCCGCCTCGTTTAGGTGCGCCTTAGGTGTCACCCAGGAATTTGGGCACTTGACTTGCTGCGCATATATATTTGACCCCATGGAAAAAATTATCCAGATTGAGGTGGTAGGTTTGTCTAGGCTTCGCCTTTGACAACATAATGTTCAAATCACAAAATGTATAGCACAGCTGAAGGGAGCATAAATGCCTTAAAGAAAGAGAGGGGAAGAATATGTTTTGATGTTTGAAACTGCATGGGAAATAATAGGATTCTCTTGCAATTTAGGTATGTCTCAAGTGGACAAGTGAGTACCTAGGTAATTTGTTGTTCTAAACCACAAAAAAAGGAAAAAAGAGAGCTCCTATTGGACATAAGTTTTTCATATGGGCGTTAAAAATGCAAGCCTCTAAGAAACACATGCTCCAATCAAAAAACATACGCCCTCTAGGCTACGGTTTAATTAAACTAGTCCCATGATTTTTTGGGATGCCCATTCTCAAAATGCTCCACAAAACGAGTCCCATGAGGTTTTTTTTAAAACATCAGCATGAGAATGTCATGCCATAAAATCAGGGTGGTCAGTTGGCAGATAGGTAGACCTACCTTCGGATATGCAATTTAACCTCATGCAACCAAGGACCACCCTCCATGTTGTCCTAGACTATAAACTATAAAGAGAGTAGACGAAGAGGGTAAATGATACAATTTGCTATAGAAAATTTCATTCATTTTTGTGACACATTAAGCAAAGAGTGCATTGTGTGTGTGTATACTGCTAACAGAAAATTCACTCTGGGCTCTATGGATGAAATCTAGATATTTGAGGGGAAGAAACCAATGGACATACTTGAGGACAACAGTGCTTCAGTTACCTTTAAAACAATTCTCAGGCAGAGGCGGGTTGTTATGGATAGCATCAACGGGAGAATTGCCAATGGGGAACAAACAAGCTTCTGGTTTGATCCTTGGCTACCAAGTACGAAATGGGAGATTGTTAGACCGGATGGGCTGGGATTCTCTATACTTACTTGGGGGAACACCAAAGTAAATACTATCATTGAGCATGGAGCTTGCATAGCTGAAAGGTTAGAAGCCACATGATGGATTAGGAGATTATGGAGATACCTATATGTTGACACAAATTAGTCATGGTCAACCTGATTCTGATAATCGACAAAACCGGATTAAATACAAAGTACAATTACTAGACATGAAGAACGTTTACTTAAGACAGACATCTGCACCAGACAACTGAATCTTCTAATGTCTAGTCTTTTTCATGTTTCAAGCAATGTAATTTTATATTTTATTGAGTTTAGAACTAATGTGAGTCGAGTCGCACTGGCAACTAAAAAGTAATTAGTCTACTCACAAAAAGGCTATCTCAAGTCCACTCAAAAAACAGCCTGAAATCTATCTACATATACAAACCCAAAACCAAACCAAAACTAGCCCACACAAACCCTTGAACCATACTAAAATAGACAAACCGAACTCGGACGGAGCTCTGGCCGAACTCGGTTGACCTATATTAGAAAAATGTCCAGTTGTGAAAACCTTGATTTTGTGATTCCAGCGATCATAAAATTCAAATTTTTTAGCCGAACTCTTACAAAAACCCTATAAATAGACATTTTTTCCATTCCAACTCACTAAAACCACTCTCAATCTTTCTATTCTTTAGTGAGAGAACCCTCAGAGCCTAAACCTTTCTATCTCCAAGATCAACTCCCAGCCTTCTAGTACCAACTGCGATCTTGGTTTAGAAGTCTGTCAGAGTTGTAAAAACTTGGCTTAGCAAGTTTTCCTTTTACCTTTGAAGTCGGCAAGTCCTTCGGATCAAAGGCTTGTGATGTGAAGTTGTGCTCTTCGAATTAAAAGCACGTGTTGTAAGAAGTGACAAATGCTTTGGTTCAAAAGCTTGTGATTCACTATTGGTGATTATAGTAGATTCAACTCCGAGCAAGAGTTCTCGGGCCTAGACTAGTCCTCTCAGAGGGAAACCAGGATAAAATCTCAGTGTTTGCATTTGCTTTTTTCTCAACTCAACTACTTTACATATCTGCTTTACTTTATGATTAATAGTTGATAATTGTCTTCACGTTACATATTTTTAATTGGATAGTTTATGCCGCTGCACACTATTCACCCCCTCCCTCTAGAGTTGCCATACAGTCCTTCAATTGGTATCAGAGCGAGTTCTCTTTATATTGTGTCACTGATCATACAAATTGTTCTTACAATCAGTATCAGAACACCATTTCTTAATCGGACTAACGTCCTAAGAGTAGAACACACACGATCACTGTTTTCCATCAATGATGAAAGTCAATATCCAGATAGGTCACCCCTATTGTACTAATTACATTTTCTGGAAAGCACATATGAATATTTTCTTGAAATCTCTTAGCTTTGATTTATGGTCATGTGTTACTAATGTTTACAAAAGATTGATAAGGCAGCTAATGATTACACCGAAGAAGAAAAGAAAGCCGCAAACTACGATTCAGAGGCAATGTATGTTCTTTACTGTACCCTAAGCAAAAATGAGATCAAACGCATCTCCACGTGCAACACATCACATGAGATATGGGAACTGCTGGAGGTAACTTATAAGGACTATGAAGAAAACGAAGCAAGCAACTCCGAAGAAGAAGAACCTCAAAATGTTACAAGTGTGCCCAAATGAAAAAGAAATAAGCTTAGAAAAGGATACAGGTGTCCTGTGCGAAAGTGATGACATCAACTCAAAGGAAGAAAACCTTCGACATACTACAAACTTTCCTAATGATAAGCAAGGTAAATGACGAGTCACTACTCAAAAAAAAAAACCAAGGAGTTTTCCTATGATGAACTATCAGATGATTTTAATGATCTTTTTGAGGATTACAAAAAGCTTAGGAATAATTACAAGCAAGCTAGAAAAAGAAACTAAATTTTATCATCTTGAAAATGAAAAGCTTACACGTTCACTAAATAAAGCTAGAGACAATTCCTCTCCTAACAACTCTGTTGAGATCTCCAAACTTAAGCTTAGCCTGCAAGAGGCACTTGACTGCTTTGATGAAAGCATTCAAGAAAATGTTAAATTTAAGGTGGATTTAAAATAGGAAAAGGAAAAGAACTCTAATGCCTCACTTAGAATTATTGCTCTTACTGCCAAATATGATGATCTTTACGCTAGCTATAAAATGTTAGAGATCAGATTGAAAAAACAGGTTATTCAACCTAACACTCAATCTAGCCCCAGAACGTACGACACGTGACTCAACAAAAAGGCACTAATACAAGAATCTCTTGAAAGAGTGACAAGAAAATTTTACACAAGCACGCCTTCATCTACATTAAACCACGAAAGAATATTCATGTCACACATCACACCTATGCACCTGTTTCACACACAAGCAGGCATATTACATGTCATTATTGCGGTTTGAAAGGACATACCTCACATCTATGCAAGGTTAGATAGATGGTAAATATGAATATGTTTATTTGGGTTCCTAAAGCTAATCATATGGATCCAAATTCTGGATACCAAAAATTTTACCCAATCATGTAGGTGGAACGCTCTGCATCAAGACGTAGTACAAAGGAATACGTTAGTGATTGCAAAACTACAAAGATCATATTCAAGGCAATTGCACCAACATAATTATGACTATTAAAAGTCATTCGGTAACATGCTAAAACAATTAGTTTACATTTATTCAGCATTAACCATTGTTGTAACTGTGTAACTCCATATTGTTGTGATTATATTTTTGATTTTATATAAAGAAATATTTAACAATTTTTTTAAAATCTAAGCTCTCTAAAAGTCAAAATTATTTTGGATACAAGCCGAAAGAGCTCTTCTGTCAACAAGGTTTAAATAACTTAAGCGACACGGTACTTAAGTGTCTTCGGAGCACCGCTAGCTGGGATACGGCTCCTACAGCTCACCTATGATAATTAAGACTCTACAGAGCAACGATGTACAAAGAATTGCTTAAAATATTTCTGAAATATAAATAGCATCATTCTGATATTAATTTCTTGATTATGTACACTTCATGATTACACTCTTAAAAACAAATTCATAGTTGTATGTTTTGAATGTTTGATGAAAACTTCCAAATGCTCTCAATTGTTCTTAATTATTGTGACAGTTGTTCAGTTTTGAAAATTATCTATTATTCATTTTATATATATATATATATATATATATATATATATATACTTGTCGATGCATTATCCGCGATGGATAGTGGAGGCCTGAGTCCTATCGTTATACTGCGGAGCTGGATGAGAGTATCAGTTCTGTAGTCATTGATCTTGATTTGCCTGCTGATCGGTGGATTTGGGAGCCGTCAGGAGATTCTTTGAGGACTGGAATGTTCCAGTTTCGGAGCTGCTACAACCTCATTTGACGCACTTATCCTTAGAGTACTGACTATGAGTTCGTATAGTGCAAGGGACTCGTTCGGAAGATACAACTTTGTGCTTACAAGCTTCTTCTGGGCCGTCTATTGACGAGGGATCGACTTAGTGCTTTTGGGGTGCCGGTTCCAGATCCTAAGTGTGTGCTATGCAGTGTGGAGAATGAATCTATAGGGCACATTTTCTTTGAGTGTGTCCTGTCATGGCAGATCTGGTCTGAACAAAGTAGGGTGTTGGGTGGCTGTGACTCCGGAAAGGAGATTGGGGACATCATAGCAGAGGAAGAGGGCAGGACTGGTTCCGGACCGCCAGAGTTCGACTGGCAGCCGCTGTTTGACATGTATGGAGGGAACGGAACCGTCGCATCTTCGAGGGGCTAGTTACCCCTCCGGTAGGCATCCTCCATAACATAGAGTTTGATGTTAATGCTATGGGAACTGAAGAGTGGGAGTCCCACTCTGATTGTATGTTATAAGATTATTGTGTTGCTTTTGGAATAAAATTTACCCGTTTTCCAAAATATATATATATATATATATATATGCACACACACACACTCATTTTGATATTTTGAAAACTCCGTATATATCAAGGATCTATCTCATATTTTCATTAATCATATATTTTATTAAACCAAGAAGGAATCTTAGCATAACCCAATTTTGAAAATAGGGGGACAAAACTCGGACCGAGTTCGGTCCGAACTCGGTCGGCTAATTTCCAGAAAAGGCAGCAGCTCTCGGTTTCACTAATTTAAACCCCAACATCCCTCTTCATCTTCCATCCAAAAAATAGCCCCTTCCTAAAAAAACCTAACCCTAGCTCCTTGATTTCTCTCTAATGACTCTCTCCTCTCAAGCTCTTGGATCTAGGTCCTCCTCAAGGTTCTCCAAACTCTTACCAATTACTTTTGAGGTATGTCTCCTCTCTCCTCTCTACTTTTCATGGCTCCTAAATTATCTCAAAAGAACAGAAAAGTAGGTGAAGCATCATCTTCTAATCCCTCTTATGAGGACACTCACTATTTTCTCCCTCTATGCCAAATCCGGGAGAATATGACGATTTTATTTTCACATCTCTTGACAATTCTAATGCTTGGTTTAGTGACTTTGTGAATAGGAATCTATGTCCAAGAAATCCTATAAACTTCATTACATTTCATGAGTACAAAACCAAGTTTGCCAAATTTCATGTTATTAACCTTGTCTCCACTAGGAACCTATCTTACTGCCATTAGAATGTTTTAGTGCAACCTATCTTTTGATAATGACACTATTTTCTCAAGGGTAGGTGGGGTAGACATTGAGTTTAACGATGAAACTTTGGGCGAAATCCTCGAGATCCCAAATGAGGGTGAAGCCCTAGTTAGTATTACTGAACTTGATTTTGGAGAGGGCATGAACATCGATTCTTTTAGAGACATCTTATGTGCCCCTCATCGCTGTCCCTCTGAAAAGTTCCATGTTCATTACTTGAACCAATATTACTATGAACTCTACCGGATTATTATTTCAACCATTTTACCAAAGAAAACCTCGACTGGTGAGGTTTCTTTTCTTGAGATGTCAGCCGTGTATCATTTCTATGCCTCCATTCTCTTTAGCTTTTCAAAGACATCATAAATCAAATGGTAAACTGCCGGGGGCCTAGACGCCAACTTCTTTATGCTTATGTACCTACCACTTATTTTTTATCACTTTTATATTCCTATGGAGGAGCCCACTCTTCTCCCCAAGCAAGCCTACTTGATCAAAGCCCGCAGGACCAACCCTACTTATCCCTCCTCTTCAGATGATGATGAAGACTCACTGATTATGATGCTCCTGCTGACCCTGCTGATTCTACACCTCTTGCCACATTCACTCCAGCTGCATCTACACCATCTACTTCTGCCCCTCCTGCTAGCTTGGACTCTATCCAATATATGTTTCGTGAACAGTTCCGACTGCAAAACAATATGATAGCTGCTCAGTTCCATAAGTAGAACGCCATGTTCACACTCGTCTTCACGATCAGGATTACTGCACCACCATTCAGGTCCACTCCTTGCCAACTCCAAAGCAGATCTTCAGTACAGTCACGCTTATCACCCTGTTACACCCTTCCCAGTGGTTCATGACCCTTCACGCTCGGGCTACCGGATCGATGACCATTTTGTTTAGCAGTACTTTGATCCGACCGGAGTTTACTCCGATGCTCACCAGCCAGCTGATGATCCCACAGATGGTGATGACCTGTAGCTGCTATCATGCTAGATGCTTAGGGCGATATTTTCTTATTTTCACTATGTTTTTATGTCATTTGAGATGATCGTACGAGACATCTTTTTATTTGGACTATGCTCTTTTGGATGACTATACTAAAAACATCTTATGCATTATCTATGATCATTTTCTCGCTTCACATGATTATGATTTCATTTGATGTGATAAGATTATGATTTCAGCAGAAGCCCACAAGATAAATCTGTTTAGGAGATACAAGAGGATGTAACAATTATGTCCAAGATTGCAACAAGGGTGAAGGACACTGCTAGGAGCAGGGACATATTCTCTAATTGGGGAATATCCTTGTCCTAGAAGTTCCCAACCTGAGATGTATAGTTAGTTCAGTTTAATACAATATAACCCTTCCTGCAAAATGAGAAAAGTGGAGCTGCATCGTCCACAGCTACACTACCTGCTAACACAACTTAAACCGCGCCCACTTCGTAGGTCTCATCTCTTCCGTTTCATCCTTCTTATTTATATAAGAGGGAAAAAAGAACAATTAAATAATTAAATAAATGGAATGCCTTCATATCCTCCACTACTCTCCTCCTGGCTCCATCCGCTAGAGCCTCATGTTATTGTTCCACAACAGTTGGATCTCAAATAAACCAACCAAACACCATTGACGAACCATCATGTGTATCTCTTGTGAACCGTCTTCTCTTCTCTTCCCATGTCCACAATTAACAACCACATGGCCCTCATTCATTTCATCCCTATGGAAGGCGTCGAGGTCTTTGTTGGAGTGGGTGGGGTTCCCAACCTATGTGGAGAAGATCCCGGAGTGCGACGAGCGCCGTTCGATGTCGAAGAAGCTCGGGATGTAGGCAACTGGAAGTTGCTACTGCTGCTGCTGCTCCTAAGGGAGGTTCTGGACTGGGTCTGCCGAGTTTGGCCCGAACTCGGTCCCAGGCCGAGTTCTGGCCGAACTCGGTCTGGCTGTTCCAGGATTTGGCGAGTAGGTTCTGTTTGCCCGACACAGAATTCTGGCCGAACTCTGTGTCGTCGGGGCTGATGCGGAAAGTTGGGTGATTTTTCACCACTGGATCTAATCCAACGGTCCAAGTTGGTTGCGGGATTAGGGAGTTAAGTTGGGATTTCCAAACCCTAATTCATTAGGTAACACAAACAAGAAAGAGAGAGGAAGGAGGCAAGAGTGTCATTGCAACTTCGGAAGAGAAGACGGAGGATTGAAGGTCGCTATTCGAAGGAGATCGTGTTCGGGTAATCTTTACTCGTCTTTCTCGCTCTTCGTAGCCTTGTAATCGTTGTTCTTTCTTCTGAGTGTTGTGGGGATCCGATTTGGATCGGGAGGAGTTTGTAGAGGGTGTAATTCTTCTATTCCATTAGTGGAGGCTTCTCAGGGTTGGACTCCGATCGTCCCGTGGTTTTTCCCGCAAGGGTTTTCCACGTCAAAAATTCTCTATGTCTGCGTGGTTTGTTTTGTGTGGTTGTTTTTGGGTTCGTGCGTTGTATTGCTCGGTCCTCTCGCAGGTACTCTCCGGTTTGGGGAAAGGTTTCCGCGCTTCTTTCCCAACAGTCTTCTAGCCAATCAGACTTCATACGGCCAACTGAACTTGTTGTCTAAAGAAGCCATTGTTTGCCCAAGAAGTTAGCTAGTTTCTTAATTACACGTTTAAACTACAGATCTACTGAGTAGCATGCATGATGCATCAAATAAAATGCTTAATCACTAACATTCACATTCAAGAAATATCAAAAGGATTGGTTAGGAGTACATTCTACCATAACAAAGTTTAACTAAGATCAATGAGAATGGTTGGTTATGACCTACAAAGATCTTTCTTTATATCCTTCTTAATATGTTTTCACACCATATACATGTATATAACGTTGCTGCAGCCAATGAAAACTATTAGACAACAGCCAATCCGCTTAGCTAACTAGACATACAACGTGAACAATACAATAACAACAGCCAAGAGATCCGTGTTGAATTTAGTCAATTGTTGTTGTAATTGGCATCGGGAACAAATCGACGAACGTTGCAAACTGTTGATTTAGCAGAGAACATGGCAAACCAAAGAAGAGAAAGGAGAGAAGGGAGAACACCAGTCGAGTTTTAAATGGATAAAAAGAGAGTGGAGGAACATTAATGGCAGGATGGGTGCAAAGAAAGAAGTTAGAGATCTCCTTTAGCAGATGAGAGAAAATGCATGATTTTAACCATATATGGTTCTCACATATGGACCTAAGGCTTATGACTAGACATGGTTTACGTTGTGTTTGCTGGTAGTGTAGCTGTGGGTGACCACAGCTCTACTTAACCAATTTTATATATATATATATATATATATATATATATATATATATATATATATATAAACAAATAAAAATAAAAATAAAATATATATGTGTGTGTGTAATAAAGATACTGCTAATAACCAAAACTCTTGAGTTGTAAAGAGTTAAGGGTTATATATTTATATTATTCTAACATGTCCCGACAGGTCGATGTTTATTAAACGGACCTCCCTCCCTTTGAAAATAATTACACGGCTACTATACCTTTTCTATTTGGGTTATTTACACTAACCTCCTCTATGTTTTCGGTTTATTAAATGGACCTCC
This sequence comes from Iris pallida, assembly GCA_029216955.1. Classification (NCBI taxonomy): domain Eukaryota; kingdom Viridiplantae; phylum Streptophyta; class Magnoliopsida; order Asparagales; family Iridaceae; genus Iris; species Iris pallida. The sequence goes on along the minus strand of JANAVB010016599.1, from coordinate 17,338,790 downwards.
CTTACTTTGAAAATAATTACACGGACCTCCCCTCCCCTTTATGATGTAAGGATGGTCAGTGTAATAATCATTTACGTAAAACATAAAACATAGGGGAGGTCCACGTAATAAACATAGAAAATAGGGGAGGTTAGTGTAATTATTTTCAAAAAAGGGAGGTCCGTTTAAAAAACCGAAAACATAGGGGAGGTTAATGTCAATAACCCTTTTAATTTTTATTTTTTAAAACAATCTACTTAAATGTGTGTCAGAGAAGATTCAAACCGGGTTGCTCTGATACCATTTTAAAGATATAACTACTATACCAAAATTCTAGAGTTGTGATAAAGGTTGAGGGTTTTGTATTTGTATTATATATAGACTAATTGGCAACTAAATACCACAAAATAATACACTTATGCAACTATTTACCCTAAACTTGTAAAAGTTAACAACTTGCTACGATGAATTTGATATGCTTCCCATCAAAACAGGACCTCAAAGTAGAAAACCCCAGAAGACCATGACCATTTGGAACTGACATGGTGAATGTAACTACGTGCAATAGGAGGCCTTCTTATAAAACCTAGCATGCCAGGTGCAAGTGAAATAGCAGTACAAAAGCAAGTACAAATCACAATCAGCAAGTCATCATCTTACAAAAAAAGGGCCACAGTTTGCAAATTTTACTCACCTGCTCACCAGTTTGTGTGTCAGGCATCTGGAGTTGGCTCCTACCATGGTCTTCATACTGCTGAGAAGGGTTATCATCATCAAGAATTGATTTAGCTTTTCTAGCCAAAACTCCCCAAAATCCATACTTGGACTCGTTCAAACTTTTCATAGATGTGTACTCATATGCCGTCGCATCCTGAAATTAGAACGCCAAAATGGTTTCAAAGCAAAAGCTAACAAGACCAAATCCATATAGAAGCTACTGTACACTACATCAAGTAATGCCAAAGTTAACAAAAGGATAAGCTAGAACTGGACGAGAGGTTTTTCTTAATTACATTAAAGATAATAAAAAAAGGAGGGAGGGAGATGAATGATGACGAAGAAAAATGCTAAAGACAAACATAGCGGATAGACAACTCTTCTCTAAGTTGCATACAGATATTTACAAATTTAATGAACAGAGAAGAATAAAGCAGAGCATCATCCAAAAATATTTACAGCTAACAACAGCTCCATTACTATCCCATTTTCACTAGAGACTGTTTAACACGAAAAGGATCACAGAATACAACAAGAAAGAAAATTTGCAGCTTTACAACTGATATTTCATATCCTTCTTTCTATTTGAGTAAACGTAGTTTTGTATATTCTATAACCTTTTATGATATGGCTCTGCCATATTCTGAAAATGTGTACATTATGATAATTCAAGTCAATATTGGTGTATAGAAGTTTTCTAATATTTCTGAAGATGCAAGTTACATATTGCTAATTACATTATCAGGATACATGTACAATGCCCTCATATACACAGCACTAGCAGAGTGAATTTTGCAGTATTAATACATCAAACCACCAAAGGAATGATTACGAGTAATATGACACAGCCAAGCGAAATCTATCCTAAGTTTTAGGAAAATAAGTGCAGAATTATGCATTCCCATCAATAATCCAAGAAATTCCCACCTTGAACAAAATATACAGAAAGGAGGAATAATAGAACAAATCAGCTTACCTTTGATCTTGTGTAAGTTTAATCCAAGAATTTCCACCTTAATTCACCACTTGTATCCAATTATTCATCAAACCCTCACATAAAAACTCGAAATTATCATCCACGGACCATGACAAGGAAACCATATGTTTCCACCAATTCAACAACGATTTACTTATTTGTTTAACTCCAATCATCTCCATGCAATGTATTGCAGATACTGATAAAAAAAAAAAAGGAATCCCCAACATAAGAAACGAGAAGAAGTTTCGAGAATGCTCAGTTGGGACCGTGACCCCCTTGATTTGGAAAAATTCAAGAAACTAACGAAAGAGAGATGCAATGATGGTTGGCTAACCTTTGGCATGGTGTACATGGAAGACCTCCTCAGGTAAATGAGGTCCCTACAAGATGAGGACTGTGGGCGTATGCAGAGGAGGGGGAGGAGTCCCACAGGGGTGCGAGTGATGGCAACAAGGTTTGTATCATCCGAGTAGAAAGAAAGGAGAAAGAATCAAGGTTTCCACTCTCTCTCTCTCTCTCTCTCTCTCTCTCTCTCTCTCTCTCTATATATATATATATATATATATATATATAGCAAATGACCTCTAGCCTAGTGGTTAAGAGAGATGCATGCGGCCCGAGTGGTCAGGAGTTCGAATCCCGGTGGGAGCGATTCTAGAAATAATTTACCTGATTCCAAAATATATATATATATATATATATATATATATATATATATATATATATATATATATATATATATATAGGGGCGGATCAAAAGACCCGCCCGCGGGAGCCCCGACCGTTGGATCGAGCGGGCCGCGTGGGGCCCGCACGTGCGCCTCCTCAATCCAACGGTCGAGGGCGACGGGGCTCCCGATCCCCTCCCTATATATATATATATATATATATATATATATATATATATATATATATATGGACAATGATGCAACATATTTTCATGGTGTTTTACCATTTTTGAACCAAGAAAAACTTCTTAAAGTACTTTAAAGTTTTATAATTTGGTTTTGGTTCCTATAACTTTTTAACTTGTGTGAAGTTTTTCAAGTTCTTAGAGTATTTTAGTGGTGTCATACCATATTTGAACCAAGAAAAACTTCTTAAATCCTTATGTAAGGTATTTTATTTCATCGTACAACGAAACACGTCAAAGTAGTAGTCGTCAACTTAGAGTTTCACCGTATGTACTAGTGTCTCTCAGGGTACAGATGAGTAAAATTAGTGCACAAAGGACTTAGTAAGACCTCGGAGCTCTCGATAGGTACTGATGGTACTCTACAAATTCATCTCAATCTCTCGCTATATGGCCAGTGGTGCATAATCTACAACCCATGAAAAAAGAGAAAAATTAGTTACTAAAGCTAGTGTATCGTATATACCTTCTTCGATTATGGACAATTCCATGCATAGTTGCCCTTTTGGCCACAATTCAAGCACTCACTTGCTTCTCACTCTTCTTTCCATCTTCCTTGTCTTTGCTAGCAAGTTTAGCTTCAACCATTTCCACCTTCCCGTTCGAGCGTCTTTTGCAGTGTTGTCCGCAAACTGCGCTTGACATTTGCATTTAGAGCCACCGCAACTTTGGACTTTTGCATCTCAATGTATTCAACCTCTAGCTCCAGTTTCTCCCGAACGTCGTTGGACTTCTTTTTGCCCGAAGAATGGTCGTCAAATACTGCATACTATTCCATGAAATAGGAAGAGAACGAATGACAGCTTGAATCTGTTGTTCATCTGACACATTAGACCCCACTATCCCCAGATCTCGGAAGATGGACGACATCACATGCATGTAGATCTTTATGTCATGCTTTGCCTTCATCTTACATGACTCAAATCGTAGAGATAGGGCACACAGCCTAGTCGCTGAGGTATGTTTGAACTTCGACTTCAGCACATCCCAAAGCCTCTTTGCGGAGATATGGCATTCAAACTCCTCAATAAGATCATTCTTCCCCCAGATGAACTATTTTCCAAAATGAATCCATCTTTTAAGGTAGTGATACCAGAACCAAGTGCGCGTATACTTGAAAGCAAATCTCGCATCCTCAAAATTAGAGAACCTTTGAGAAATCCTTCATTTTTATACGGGTTCTACTCTCGTATAGAGTCATCAACATGTTCTAGTTACCAAATTTTATAACAAAAATATTTTTTCTTCATCTTTCGCATAAAAGACAAGGTGCATTTTATATAAATAATAATCGAAATGATTTTATTGGTTAAACTTACACTAGTGTTGGACTTCACCCAGCATACTCGTTGAATAGGCTCTATGGTAACTAATTGTGGTATTCTAGGGTCTGCTTGGTAACGGTATTTTCACCGATTTTGGGGTGTTTTTGAACCGACCATTTATGAAAACTCTTGCTTGTTAATCTTTTGAGACACTGGTTTTGGTCGGCTCAAAAGCTCTCCAAAACCGGTGTAATATAATTTTGGGTAGCTTTATAGATACCCCAATTCGGTGGGTTTTGAGGGGTTGTATTATTTTATTCAATTTATATCCTCAAACAAATATAACTATACTCTATTCTATTTTTTTCTCTCTCATCTGTATTTTTCTTCTACTTCTTCCAAACTATGGCTACTTTTTCCAGAAAGTTTTTAAAATCTTTATTTCCTACCTTCAACCATCTGTTTCTATTATTTCATGTGTTTCTATTATTTTGATCAAATATGGAATTCTACCTCCTGATCGAGACGTGGACTAGGTGATTGTTCTCGCGCTCGGTACCGTTTTGTTTATATATTGATATATATAGGTAATTTTATTCGTGTAAAAAACTTTCAAAACCGCTCGTTAATGAATTACCAAGCATGAATTGGATTGGTTTAAAAATCTCTACTTAAAACTACTCAAAATCGAACCCCTCATAGCTACTCATAATTGGTACTCTAAAAAACCCTCATAATCGTTACCCCTATAATTGCCAAACAGACCCCTAGTCGATTTTTCGGGTCTAATACCCAAGCCATAATTTTTGAACCAAAGTAAATTTGGACGATTATTAAGGACATATCCCTTCGTTACCAAATTTGCAATTCCCTTACCCAAAATTAGGGTTAGGTTTAAGGCCTTTAAAGGAACCCTTATACTGGATACGCAGTCACAACTTACCATAAATAAAAAATTCTAATGGGTTTGGGCCTCACACTAGACACGATAAATTGGTCCCGCATGGCCTACCCAATTCCCATGAAGGGCTTGGGATTATATCCATGTGTTGACCGGTGACCGAAAACCCCATCATGGGGCATGACTAGTTTCTATCGTCGTTCACCTCATTCCTAGGACACCATTGCACCCCCACATGGGGTCTGGTCATACTCCCTACTCGTACCCCCTCTATGGTGTCGGGATCTTTTCTGTCGCTAGTGAAGCCCTACAAGGATAGCTAGATCGACTACATTGCATGATCACGCATATGTCGGGATTGGAGCTGCATACCGACAACACCCATACCCTCGGAAGGGTCGGGGTAGCTATCGACATTGGTCAACCTGCAGGAAGGGTCGGGTACTACTGCGACCGCCGCGGAGACCCCCTTTGGGGTCGACTGTTGTGTCACCGGTTAGGAACCACCGGTCCCCTTCTATAGGGTTATTGTCCTTTGCTAGCACTGCCTTCGGCACGTGTGGGTTCCAACGGTAATGATTAGGGCAGCCAACATGCTTCGGACCCCCACATGGGGGTGATCAACCAACTATCAGTGTTTACGGTCAAAATTAGGTCTCCGTGTAGGACCGACGAGCAAATTTTTTTCGTGGTTCTCTTATTTTGATGAGAAATATTAGGACATGATGACATGGACATTCTAGGTATTTGTAAGTACCACATAAATTCAATTTTTTTTACATGGTATACTACTTTTACATCCAAAAATTAGTTGCATTAAACTAACTACAACATCGATCACCAAAATTGATCCATAGGCAACTCCCATGGATCTTGCAAAGCCCATAGTATGAACGCAAATCTTCATATACACTCAGACATGGATCAATGATAAAAAAATATAATAATCGAAAATCCTAGCACATGCAAAATTTCATAGATAAAAAATATGGAACCCCAACTTTTTAGGGTTTTCTAGAAAAGAGATGATGTAATCATTCTCTGATACCAAATGTAACTCGTAGATGAGTTGTAGCATCAAGGGGATTTAAGCGGAAGAATTAGGAAATATACTATTGATGTGATTCCAAACGGGTTTCTTCTACTCCTTCTATATAATAGTTGTGAAACCTCTTATGAATGAGGAAGCTCTTTGGTTCACCCCGCAACATATCTTTCAGTTAGAAATGTTAAATAAGAGAATAGCTTAGGGATTAAGTTATTTTGGAGGTGGATCAAGTTTCTAGGTTTTTAGATAGGGAACTCTTCATATGAGAGAAGCCTCATATACATAGGCAGCTATGAGAATCCCTAGTAGCGCAACCCTTACGGGCGCAATTACTATAATGCCCTTGGCCCCAAGTGGGTCGGCCAACCTTGTGAACCGGTCTAGACCGAATCGGTCCGGTCCGGATGAGATGCCAACAATAGTTACTTTGAAGTTTTGCACACAAAGAACAAGCATTAGTCAAAAGTCAACTAATTTGATTCGGTTTGTGTGGTCTACACTCTTACTTTAAGAGGCCTATAGAAGGATGCATGTGAAATTCTTGTCAAGTAGGATAAAACCAAATTGATTGAAAACACCATCAACGACAGTTCCACATGGTTGGTCCAGATTGCCATCTCCGACTATATGGTGGATCTCATCCCTATTCTCAATGGCATTGTCACCAATAATTGAGCGGTGGACCCAACCCACAACATGTTCTTGTTGAGTTCTGTTTCTAAATGCTGCACACCGATTTAATTTCTTTGCGGAAGGTTTCATGTGTTCGGTTCACTCTACCCAACAAGAATTCCATGTGGTATACTCCTTACTTATTACACAAAGTTATATAATAACAACCTTTTTACTTAACCCATACAACAAGAAGCCTGGCATTGTTCTTTACAATTTTCTTCCATCATTTCCTCTTCTATTCTTCTTTCTACGACTTATGTTGATGTTCTTTCTCTTAAATTATGTGAAACCCTAGTAGTATCAGGTGTTCTTGGGTGGTCTGGCTTTCATAATGCTTCTAGAGAAATTGTCAATTGACTGTCGAAGAGGGGCAAATACAAAGCGAACAAGTACGTTGCTCCAACACATGGATTGTATTACACGTCCTTCGCTTAGAAACATTCTTAGTATTAGTTTAGTTGGATTCATCTGAAGCTTCTTTAGCTCAATCCAGATCTGACCATGAATACTTGACTTGAAAATCATAAATCTCACTCCAAATTACATAATAGGGTCAAATTATATTAGGTCGGGCAAGATACTTAGTGGATAATACAAATGTAGGTAAGATAGTGAAAGTGTCATGTGGAATCTTCGCTGGTCGGGGTTAACCAAACTCGGCAAAAAAAATCCCAAACATGTTATGATGAAAACAAAACTCCACAAGCACATATTACAAGTAGGACCCACCACCTAGTTGGAGGTGCACCATCATTGAGAATTGGGAAGCAATTCGCCACACAATAGGAGGTGACGACTTGGGCCAGTCGTGAGAATGACAACTGCCATAGACGATTTTTCTAGTCTAGTTTGGTTTTCCCAATCGAACAAGAATTCCACGTGACATCTTTCTAAGGCCTCTTATTGTATGTGTATATAACCAATCATATGAACTTCTTTCTCCCTCTACTTTGCAGCTCTTCTCCTTTCCCTTTCTTCTTCTTCTTAAGTTTTCCATCTCCCGCTTTTACTAATTGTCCTCCTCCATTTTCTCAATCTTTGTCACCTTCAATGTTCTAAATGGCGGTTTAGGCGGCCGCCTAGATGTAGCCAAGGCGGTAGGCGGTCTCTCTCTGCACCGCTTTTGCGATAGACAGTGGAGTAGACGACCAACGGAGGTTTGACGGCATAGGCGGAGGTAAGGCGGTATAGGCGGGCGCCTAGGCGGAGCAATACCTAACAAGATATTTTGGCCAAAAGGTTTTGCAAGCATTATGGGCCTATGGTTCACTTTTACAAAACTAAAACTTCATAAATCTTCGTTCTACAACTTAGTTATGCCAGGAATCCCCTTAATCTATGCATATTATGCCAAAAAAAAAGTGATAAAATAGTAAAAAAAATGTCCAAAATGTATCAACCGCCTAGGCAGTGCATAGGCGGTAGGCGGACTCTCTCCGCCGCGCACCCGCATACCGCCATTTAGAACCTTGGTCACCTTTTTATGTTTATATTCATCTATTCTTCTTACTAAATCCCATTTGTATGAAGTGAACATTATTCTTGCAGTTAAATTGTGAATTTTACGAATAACATAAGGTATTCTATGGTTTTGTCAAGTAGGATAGTGAAAAGACAAATGGTGGAGGAACGATTTTCTTCAGGGAGGAGGATGCAGCTAAGTTAGTGTAAAACAAAACAATTGTGCATAATAAACAATACAAAACAATAGCACCTCAAATATAATTACTTAATTTGAGAAAATACATAGATTTAAAAGCGCAAATCTTTAACAGGTGTAGCTATGTTTTAATATGTGAATGGTACAAATAGAAGTCACTAATTTATCATCACCGGATTTTAAAATTACCAGATTCCGGTAATGAATAGGATGTTAACCTATACAACCACTTTCCTATGACTGGTAGATTGTGAGGATTGTTGGAATTAAATTGGGTGTTTTGAAGATGGTCCGGAAGAACAATGATCAAGGCTATCTGTAATTTAGACACCGAAATATGCAGTTGAAGTGAAGGGTTTAGCTTCGAGCAGAGTTTGGAATATCTACTCCATCCTCCTTGTGGACTCGAGATCGTTGCTCTGTTAATCTGTGTACTACTCGGTAGATTATCTAGTACTTTTCTTCCTACGGTGGTTGAATGCTTCGGGCTCAATTGCCGCCTATCCCACAATCGTCCGGCGTCACATAGAGGGACACCCGGCATAGATGCCAGATCCACATGTCCAACTTTAAACACCAAACAAGCTCGGTCTCTACTCGTTATTCGGAATCGCCAATAAAATCCCTAAAATTCCCACCAACTCAAGAATCGAACTCCATCCGAAAGAATCGACAATCTACTCGTATTGGCCGATCCACCAAATCTTCACAGAAGAACTCGAAATTTGAAGATCCAGGAACCACCGATCGGTGCGAATTCAAATAAAATGAGAGAGAGAGAGAGAGAGAGAGAGAGAGAGAGAGGAGAGAGAGAGAGATTATATACCTTTCGAGCAGTGTACGTGGCGGATCTCCGCAACCGATTGGGACGACCGCCGCCGGCGGCGGGGACGGAGGAGGAGAATGCGGGGTCTCCGTAGGCGGGGTCTCCGTAGGCGGAGGAGAGGGAGGAGGAGTCCCGGTGGGCCGCGGAGGCCCGGATCGCCTGCGCCGCGAGCGAGGACGACGAGTCCCCGCCGCCAGCGCCTCCGGCATCATCACCGGCGACGGGTCCGGCTGTGGCGGTGGCGGTGGCGGGAGGAGGAGAGCGGAAGTCCTCGACGAAGGTGGTGGCTTTCGGCGTCACCTGCTTCCTCCGATACGCCATGGCTGGCCGGAGAGAGTACGATTCGTATCAGAAAGGGAGAGACGGAAGAAGTGGAGGAGAAAAGAGGGTTCGGGTTTGGTTCTTTAGACCGGACGCGGATCCGTAGGCGAATTGCACGCTTGGAACGAACACTTCCATTTACTCCTTTCCGGAAATAGAATGCACAAGAAAGAGGGCGATGCTGTAACCCGGATGCGGTTCCTTGGACACTTTCGTTAAAGCCCTTCCTTCTTTGTGTATTTTAATTGTAGGACTCATACTTCGCAGGCTCGCAGCTACTGTGTAAATATAAAATAGTTTAAGAAACTTACGCAAAAAATGGATATGGAGTCTATATTAAAACAAAGTTCGACTACAGAAACTCAAATAAAAAAAAACTTAAAATAAAAACTTGCATTAGGGCTTGTTTGGTTACAAGGAAATTCAAAATTCGAATCCAAATTATGAATTTTCTAATCCAAATTTAAATTCAAATCCAACTCCAATCAAACGTAGGATTTTTTTAAACTATAATTATAATTAATAATTATGATAATAATATGTTAATTACTAAAATAAGAAATAAATAAATTATTAATTAATTAATTAGTATTATAATTATAGTTATGATTAATAATTAAATTATTATTATAATTATGATAATAGTTATGATTAATAAATTATTAATTAAGATTATAATGACGACTAATAAATTATTAATTAAAATTTTAATAATACATTAATTATTAAATAATAAATTATTAATTATGATAATAATTATGATTAATATATTATTAATTAAGATTATAATAAAATATTAATTAATAATTATAATTAATTATAATTAAGACTAATAATTCATTAATTAATATTATAATTAAATATATGTATTTTAGTTATTACTTAAAATTATATTTATGATTAATAAATTATTATAATTATGATTAATAAAGGTTATAATTAAATATTTAATTGATGAACTGTAAAATTACTAATTAAGACTATAATGTCGATTAATAAATTATTAATTGAAATTATTATAATATACTAATTATTAAATTATTAAATTACCAAATTATAAATTATTTTTGATTAAAATATTATTAATTAAGATTACAATAAAATAGTAATTAACAAATTATTAATTAAGATTATAATAAGACTAATAAATTATTAATTATGATTATAATTGGATATTAATTAGTAAATTAATACTTAATATTATTGTGAAATCCAGTTTTGTAATGTGAACTATTATTAATATTATAATATTATTACTATTATTATTATTATTATTATCTGTGGTTTAAAAAAATTATTATTTCAAAAAAATTAAGTGGTTTTGATTGTTGACCTGACCCGAGCCCGGACCAGATTCCCGCACCCGGATCCCGATTTACTAACCCAATCTCTTCCTCTAAAATTCTGTCTATAGGTTTAATTTCTATTAATTATTCTCTTAAAAAAAATGAGAAGACTTTTAAGCCCATGGCCTGGTCTCCCCATGACCAGGCCTCCTCCCCACCTTCCCAGCACGAATTGCTCCCCTCCACACATGGGAAAAGCCCTCCACGTTTTAACCCCACTCCTCTCAACTTCTCCTTCACCATTTCCTTATATTTCTCCTTCTCTCTCACTCTTTCCCCATTCCCCATTTCCTCTCCAGAGAGTTCCTTCCCCACTCACTTCCTTCACTTCCCTCCAGAGCAAACCCTGTAGGACCGATGAGCACCTCTAGAGGGGGGGTGAATAGAGTGCGTGTGTGCAGCGAAAAATAATCACCAATTAAAAATTAAACTATGGCAGATATATAAGAGACAGTAAATAAAGATAGAGAATTCAAACTCAGTGACACAGCGATGTATACTGGTATCCCTCTGAGAGGACTAATCCAGTCTCGAGTACTCTTGCTCGATGTTAATCCACTATGGCACAAGCTTTAACTGAGAGCTTGCAGTCTCTTACAACACCGTGCTTGGTGACGAGCGTACGACCAGCTCCACAACACACACCGTGCTTGGTGACGAGCGCACGACCAGCTCCACAACGAGAAAGGTTGTTGAAACTTGGAACGACCTCTTTACAACTCTTGAATAACCAAAAGACTCTAAATCAACTCTGATAGTACTGGCTTTTGGCTAAGAGATGTATAGGTGGAATTTGAAAATCTTAGATCATTTTGAAAAGACTTGAGTAATAGAGAAGAGAGAATGAAGAGTGAATGAATGATTTGAAATGAAAAGTTCTTCTCTATTTATAGGTGTTTTCTCGAATCGAACTCGGGCAGAGTTCGGGCAGAGTTCGGATGCAAATATCTCGCAAAGAGACGTTGCTCGCTGATTTGGAGGCAACAGAAGTTTGAATCATTTTTGACCGAACTCGGGCCGAACTCGGTTACGAGTTCTGTCAGGAGATATTTGAAAATCATTTGCAAAAACAGTTTTTAAACTATATTTTTGGTTATTTGTAAAATCATTTGTAAAGACTATTTTCGAAATATGTTTTTTAAATATTTGTAACCGAAAATACGAATGGTAAATAGGTAGGCTTTTTGGAATGTGGACAGTTTTAACCCTAAGCCAGTATTACCAAAATTGATTTTACAAACTAAATCCTAGACTCAATAAAATATAAAATACAGAATAAAGTGAAAAATGAGTCTTCTGAAGTTTTGATGATGACGACGCTGACGACGCTTTGTTTGATGTGGTATATCGTCCGTTGAATATGATTTCATGAATCCTGAAATGATTAGCAGCATTTTCTATATTTTGTGTATTGACTAAAGTGTATGTTGATTATCGAAATCGGGTGTGACCATGGAATGGGCCAACAATCTCCCCCATTTTGATAATTGACAAACTTGAGTCTATACCAAAATATATTTATATCAAATAGAACAAAATACAAAGTACCTGAAAAATTGAGATGTTTTGATTTTGATTTTGTTATGCGCCTTTTGGTATACTCTTTTTCTCCCCCTTTGTCAAATAGTAAAATGAATAGGCTCCCCCGTAATGTGTGAAGCCAACAATAAACAAACATAAGACAAAGTGAAGCAAAAAGATATAGCATAGACATATATGGAAACAACTAATATAGAATGAAACAGCTCATAATAAACTGAAATAGCATAGAAATTTCCACTAAAAATCCAAAAGTACAACTGAAAATGTCTAACTAATCAGTTTAGACATGAAAAAAAAACAAACTACATCAACTGATCATCATCTAATCAATGTCCACTAGCCCATAGATGAATCCACGTCACATCGTGGGGTCGTCCGCACCGGGAGCCTCATGAGGGAAGTAGGCTGTAGTCGGGTCAAAAAACTGAAAGGAAGCCTCATCAGTAAATCGAGGACCCGGAAAAGCAGGGTGAGGTAAGATGGTGACTGGATGGACTGAATCCTGAGCCAGGTTATAGTAGAGGTCAGCAATGCCATTTCTCAGCACCTGGGCCTGAGAAATGCGTCGAAACTCCGAGTCCAGATGACGTTGCGTAGAGACAGCAACAAAGTCATCGAAGCGCTGGTAGAATGTCTGATCGAATCCTGGGACAGGGGCCGGAGCAGGAGGAGCATCAGCCGGAGGGACCTCAGCATCAGCAGCTGGAGCAGGATGAGCTCCAGGAGGCAGAGGTGGTGCAGGGAATCGACGGGATCGAGTCAGCTCAACAGGAGTGGAGGAGATGTAAAACCCCTAAATTTCTACTATTTTTATTTATTAAAAATTTGGTATCGATTTTAAATTTTGTATTGTACGTCACGTAGTCGTATTTTACGTCGCGCACGAAATTTTATTTTGCTCGACGAGTGCGAATATGTGCGAGCGTACATATTTTTAGAAAAACATTTTTTATGGTTTCAAAATAATATATGTAATATTTTAATTTAGCTATCAAAATTTATGATTTTATGAAAAGCCTTTTGTTTATTATAAATAATATTTTAGTACATGCACATATTTCCTAAATATTTACTAGTTCATTTTAAATAAAAGTATAATTTTCTAGATTCATTAAAATTAATATTTTATTATTCAAAAAAGATTTATTATTCAAAAAGGATTTATTATTTTCGAAATTATTATAATAATATTTTTTGAAAACATATTTTGAATTTATTGTGGCCTTTAAATTTAGATTTGATTTTATGGATCTATTTAAATAATTAAATTAATATTTATACTTGAAATTTATTTGATTTTAAACCAAGAATTTAATTGGATTCAAAATTTGATTTATATTGTAGTTGGATTTGGATTAGATTTGAATTGATTTATTGATTGATTTTAAATAAAGGATAGAATCTAAATTGGATTGAATTAAATTTGGATTTGGATTTAGATTTGGATTTAATTACTTTTAAATTAAATTAGGAAATATCCAATTGGGTTTGAATATCCTAATCCTTATCTTCTTGGGAATTTCCACATCCTATAAATATAGGCAGGTACTCCTCCAACTTTTTTATCTTCCACAAATTCCACAAGTGCAGTGCCTCGTGTCCGTGTTCCATGTCCACAATCTTATTCCATTATTTACATTTACATTATCTTCTTCCTCGTGTCGGACACACCCCGACATCATCAAATCTCTAATCCTAGCCTAGCCTAGCCTAGTCTAATCTAGGATACGCAGCCCCGACTCCTGCCCCCTGCCAACTTCGGCACACCACTCCTCGTCCCCGTCCTCCCCAACTCCACAAACTCATCTTTCCGATCAACACTACCTACGCCCATCACCACCACCAACTACCCCGTCTCCGTACGCCGCTACCAGAACCCGACACCACCGTCCGCCCAGCCTATCACGACCCAGCCACCACCTTCGTCACCCCCGACCAAACCCCATGCTGCCAACTCCAGCACCATTAGCACCACCACCACTTTCCCCCGGATCGCCCCGCGGCTGCAGCTAACTTCGACCAACCGCACACCCAAATGTTCGTCCCAACACGACAAATGAACCCATCATCACAAACACAGCCAACCACCCCTTCATCACCATCATCGACACCACCACCGTCACCGGCGCAACCCGCCGGCGACCAGGGGAAAACCCCAGCAAATAGAAAAAGGAGAAAAACCTAAATATAGAAACTGACACCACCGCCACCAGCTTACCTCCGCTGGCCGTGCGCCCGGTGCCGATCCAGCACGCCGCCCCGTCGTCGACCTTCGACCTCACCACCGCCGGAGCTGCAAGCTCGAGCAGCGCTGCTGCCCCAAACCCACGCCAGATCCCAAGGTTGGCCGCCGACCAACCGACCCTCCGATCTCGCGTGCGCCACCGCCCTCACCTACTCCTCCAACCCCCCGCCGGCAACTCCGCCGCTCCCGTCGACCGCTCCGCCGAGAGCCCTCTCTCCCTTCCTCCGCCGCTCCGGCGAATCGCCTCCGCGCCCCATCGCGTGCGCCCAACCCCGCGTGTCCACCTCCTCCTCCGGCGAGCTCAGCCGATCGCCGCCATCTCCAAACCGTGCTCGCCTCCCCGTTTCCTCCCTCTCCGACCAACGACCGCCACCTTCCTCCGATCGTCGCCGCCCTCCACTTCCGATCAAACCCCACGCGTCCGCCGCCTCCTTGCCGACCCTCTCCGGCGCTTCTCCCCCAAACTCCGCCGCACCCCTTGCCGCCTTGGCCGCCGACCGCACTTTCCCCAAAAACCCAGCTTCTCCCTCTCCGCCGCTCATCTCCGCTCCCGTTCTCCGCCGCTCGCCGCAGCTTCCGCCACCTCACTCCGTCCCGCTCTCTCGATCCTCTCCCCCTGCTTCCCCTCTCTCTCTCTCTCTCTCTCTCTCTCTCTCTCTCTTTCCCTTACTTTTTCCTTTCTTTTTTTGGGAACTGAAGAAGCAGCACTGCTTGGTAAAGGAAATTTTTAATGTTTTTTTTATTGGTAAATTTTTAGTGATTTCTTACCCTTTTAATTATTATTATTATCATTATCAATTAATTACTGTTATTTACTATTACTATTAGTTTATTCTTATTGTTATTATTATTATTATTATTAGTTTTGTTATCATTATTATTATTATTATTATTATTATTATTATTATTATTACCTTGTTATGTTATTTTTACAATAGTAGTAATAGTGTTCTTACTAATTAATATTATATGTACATGTGTACACTATGTATTATTATTGTCATTATTTGATTTATAGAAATTTTTAACTATTTTTAAAGATAGTTTTACAAAAACTATATTTGACTAATATTGGATTTTAGCCCTAAATAATAGACTTTCCAAAAATATTTATCTAAAAGTATTTGAGAGTAATAAAAACATATATTTCTATTTATGTATAACTTAGAGTTGTAGCCTAAAAATATTTTGGACCAATAAAATATAGTTTCCAATTTTGTGATATGTGTAAACTATTTTCAAATAGTTATTAAAAATTATTTTAACTAGTAAGGATATATATTCAAGTATTTATTTTTCAGAATAATATAAGTATTCTCTCCGAGAATTCCCTTCGATTATCTTGCGGTCCGTGACTAAGCCCATTACTCCCAATCCCTCACAAATTCTAGCATACCTTATGTCCACCCTAACCAATTTGACCATCCTGGACCCAATAGAACCGACCGTGTCACTATCTGAGGTCACCATGTACAGTTGTTGCACCGAAGTCGCAGTTCATGCTACCATGATTGTCGCAGCACACCAGGCGCTCTATCAGGCAAGACACCTTGCCATTTGCTGTTTAATTATTTTAGCTCATATTTCATGCATGTCTATTATTTTTTTTATGCAAAATAAACTGTGATACATAGCATAACTGTTAGAACTTACTGTTCGTTTATTTCCTTGCTATGTATTATTTTTCTCACATTAAACCTAGATTTAAGGGACCACCTGGTGTGTCACATTCATTGGCCTTGATACGTTGTAACACGAGGTCGTGTGTCGCATGTAGAACACGAAAGTGCGTGATTGGCTGGCCACCAGTACGTACAAGCCATGCGATAGGAATAACCGCTAATAGAAGTTGCATGCTAGTTTGACTTAGCGGTTATAGTGGTTTGTGTTGTGGATACAACACAGTAGGCATTGGGCAGGGAGGACAATTCCTTAGCGTATGGGCTTCGATGCACTTTCCTTGTGACCCGGACTCTCCGCTGGAGATACGGGGTTGATGACCCAAGATTACTGACGGCCACTGACGATTCTGCGGAACGTCATGCTCTTCCTGCTGGGGCCTCTGGTGCCCAAGAGGGGACTATGCCGATCCTATTTAGCCAGGGCCCATGCGTAAGAAGGATTGTTCTTAACAATATTTCACTTAGAATGGTAGGCTACCCTATCCGTTAGGTACGAGTACTTTTGGTTTGGGTACTTGTATCTGACCGTGGCATAGAACAATATCTTGTCGCGGATTAGTTCATCACATCTTGTCCTTGTTTGGTTGTAGGTGTGACTTACTACTTCGATGAGAAGGTATTGAACCTTGTTGGGGTCCGGATACCATATCGGATTCTTAACATGGGAAGATACGTCGCCGTGAATTAGTTTACCATCTCCTGTCCTTGTTTGGTTGGGGGGATGGTACGCTCGTTCAGTAGGTGCGTATTGGAACATGTTATAATTCGATTTACTTATTTATTGAGCAATATTTATTCAGTTTATATGGCATGCTATGATGTGTCTTGTTACGTCCCTTTGAGGACCTGGTTGTCTTGCCAGGTGTGTGCTATTGTCATTTGCAGGTGCTTTAGCTCTAGCCGTGTTCATTGCTATTTCTCGGGGATGATTGCACTTGGATCGTCTTCGCTTCGCTCGCCGCTCATTTCATTTTCCATGTATTTTATTTTCCTTATTTTGTTGGTAGTGGATTTGTCTCCGCCCAACATATTGTATCAAGATAAATTTATTTTCATTATATGATCTTTTATTCTTTTATTCTTGTGGATGAGATTAGTTATGGTTCTACTGCATTATTACAGCTTATGTATTTATACGAGGCTTCCATATATTGGAGTATACTTCGTATGAATACAGCTGGCATGTCTACGTTCCTAGTCCTACGTATTTTGGGACTGGGGCGTTACATGTTTTTGTGGTGGCCCATGCAGGTCAAGATAAATTGTTTGGTTACTTTATCGTACCAAGCAAGCCTGCGAATAGGATTAGAAGTCTAGGATCTCATCCACAAACTTGACCTCTTTCCTTGATTTCATCTACCGTTTGACTCATCAATTGCATCTTGCTTGCTTCCTCCATCACTATTCTTATCCTTCCTTCGTGCTTGCTAGAGATTGACCCTACTAGTTAGTTGTCCCAAAACACCATTAGTTAATTTTTAAGTTGGGTAGACTACCTTATGACCTAGCAACCCCTTGACCCAGTGACCTATACTTTTGACCTAGTGACCTATACCTTTGACCTAGTAACCCGTATAGCAAGCTTACTTAGATTCTAGAATTTAGAAGACCTAAACCCGTCTAGCCGACCAAGGACTTGGACAAGAAAACTATAGGACAACTGTATGACTTATAATCATTCCACCTTCTTTTAAGTAAATCTCTCGTGCCCATGTTTTTACCACTTGACTAATGTTGCAGCTATAATCTAGTTTTGCAAACTCATCCATTTATCGAGTTTGTTCATGACTTATGCTATTGAGCGGCCGCTCACTAACATATTGTCTAAATCAGAACCGGTGCATGATGGTCTGATCAACCGAGTGCACTTTGGTTCGCTTTTGTCTATTATTCTACGTAAATGGGGACATAGTTAAACTTGTTCTCTAGAATCCCATCCACGACTGCCTTGACAATTCCTTTGAAATTCTTTTCGGTCGTCTTTGAATCACGTACTCGTATTCGATAAGATCGTCTTTTGAACCCCTTAATGCTTTCGCCTTCACCTATTCTAGAAGGACGAACGCGTTATACTAGGATCTCCTCTAGCCTTTCTATCGATAATGACCATTATCACTCTAGGTTGCTACTCGTCCTTTCTCGGCCCTATCATGACCTTCCAACTCACTTAATATAGAAGTGAAATCTAAATTCGTTCTCTAAAATCGTGCCCTCAAGAGACCTTAACTTTAAGGCCTCTAATTTATTTTATTTTCTTAAACCCATACTAATCTTTATGGCGTGTATTCTTCTTAACCATTCATCTTCTTACGTTAATCCATGATTATCTTCGCCATGATTGAAATCGCGACTCTATTGCATGTTTTCACTAAGCGTCATTCCTTGTAGCCTCTCACCCCCTACTAATTCTTAATTTCGAGGACGAAATTTCTTTTAAGTTGGGTAGGATGTAAAACCCCTAAATTTCTACTATTTTTATTTATTAAAAATTTGGTATCGATTTTAAATTTTGTATTGTACGTCACGTAGTCGTATTTTACGTCGCGCACGAAATTTTATTTTGCTCGACGAGTGCGAATATGTGCGAGCGTACATATTTTTAGAAAAACATTTTTTATGGTTTCAAAATAATATATGTAATATTTTAATTTAGCTATCAAAATTTATGATTTTATGAAAAGCCTTTTGTTTATTATAAATAATATTTTAGTACATGCACATATTTCCTAAATATTTACTAGTTCATTTTAAATAAAAGTATAATTTTCTAGATTTATTAAAATTAATATTTTATTATTCAAAAAAGATTTATTATTCAAAAAGGATTTATTATTTTCGAAATTATTATAATAATATTTTTTGAAAACATATTTTGAATTTATTGTGGCCTTTAAATTTAGATTTGATTTTATGGATCTATTTAAATAATTAAATTAATATTTATACTTGAAATTTATTTGATTTTAAACCAAGAATTTAATTGGATTCAAAATTTGATTTATATTGTAGTTGGATTTGGATTAGATTTGAATTGATTTATTGATTGATTTTAAATAAAGGATAGAATCTAAATTGGATTGAATTAAATTTGGATTTGGATTTAGATTTGGATTTAATTACTTTTAAATTAAATTAGGAAATATCCAATTGGGTTTGAATATCCTAATCCTTATCTTCTTGGGAATTCCCACATCCTATAAATATAGGCAGGTACTCCTCCAACTTTTTTATCTTCCACAAATTCCACAAGTGCAGTGCCTCGTGTCCGTGTTCCATGTCCACAATCTTATTCCATTATTTACATTTACATTATCTTCTTCCTCGTGTCGGACACACCCCGACATCATCAAATCCCTAATCTTAGCCTAGCCTAGCCTAGTCTAATCTAGGATACGCAGCCCCGACTCCTGCCCCCTGCCAACTTCGGCACACCACTCCTCGTCCCTGTCTCCCCCAACTCCACAAACTCATCTTCCCGATCAACACTACCTACGCCCATCACCACCACCAACTACCCCGTCTCCGTACGCCGCTACCAGAACCCGACACCACCGTCCGCCCAGCCTATCACGACCCAGCCACCACCTTCGTCACCCCCGACCAAACCCCATGCTGCCAACTCCAGCACCATTAGCACCACCACCACTTTCCCCCGGATCGCCCCGCGGCTACAGCTAACTTCGACCAACCGCACACCCAAATGTTCGTCCCAACACGACAAATGAACCCATCATCACAAACACAGCCAACCACCCCTTCATCACCATCATCGACACCACCACCGTCACCGGCGCAACCCGCCGGCGACCAGGGGAAAACCCCAGCAAATAGAAAAAGGAGAAAAACCCAAATATAGAAACTGACACCACTGCCACCAGCTTACCTCCGCTGGCCGTGCGCCCGGCGCCGATCCAGCACGCCGTCCCGTCGTCGACCTTCGACCTCACCACCGCCGGAGCTGCGAGCTCGAGCAGCGCTGCTGCCCCAAACCCGCGCCAAATCCCAAGGTTGGCCGCCGACCAACCGACCCTCCGATCTCGCGTGCGCCACCGCCCTCACCTACTCCTCCAACCCCCCGCCGGCAACTCCGCCGCTCCCGTCGACCGCTCCGCCGAGAGCCCTCTCTCCCTTCCTCCGTCGCTCCGGCGAATCACCTCCGCGCCCCATCGCGTGCGCCCAACCCCGCGTGTCCACCTCCTCCTCCGGCGAGCTCAGCCGATCGCCGCCATCTCCAAACCGCGCTCGCCTCCCCGTTTCCTCCCTCTCCGACCAACGACCGCCACCTTCCTCCGATCGTCGCCGCCCTCCACTTCTGATCAAACCCCACGCGTCCGCCGCCTCCTTGCCGACCCTCTCCGGCGCTTCTCCCCCAAACTCTGTCGCACCCCTTGCCGCCTTGGCCGCCGACCGCACTTTCCCCAAAAACCCAGCTTCTCCCTCTCCGCCGCTCATCTCCGCTCCCGTTCTCCGCCGCTCGCCGCAGCTTTCGCCACCTCACTCTCCGTCCCACTCTCTCGATCCTCTCCCCCTGCTTCCCCTCTCTCTCTCTCTCTCTCTCTCTCTCTTTCCCTTACTTTTTCCTTTCTTTTTTTGGGAACTGAAGAAGCAGCACTGCTTGGTAAAGGAAATTTTTAATGTTTTTTTTATTGGTAAATTTTTAGTGATTTCTTACCATTTTAATTATTATTATTATCATTATCAATTAATTACTGTTATTTACTATTACTATTAGTTTATTCTTATTGTTATTATTATTATTATTATTATTATTATTATTATTATTATTAGTTTTGTTATCATTATTATTATTATTATTATTATTATTATTATTATTATTATTATTATTATTATTACCTTGTTATGTTATTTTTACAATAGTAGTAATAGTGTTCTTACTAATTAATATTATATGTACATGTGTACACTATGTATTATTATTGTCATTATTTGATTTATAGAAATTTTTAACTATTTTTAAAGATAGTTTTACAAAAACTATATTTGACTAATATTGGATTTTAGCCCTAAATAATAGACTTTCCAAAAATATTTATCTAAAAGTATTTGAGAGTAATAAAAACATATATTTCTATTTATGTATAACTTAGAGTTGTAGCCTAAAAATATTTTGGACCAATAAAATATAGTTTCCAATTTTGTGATATGTGTAAACTATTTTCAAATAGTTATTAAAAATTATTTTAACTAGTAAGGATATATATTCAAGTATTTATTTTTCAGAATAATATAAGTATTCTCTCTGAGAATTCCCTTCGATTATCTTGCGGTCCGTGACTAAGCCCATTACTCCCAATCCCTCACCAATTCTAGCATACCTTATGTCCACCCTAACCAATTTGACCATCCTGGACCCAATGGAACCGACCGTGTCACTATCTGAGGTCACCATGTACAGTTGTTGCACCGAAGTCGCAGTTCATGCTACCATGATTGTCGCAGCACACCAGGCGCTCTATCAGGCAAGACACCTTGCCATTTGCTGTTTAATTATTTTAGCTCATATTTCATGCATGTCTATTATTTTCTTTATGCAAAATAAACTGTGATACATAGCATAACTGTTAGAACTTACTGTTCGTTTATTTCCTTGCTATGTATTATTTTTCTCACATTAAACCTAGATTTAAGGGACCACCTGGTGTGTCGCATTCATTGGCCTTGACACGTTGTAACACGAGGTCGTGTGTCGCATGTAGAACACGGAAGTGCGTGATTGGCTGGCCACCAGTACGTACAAGCCGTGCGATAGGAAAAACCGCTAATAGAAGTTACATGCTAGTTTGACTTAGCGGTTATAGTGGTTTGTGTTGTGGATACAACACAGTAGGCATTGGACGGGGAGGACAATTCCTTAGCGTATGGGCTTCGATGCACTTTCCTTGTGACCCGGACTCTCCGCTGGAGATACGGGGTTGATGACCCAAGATTACTGACGGCCACTGACGATTCTGTGGAACGTCATGCTCTTCCTGCTGGGGCCTCTAGTGCCCAAGAGGGGACTATGCCGATCCTATTTAGCCAGGGCCCATGCGTAAGAAGGATTGTTCTTAACAACATTTCACTTAGAATGGTAGGCTACCCTATCCGTTAGGTACGAGTACTTTTGGTTTGGGTACTTGTATCTGACCGTGGCTTGGAACAATATCTTGTCGCGGATTAGTTCGTCACATCTTGTCCTTGTTTGGTTGTAGGTGTGACTTACTACTTCGATGAGAAGGTATTGAACCTTGTTGGGGTCCGGATACCATATCGGATTCTTAGCATGGGAAGATACGTCGCCGTGAATTAGTTTACCATCTCCTGTCCTTGTTTGGTTGGGGGGATGGTACGCTCGTTCAGTAGGTGCGTATTGGAACATGTTATAATTCGATTTACTTATTTATTGAGCAATATTTATTCAGTTTATATGGCATGCTATGATGTGTCTTGTTACGTCCCTCTGAGGACCTGGTTGTCTTGCCAGGTGTGTGCTATTGTCATTTGCAGGTGCTTTAGCTCTAGCCGTGTTCATTGCTATTTCTCGAGGATGATTGCACTTGGATCGTCTTCGCTTCGCTTGCCGCTCATTTCATTTCCCATGTATTTTATTTTTCTTATTTTGTTGGTAGTGGATTTCTCTCCGCCCAACATATTGTATCAAGATAAATTTATTTTCATTATATGATCTTTTATTCTTTTATTCTTGTGGATGAGATTAGTTATGGTTCTACTGCATTATTACAGCTTATGTATTTATACGAGGCTTCCATATATTGGAGTATACTTCGTATAAATACAGCTGGCATGTCTACGTTCCTAGTCCTACGTATTTTGGGACTGGAGCGTTACAGGAGATGGAACACGTCTCAAGATCAATCTCGAAACGTCGAAAGATAGAAGCTAGGTGCATGGGATAGACTAGATTCCTACCTGCACTTCTGCAGTTAAGCATCCAGGACATCACAGTTTTGGGAATGGAGAATGGGATGCCAAAGTGAATATGATATAAAGCAGATAGTTCCAAAAAGGTTACTTCATCAGTAGATCCTTTCTTCGGAAGAAGAACGGAGAAAATCATCCGATGAAGTTCATAGAAACTTTGGTTCAAATTTTTGGCAAAAATTCTCCGGGGAACAGGGTTAGGATGACAGATTAATTCCCTGAAGGAAGCAAGAGTGACATCAGCAGGGAACTGAATATGATAAATGTCAACCAAGGCAACACCAAGATCAGGAATATGAAAGAATTCGCCGATGTCGGTGGCGTTAAATTCCAATTCTTGCCCAGCAACGCAAGAATAGAAATTGCCGTTTGGTTTTACTTGCAGGTTGCAGTAAAACATACGGACGGCATTGTCATAAATACTTTCTTGGACCTCGAAGAAATTGCGGTATCCAAGTTGGTCAAAAGTTGGAGCGTATTCAAAGAAAGTAGTAAAATTAACGAAAGCTCCAGAACAAATACGATGACCAGAAAAAGAGTCGAACCAGAGATCCGAAAAATCTTTGTCCGAAAACAAAATAGAGTCATAATCATCGGGATCTCTAGGTCGTGCTGGACTGAATAGACTAGCAGGGGTGTATTCAGAGGAAGAGGAGGCACCTTGGGAAGTGGATCCTCTAAAACGCTTGGGGGCCATGAGAAAATGGAGAGGAAATACCTTTTTGAAGAAAAAGGAAGGAGGAGCAAGATGACCGCCTACTAGATCTCTTCGGAATCCTGCTAGGAAGGAGGAGGAGAAGCTTCTAGGAGGAGAGGATGGCTTTCCACGATTTGTTGTGAAGAAAAAGTGGAAGGAAAGTTGGATTTTATAGGCACTAGGGCCGGCTGTTCGGTTCTGGAAGTTACCACAGCGCCGACCGAACTCGGTCCGAATTCGGTCCGAACTCGGTCAGAGTTCGGGCCGAGTTCGGCCACTTGCATTCCCGAGACAGTCAATGTATTCTGGTAGGTTTAAAAGTAGAATTTAAAAACTTTGACTGTTTAAATAATGACTGTTATTTCTGGGTTAACTGTAGGGGTTGTCCCAGCTAACGGAGGTTCACCGGGGAACTCTTAAATATCGCTTCGCTTCGACCGTAGCCGTGGTGACAGACATACCTTTTTAAGTTTGTACCCAAAAACAATTTTCGTTAAATAAATAATCAAGTCATAAATTCAATTTTAATTACCATATGCATTATGAGTCTGAGAATTCAAGAATGCCGAGCTCACGCCTCAAAATAATAAAACGGTCTTCAGCCAATAGTTTAGTGAATATATCTGCTAGTTGATGATCAGTGTCAATAAATTCTAGGCAAATATCCCCGTGTTGTTGATGATCACGAAGAAAATGATGTCTAATTTCTATGTGCTTAGTGCGTGAATGACAAATAGGGTTCTTAGTCAGATTTATTGTACTAGTGTTGTCATAATAAATAGGAACATTTGTGTAATGCAGATTGTAGTCCTCTAAAGTTTGCTTCATCCACAAAATCTGAGCACAACAACGTCCTGCGGCGATGTATTCAGCCTCAGTTGTTGATAATGTTACTGAATTTTGTTTCTTGCTAAACCAAGAGACTAAGGCCTTTCCTAAGAAATGACATGTGCCACTGGTACTTTTATGGTCCACTTTGTATCCAGCAAAATCTGCATCCGAGTAACCTATAAGGTCAAAGGATTTAGTTTTGGGATACCATAAGCCAACTGTAGAAGTTCCTTTAAGGTATCGAAAGATACGCTTAACGGCACTAAGATGTGATTCCTTAGGGTTTGCCTGATAACGTGCACAGATGCAAACGCTAAACATAATATCAGGGCGACTAGCAGTTAAGTATAGTAAACTACCAATCATACCTCGATGCTTACGCTGATCGACAGGTTTGCCACTTTCATCAGCATCAAGCTTTGTAGATGTAGCCATAGGCGTCCCGATTGGCTTTACATTCTCGAAGTCGTACTTTTTCAGTATGTCCTTCGTGTACTTAGCTTGGTTGATGAATGTTCCGTTTGAGTGCTGTTTGATTTGTAGTCCTAGGAAGAAGTTTAGCTCTTCCATCATACTCATCTCAAATTCACTCTGCATACACTTGGCAAAATCTTGACAAAGTTTTTCATTAGTAGAACCAAATATAATGTCATCTACATAAATTTGCACTAGAAGTATATCATCATTCATGGATTTTATAAATAAAGTAGTATCAATCTTTCCTTTCGAAAATCCATTATCAAGTAAGAAGGCGCTTAGGCGTTCATACCAAGCACGAGGTGCTTGTTTGAGTCCATAAAGTGCTTTCTTATGCTTGAAGACGTGATCAGGTTTTTGAAAATCTTCAAAACCAGGGGGTTGTTTCACAAAAACCTCTTCTTTCAAAAATCCATTTAAAAATGCGCTTTTTACGTCCATTTGAAAAAGTTTAAAATCATTAAAACATGCAAATGCACAAAACATGTGGATGGCTTCTAGTCTAGCAACAGGAGCATAGGTCCCATCATAATCAATTCCTTCTTCTTGATTATAACCTTGTGCAACTAGACGTGCTTTGTTGCGTAGAACTTGTCCATCTTCACTGAGTTTATTTCGGAACACCCATTTGGTACCAATTATAGATTGACCAATTGGTTTAGGAACAAGTTCCCAAACTTAATTTCTCTCAAATTGATTAAGTTCCTCTTGCATGGCAGAAATCCAAAACTCATCAGAAAAAGCATCTTCTATATTCTTAGGTTCTATTTGTGAAATAAATGCTATATTTGCTGCTAATTCAGAATCTTTAAGAGATGAACGTGTACTTACACCTTTGGATACATCACCTATAATGAGAGTTTCTGGATGATCTGGCTTGAATCTCAATGATTCAAATCTTTGGGCCATATCTTTCACAAGGCTCTTCTCAGTTCCTGCGTCTTCGGAACTTTTATCAGTCCTTGCCTCTTTGGTCAGATCTTTCTCAGAACTCTTCTTAGTCTTTTTAGGTGTATCTTCATCATCACTGTCGCTAGATCTGTGACTATTTAACTCATCAAAGGTAACATTAATACTCTCTTCAACAATCATAGATCTTTTATTGAAAATTCTATATCCCTTACTCTTAGCAGCATATCCAAGAAATATCCCGTCATCTGCTTTGGAGTCGAACTTTCCCAAGTTATCATTGGTGTTCAGGATAAAACAGCGACAACCAAAAACTTTGAAATAAGAAATATTTGGAACTCTTCCAAACCAAAGCTCAGATGGTATTTTCTTCGAGATTGGTCGAATTAACACCCTATTTAAAACATGACAGGCTGTACTAACAGCTTCTGCCCAAAAGTATTTAGGAAGATTATACTGATTCAGCATGACTCTAGCCATTTCACTTAGAGTACGGTTCTTCCGCTCCACAACACCATTCTGTTGGGGAGTTTTAGGACAAGAAAATTCGTGGTAATATCCACTATCATCACAAAACTTTTTGAAATCAGAATTTTCGAATTCGCCACCATGATCACTTCGGATACGAGTAATCATGTAAAACCCCTATTTTTTATTTATTATTATTATTATTTTATTAGACTTCAAATTTAATTTATGCAATTTATGATTTTATTATTATTTCATTAGAAATGACCTTAGCCATTGTTGAATTTTGGAACACCAGACGACCATGACTTTTAGCACGGGAGATGTAGCAGTGTGCCTTGATTAGTGTATTAGCCATGTCATGGGAAGCCTAGCCATGGGGAAGAGCGAACTAGAAAAACCAGGCCAAGTTGCGACTCAACCTCCACCGACAAATTTATCTATATATTAATTTAATTTTCGACTTTTAAGTGACCCGGTTTGACCAATTCAGCCCGAACTGGGCCCGAACCAAATTTTAGCCCATGTAAGCAGGTAGTGTGACCAAATATTGCCATGTCGACTTATTTTATGTACTTAAAAATATTTCCTAAACTATTTTAGAGTTTTATGTACAAGTTCTAATTATTTAAATATTGGTACAATTATTGGTATTTTATTATTAAATAATATTTTACAAGATTATACATGTTCCTGGACCCGGATAAGGGTGTGTGGTACAGTTCACCCATTGGAGCAATTTTTATTAATTTATTAGTATTAAATTTATTTTGTAGAGATTTACTAAACATATATTCCTATTTAAATATTATTACTAATTTGAGTTAATTTATTAAGGATTTAATTTATATATATATATATATGTAGATATGCTCAAATATATTAAATAATTGGATGGTTGACTTTTAAATTGTTAATTGGATTTTAAATATATTTTTGGTATATTTTTAGATATATACATATATAGATATAAATAGTTATGTTTAAAAAGATTTTGAAAAGATTAAGTATTGATTTGAAAAAGAATTGTTTGAAAAAAAAAAAAAAGAGAAAAAGAAAAAAAAAAAAAGGTGTGGTGGGGCCGACCCCCACCACCACCACCAACAGCATGCGTATGGTATGCATGCTTATTACTTATTTATAATATATATTAATATATATATATATATAAGTTGTTTAAAAAAAAGTTTTAAGAAAAGAAAAGAAAAAAAAAAAAAAAAAAGAAAAGAAAGAAATATCCTAAGTGGTCGGCCCCACCATGTGGGAGCCGACCACTTGCAAATAGCACAGCAGGTTTGCTTATGGGCGCCCCCCCTCCTTAAAAGAAAAAGCAAGTAGCAGCAACCTTATAAGTGGCCGAACCCTTTAATATATCTCCTTTTACATATATATATATATATACATATATAGATATATATGTTTAACCACACAAAACCAAAACCTAATTTCTCCTCCACCTTCTTCCTCCTCTCTCCTCCATCCTCCTCCCTCTCCTCGGCATACGTGTCAAACCTCGTCGGAGCGACAGCAGTCCTGCCTCCCGGTCGGCACGACAATCAACAACGACAACAGATTCCCACTTTAAGGTATCCCACTTCCCCGATCGATTTCTCTGTCAATTCTATTCCGATTTTCGATCCGTAAATTCGTGTAGAAAGCCCCCATGATCCTCTATCATCCCTTTTCAAATAGATTTATTTATTCTACAATAAATTTATGTTTTAATTAAATTAATAATCTCGAAAAATCAGTTTTATAAACCTTAAAAATCCCGTACGAGGTACGTCCCGACAAACCGGGCGACCCCGTCGCAAACCGAAAGTACCAAAAGGTCCGTATCGAATTTGTGGACGTGCGAGAATTGACGGAATTCAAATTGGTTGCGTGTGCGCAACGAATTTGGTCCGTATCCGTCGCATTTTTGCGTATCGGACATTTTCGGTATTTTTCAATTACTTTGTGCACACTCATCATATCGCAATGAAACTTGCGCCATTGGACTCGAAATATTTTTCTGGTCCTGTGAGCCAAGTTTGGTCCGATTCTGAGACCGTTGATCGGGACGCTATTTTGGCGGGCCCACAATCCCACTCAACGGGCGATTTTGTGCACAGCCCACCGGAATCCAAAATTGGACATACCGTTGGGTTCGTCTCATCAAAATAAATTCGTAGACATGTAGTTTGATGACTTTAGAGACCGTAGGTTCTGGCGCGCATTTCGGTGCAAAGCGGGTCCAACGACGGACATCGTTTTGACCCGAAATTACGATTTTGCCTCTGTTCCAGAATTTGACTTTTGGACAGGCGTTTCCTAGGTATATCTTTTTCACCGAGATCATTTTTGATGTTTGTTTCAGCGACTGGAGTCATCTGTGATTTGTGAGTTTTGGGTGCTGACACTTGCTACTCTTGGATTTGCCTTTCTCGTACCGCAGGCAAGATACCTTGCCATTATACTGTTTATATTCAGTCTGCATTTATTTATATATCACTGTTCATTTTTGTTCTTGATTTACTACATGCTCAGTGATTATTAGTTTACTTTGTTATTATCCTTTGGTTGCACATGAACCTAGAGTTAAGAGACTACCGTCTGTAGTGTATATCATATACCTTGACACAGTTGTACCACGAGGATGTGTGAGATGAGTATCATGTAGAAGTTCTTGCGTGTGGGCTGATCCCCCATGTGCATGCGTTAGGGCTAACTGCTAATAGAGACGTGTTAGAAGACTTAGCAGTTAGTAGAGGTACATGGTCGTGGATGCGACTTGACAGGTACATTGGGTGGGGAGAACATTACCTGACGTATGGGCTTCTATGCACTTTCCTTATTACCTGTGCGCTCCGCCGGAGACGCAGGCTCCAGGTGCCCTCTGACGTTATCCAGAGCGTTATGGACGTAGCCCCTTGCATGGTGCCCTCTGACGCTTCCCGGGCGTTATGGACGTAGGCCCCTGGTGCCCTATATGGGAACTATGCCGATCCTATTTACAGCCAGGGCTCATGCGTCGAAGGATTGTTTCTCAAACTGCATGTTCACTTTAGTTCGGTTAGTTTACCTTATTTGTGTCGTGTCACTTTCTTTGATTGTGGCATGTTTTATATTCAGTATTTATATGGCATGTTGATGTATCTTGTTACGTCCCTCTGAGGACCTGGTTATCTCGTCAGGTGTGTGTTCTGTGATTTCTTGCAGGTGCTCTAGCTAAGGCCATTCCTTCCTTCGTGGTGATTACTCTTGGACTCGCCATTGCTCTCGCTTGCTAAATTCTTTCCTTGTAAATTTTTTCATATTTAATTTGGTTGGTAGTGGACTTTGTCTCCGCCCAACGGTTGTATACATGACAAATTCAAAGTTTCTTTTATATCATTTATTTATATAGTGGATGAGATTTAGTTATTATGGTTCTGCTGCATTTTACAGCTTATGTATACATACAAGGTTTTCCATATATTGGAGTATACTTCGTATGTATACAGCTGGCATGGATACGTACCTAGTCCTAAGTATTTTGGGATTGGGGCGTTACAAATCATGAAGCCTTTTTCACTTTGTACCTTTTTACAAAATATTTAAAATTCAAAAATTGCATCACTTTTGTTTGATAAGAAATAAACCCAAGTAAATCGAGAGAAATCATCAACAATAACAAAAGCGTAGAGCTTACCGCCAAGACTAGCGACTCTACTAGGACCAAATAAATCCATATGAATCAACTGCAAAGGTCTCGAAGTACTTACAGCGTTAATGGATTTAAAAGTAGACCTATGTGCTTTATTCTTTTCACAGTCAGCACATACAATATCTCTCTTGAATGGAATTTCAGGGAGTCCTCTTACCAACTTCTTTGTATTCAGACGTAAGATAGTATCTATGTTTGCATGTCCTAGTCTCATGTGCCATAGCCAGCTTTCATCTTGATTGGCTACTAGGCACCTTCCTGCATTATTAGTATTCTCCAAAAAGAAAACATAAATGTTGTCTTCTCTAATCCCTTTATATACGGGATCACCAGATGACATATCATATATGGTACATTTATCCTTCACAAAATTGATACCATAACCATTATCTGCCAAATAACTTATGCTCAATAGGTTATGTTTCAATTCAGTTACTAGACAAACATCCTTTATTATTGGATAAGGAGAAATACCTACAGTACCATTACCTATTATATCACCTCTCAAGTTATTTCCGAAGGAGACGTATCCTTCTTTCTTCATCGATAGCGTAGCGAATAAGGATGCATCACCAGTCATGTGTCGCGAACATCCACTATCGAGAATCTATTTGCTTTTAGCATGAGAGGGTTGAGGGTCCACCTACAAGACAAGTAGATGAATCCTTTGGTAGCCATTTTCTGAAGGGTCCACTCAGATTAGCTTTAGGTCTCCAGACTAAAGTATGGTTGTCAACAAGCTTTCTTGCAAGACAATATTGTGATATGTGTCCGTGCGTACCACAATATGTGCA
This sequence comes from Iris pallida, assembly GCA_029216955.1. NCBI lineage: Eukaryota > Viridiplantae > Streptophyta > Magnoliopsida > Asparagales > Iridaceae > Iris > Iris pallida. Next base: position 17,307,885 of record JANAVB010016599.1, on the reverse strand, counting down.
AGTCAGTTTAGTGGTAGAAACTATATTTGCAAGCTTGTTTTGTTTGGAGAACCTATAAGTGAAAGCATGATGGTGTTCGTGTTTCTTCTGTGCTTTCTTGTGTTTAGTCCTTTTAGGTGTATGCTTCGCATTAGAACTAATCTTAGGCTGTGTCACAGGTATTGCCTGTTTGCCTAACTTGATTTCTAACTTTTTAGAAATCGTAAAAGACTCTTCGTATCTAGTAGTCATATCTAGGAGTCTTTGTTCATTTACTAAGTGCATCTTCTTCTCTATGTCATAAAGCTTTTGTACTTTGACATAATCTCTTTCTTTCTTTTCAATATTGAGGATAGCCTTATGATAGTCTACCTTGAGTTTGGCTATCTCTTCCGTGTTACCGGTAGTAGATGTCTCTTTAATATCTTCAATCAGATTAGACAGTCTAGCTATCTCGGTTGTGTGTGCCTTAATCTCTTTTCGAGATTGCTTATACTTGTCGAGCACAGTTTTGTGATCTTCAAGTAGTTCGCTAAAGGCATTCTCTAGTTCATCGAAAGTAAAATCATCGAACAAAGGGTTAGATGATACCTTATCAAATGCCATGAGACAAACATTTGCATTGCCACAGGGTCTGTCTTCTTCTTCTGAACACTGGCATCGCTTTCGTGCCAGATGCTTGTGTTGGCATACTTTCGACCAGATGTAGGTTTTCTGCTTGATCTTGATCTATCATATGGACTGCTTTTCTTGGTGGTTGGACAGTCCTTCTTCATATGCCCTGACTTCTTGCATCCAAAGCATATAGTTTCATCTTCGTTGCTTTCTTGGACATCTTTCTTCTTTCTGCTTGTGAACTTTAGATATTTTTTGAAGTTCTTCACAAGTAGGGCTCGTTCATCACCACTTGATGATTCTTCATCGGAATCGTTGTATGTTGCTTTTCTTGCTTGAGCTTTGAAGGTAATAGTTTTCTTCTTTGGTGTTGCCTCTTCAAAATCTTGCAAGTCGAGTTCATGGGTCATCAGTTTGCCTATCAGCGTTTCCAGAGTCATAGTGGTGAGATCGTTTCCTTCAGTGATTGCTGTGGCTTTTGGATTCCAGTTCTTTGTTAGAGCCCGCAGCACTTTCCTAATCTTCTCGTGGTTGCTGTAATCTTTACCAAGAGATTGTAGAGGATTAGTTATATCAAGAAAACGAGTAAACATCTGTGTAATTGACTCACCGGGTTTCATCTTAAAAGATTCATACTCCTGAGTCAGTCTACTAATTTTGGATTCCTTCACTTGGGAAGTCCCTTCATGGGTTACCTCAAGGAGTTTCCAAATTTCGTGAGACGTCTTACAGGTTGAAACTCTGTTGAACTCAGTTTTGTCAATTGCACAGAATAGTGCATTGATGGCACGAGCATCTAGACTAGCTTTAGCCTTTTCAGCTTCAGTGTACTTATCATGGGTCTTTTCAACCAGCTGGCCTTCAACCACTGTTGGGGCTGGTTTCTTATAACCATCAATGACTATTGACCAAAGATCAAAGTCGAGAGACTTTAGAAAGAAAGTCATTCGTGTTTTCCAGTATGTGTAATTTGTTCCATCAAATAGGGGAGGTCTATTTGTGGATTGCCCTTCACCGTTGAATATAGATTTCACGGCTGCCATATATATACTCTCTAAGGCATGTTATATAAGAATATAACCCGCTCTGATACCAATTGTAGGACCGATGAGCACCTCTAGAGGGGGGGTGAATAGAGTGCGTGTGTGCAGCAGAAAATAATCACCAATTAAAAATTAAACTATGGCAGATATATAAGAGACAGTAAATAAAGATAGAGAATTCAAACTCAGTAACACAGTGATGTATACTGGTATCCCTCTGAGAGGACTAATCCAGTCTCGAGTACTCTTGTTCGATGTTAATCCACTATGGCACAAGCTTTAACTGAGAGCTTGCAGTCTCTTACAACACCGTGCTTGGTGACGAGCGCACGACCAGCTCCACAACACACACCGTGCTTGGTGACGAGCGCACGACCAGCTCCACAACGAGAAAGGTTGTTGAAACTTGGAACGGCCTCTTTACAACTCTTGAATAACCAAAAGACTCTAAATCAACTCTGATAGTACTAGCTTTTGGCTAAGAGATGTATAGGTGGAATTTGAAAATCTTAGATCGTTTTGAAAACACTTGAGTAATAGAGAAGAGAGAATGAAGAGTGAATGAATGATTTGAAATGAAAAGTTCTTCTCTATTTATAGGTGTTTTCTCGAACCGAACTCGGGCAGAGTTCGGATGCAAATATCTCGTAAAGAGACGTTGCTCGCTGATTTGGAGGCAACAGAAGTTTGAATCATTTTTGACCAAACTCGGTCAGAGTTCGGACCGAACTCGGGCCGAACTCGGGCCGAACTCGGTTACGAGTTCTGTCAGGAGATATTTGAAAATCATTTGCAAAAACAGTTTTCAAACTATATTTTTGGTTATTTGTAAAATCATTTGTAAAGACTATTTTCGAAATATGTTTTTGAAATATTTGTAACCGAAAATATGAATGGTAAATAGGTAGGCTTTTTAGAATGTTGACAGTTTTAACCCTAAGCCAGTATTACCAAAATTGATTTTACAAACTAAATCCTAGACTCAATAAAATATAAAATACAGAATAAAGTGAAAAATGAGTCTTCTGAAGTTTTGATGATGACGACGCTGACGACGCTTTGTTTGATGTGGTACATCGTCCGTTGAATATGATTTCATGAATCCTGAAATGATTAGCAGTATTTTCTATATTTTGTGTATTGACTAAAGTGTATGTTGATTATCGAAATCGGGTGTGACCATGGAATGGGCCAACAAACCCTCCCCTGTCGAGCTCCAGGCCGACCCGAGCTCCCCGCGCCTCCCCGCGCCAACCCGCGCGGCTCCCGCGGCCGAATCCCGGCCACCCGCGCACCGTCCCAACGGTCTCCCGCCGACCCCGACTCCGGTGGCCATGCCCTAGCCCCGACCAGGCCGCGCCCTCCAGCGGCGCCCGCGGCCGCGCACCCCGAACCCCGATCCAGCCCCGCCCCGACGTCTTCCGCGGCCAGATCCGTCTCCAGCAGCCGCTGCCGCCCCTGGCAGCCCCGATCTGTGCGCGCGTAGTCCCGTCCCGAGTGGACAGCACCTGCGTATGCTTTCGGCGTGGATCAATTCTGTATCCGAGTTCGTCTTCGCGGATTCGCGTGTCCCGAGTCCAAGGCAACCCTTCGGATTCCATCGATTTTGGGTAAATTCTGGTTAATCATAGTAGTTCGTCCCTCCCGTGTCAATAAAGAGATTGGTCCACAAATCTCCTTCGGGAATTCGATTTTTTGGGTTACGTTTGTATCCAAAATTTTTCGAGAAACCTTCGGGAAAGCCTCTGTTAGTTGGTTTTGTTTTTCCAAAACTTTCGAAAATGAATTCTGAGAATAATTTGGTTTTCGGATCTTTTCGATTTGTGCTGTGAAGTTTTTGGGTTGGTTTCGGACTCCCGAATTCGTTTCGGGTCGTTCCAAATTAATTTTGGGAATGATTGTGGTTAGTTTATATATATATTTTGGAATTTCCTGGTTTGGAATATTTACAGAAAAAAAATTGGCACACTTTTCCAGTTTTTGGGTTGACCAAAAATAGAGGAAATGCTGCCGAATTTTCCATAAAATTTAATTATAATTTTAAAATAATTTTAAAATAGTTTTCGGAAAATATTAATATTTTGGATTTTGGGCGACGACCGTATAGGTCAATGGGCCCGGCTAAGTGCAAACGAAACCGGCTTCGCCCGGACGTTGAGGCATTAGCCTATACGATGATTGGACCAATATCTGAGATTTATTAATATTTAGTTTATTTTTATTATTTAATTTATTCATAATTAAATTGTAGGAAGATTTTAGAACTAACAACTGTTTCGTCTTATTTCAATTTTTGTAAATAAATTGTAATGGGCATAAGCCCGGCCTGTCTATTTTTTCTGTGACCTGTAATTTTGTAGCATAGGTTTTCTATTATTTTTTGATTTTGCGAGTTGTTTTAGCGTACGCATAAATCAAAAATAGATAATTATTTTGATATAGAAAATTAATAAAGTTGTCTCACATTAAAATTTACAAGTTTTAATATTTAACAACGATCATGTTTTTCTCATTAAAATAAGAAATTTAGTTTTATATGTATAATTACGAAAATACAAAGTTTTAATCAATTAAATTGGTAACTACGAGTTTTTCCAAAATACGAGTTAAATTGATCTTTCCTTCGTTATTAATTACAACGCACCGATAATCACGTTTTTGTTTGTGATTGCATTAATAAAGATTAAAATTGATTAGGACACAATTAGAGATTTCAACTAGCATAGTTAGCTTGGTAACCCTGGATTCTGAGTCAAATTCTCGAATATAGGATTTCGAGGACGAGTCTAAATCCCATCTTGAAGTCTTCAACCTTTCAAATCCAGTCCATATTGAGGCAAGTACATTTTGTGTTAGTTTATAATTATTTAATAATCATTTTATTACAAGTTTAAACCACGATGCAACACGGAACTCTTCCTGAGAGCACTGACTGTAACTACTGTAACTATTGTAACTATTTGGGGACTAGGGGAGTAGTGTAATGAGTATGACCACATCCCAAAATAACTTAGAACTGTACTAGCTTACCCCTCATACACACGGAGATAAGCCGTATCTTCACTGTAACAAACTCAAGTTGGTCATATTCATTGCCTATTCAAATCACACTGTTTTAACTACTGGAGAACTGTTTATTTTCAAATTATTTAAAAGTGCATGATTCTATTATTATTTCAATTGTCAAATTATCATGAATTGTACTTTGCTCCCTCCTGACTGGAGACCCAACATTTTTAGGTAACACTGATGAGGCTTTGTTTCGCGATATTTTTCGAGGTCCCAACTAGAGGACGATGATTTCGAGACTGATGAGCTGTTTGCCTAGAGTTTTCTTTTCTTCTTGATGTATGTAGAAAATGGACTTAAGTTGTATCTTTCATTTCATTGTATAAGTTTTTTTTTAATTCAGAATAGTAAATTGTGGCAATTATTGTGTTGTTGATATTGCTTGCAATCGGATACAGCTTACTGTCGCCGTCTCAACAACGGTGAAGGCTGGGCATGATCCGATTCGGCCCAAGTAATTGGACCGGGTCGTAACATATTTTTATTGGTGGCCCATGCAGGTCCGAAACAACAACATAGGAAAACATACTTAGAAACAATTAGAACACTAGAATATCAAATTGCCACAACATAGGACCGATATATATATATGTTAAATATTTTTGTTTGATTATAGACTGGTAGGCTACCTTGCTTATGTGTGCATCCTAAACCTTCCAGAGAATGACCATTGACAAGACCAATCCTGCTGGCGATGAGGTGTCATTTCCGGATCATACCCTATCTCCCCAACCAAGTCCAGGGTTTATTCCCTCGCAGCTGATTGACCGTCCCCATAATACATCCAGTGAAGTTTTTACTACACCGGCGGATCCTACATCTTCTCAAACTAAGCTACATTTCCTTGGAGAAGTACCCATTCCTGATGCTCCACCAGTACCAGCGAATACCTCTCAAATGGTTGCCCTATTTCAAGAAATCCTGGAGTCCCAGAAGGCTCAAGCTGAAGCCCATCAGGAACAGATGGATATCACGAGAGAAGTCATGAAGAACGTCAATGATGTAGCCTTAGCTATCTTAAACCAAGTTGGAGCGGAACCTCGTCCTAGGAGGGATACCCCTGAATCTAGAAGATATTTGGGCCCTATCAAGTACTCTACTTCCCGGCAGTCTTGTCGTAAGAGGCTTTTGGCTTGTGACTACTGCAAGAGGCCTGGACATCAGGCCGTTAGTTGCCGCAAGAGATTAGGACAATGTTTGGCATGTGGATCTGCTGAACATCGGGTAAATGACTGCCCCTTATCTTTCCATCAAACCAGAGCACATATCCCAGCAACACCTGTTAGACCACAACCTAGGGACTCTCTTCCTATCCAGCAGACCTTGCCTCCTACAATAGGGCATAATGCAGACTCGAGGTTCATAGAAGATGAAGCAGTTGGAGACTACTCATGAAAGAGCCAGAACCATGAAGAATAGTACCTAGGACTGCTGAATAGTATTATCTATTGTTATAAGAAATTGTAACAGGATATCCTTAGATCAATCATAAGAGTTTTTACTGTAATTCTCCACATGAATAAAATTATTAGTTATACCTTTATGGTAGATGTCTTCCCTGATAGTCTTCCCGGATTACCCCCAGATCGAGACATAGAGTTCACCATTGACCTAGTCCCCGGCTCTCCCATATTTCTAAGGGATGCTACAGAGTCAACCCGAAGGAGGCCAAGGAGATGAAGGACCAGATCAATGAACTGAAGGCTCTGGGATTCATTCGAGACAGAGCTTCACCCTGGGAAGCACCTGTCTTGTTTGTTCCCAAGAAGGACGAAATAGTACGGATGTGCATCGACTACCGGGCGCTGAACAACATCACTATCAAGAACAAGTACCCTCTGTCCCGGATCGATGACCTGTTTGATCAACTGAGTGGAGCCAAGGTATTTTCGAAGATAGATCTCAGATCAGGCTACCATCAAATCAAGGTCAGGAAGGAGGATATTCCCAAGACGGCGTTCAACACCAAGTATGGGTAATTTGAATTCTTGATCATGCTGTTTGGACTGACGAATGCTCCTGCGGTGTTCATGAACCTTATGAACAAGATTTTTCATGAATACCTAGATCAAATTGTCGTTGTCTCCATCGATGACATTCTGATCTATTCAAAGACGGAAGAGGAGCACGAAGAGCACCTCAGGAAAGTTCTGGAAACTTTGAGGAAGGAGAAGCTGTAGGGTAAGCTATCTAAATGTGAATTCTTTTTAGACAAAGTGAAATTTCGGGGCCATGTTGTCACAGAAAAAGGAATTTCGGTGGATCCAAAGAAGATAGCTGCTATTGAGAAGTGGACTGCACCAAGCTCGGTTGAGAGATCAGAAGCTTTTTTGGATTTGGCTGGCTACTACCGGAAGTTTGTGAAAGATTTCTCCAAGATTGCTGAACCAGTGACGAAGCTTACCAGGAAGAACGAGGACTTCATTTGGTCTGAAGCTTGCCAGTCAGCTTCTGAGGAACTGAAGAAGAGGCTTACAACTGCGCCGATACTTGCGCTACCCGCAGGTACCGGCGGTTTCTCAATTTATAATGATGCTTTCGGTAAGGGATTGGGCTACGTTCTTCAACAACACGGAAAAATAATTGCTTACGTATCTAGGCAATTATGGACTCATGAGAAGAACTATCTCACACATGATTTGGAGCTTGCAGTGGTGATATTTGTATTGAAGCTATGGAAGCACTACCTTTATGGAGAGAGAGTGGAAATATTTACAGACCACAAAAGTCTGAAATATGTTTTCACTCAGAAGGAACTGAACATGCGACAGAGACGATGGCTGGAGCTGATGAAGGATTTCGACATCAACCTGCAGTATCACCCGGGTAAGGCTAATGTGGTCACAGATGCACTTAGTCATACCCTATGGCGATGTTTTGACCAAGGAGCGGCACCTGCTAGAGGACATTGAGAAGCTTGGACTGGAGATTATACTGCCTGGAAGGAATGAGCTGGATGCTGATCCATTGTTGATGAAGATGCAAGTGAGCTCGAGTCTGATGGACAAAAATCAAGAAGACGCAGTTTCAAGATGAGACACGTTGCAAACTTAGAGATCAAGTGCTGGCAGGAATACTTGAAGGATTCTTAATCGCCAGTGACGGAGCGCTGAAGAATGGTACGAGGCTTTGTGTACCAACTAGCGAACTGAGGAACGAGCTGATGCATGAAGCGCACCAGTCGTAGTATTCTATACATCCTGGAGCCAACAAAATGTATCGGGATATGCGTACCATTGTTTGGTGGTTTGGAATGAAGAAAGACGTGGCCAGGTATGTTGCTAGATGTTTAATTTGTCAACAAGTGAAGGCTAGCAGACAGAGACCTGTAGGACTTCTACAGCCGCTGGACATCCCGGAGTAGAAATGGGAGCACATAACAATAGATTTTGTGTCGGGACTGCCTCGATCCCAAGGAGGGAAGGATGCCATTTGGGTAATCGTGGACCAACTGACGAAGTCAGCTCACTTTATCCCCTTCAAGGTTGGTCTATCCACTGAGAAGTTGACAGCACTGTACATGCGGCATATCTACCGGATTCATGGAGTATCGGTAAGCAATGTATCTAACCGAGACACTCGTTTTACCTCTCGCTTTTGGAAAAGTTTGCATGACAGCCTGGGAACACAATTGAAGTTCAGCACTGCCCATCACTCCCAGACAGATGGACAATCAGAGAGGATAATCCAGACGCCTGAAGACATACCGAGATTTTGCGTCTTAGAGTTTGGAGGGTCTTGGGAAGATCATTTGCACTTGGTAGAGTTCTCTTACAACAACAGCTACCAAGCCAGCATTGGTTTGATCCTATTTGAAGCTCTCTATGGACGTCGTTGTCGTACACCACTTGCATGGGACGACGTAGGAGAAAGAGTACTGCTGGGTCCATAGATGGTGACTGATGCAGTAGAGAAGGTGAATGTAAGCTCAGGATTGCCCAAAACAGACAGAAGCATTGGGTTGATAGTAGTCGTCAACCAGTGGAGTTTGTAGAAGGAGATAGCATTTCTGTGAAGTTTTCTTCTACCAGAGGAACGATCAGTTTTGACGGAGCTGAGAAATTGAGGCCAGGTACATCAGGCCATTTGAAGTTTAAGACGAGTTGGAAAAGTAGCGTACCGATTAGCTCTACCAGCTAATCTTGAGAGTGTGCACAACGTCTTCTACATATCACAGCTCAGACGCTACAATCCGGATCCGAGTCACATTTTGGATAATTCAGAGTTGAAGATTGGACTCAACCTTTCAGTGCCAGAGAAACCAGTAGCAAGCGTAGTCAGAGGTGAGAAGAAGATCAGAAAATTTGAGCCATCACATAACTCCTGTTTCTTATCTTTTCGTTCTAAACTTGACTGATGCTGCTAAATTAGCCTAGTTTTGCAAGCTATCTCTTTATCAAGCTTGATCATGACAGTATTTTATTTGGTGCACCCACTAATATATTATCTAATCAGGACTGGTGCATGATGGTCTGATCAACCTCGTGTACTTTGGTTCGCTTTTGTATTTTTCTGCATGGATGATATCATAAATGAAACTTGTCCCTAAACCGTCTCATCCACGACTGCCTTGGAAATTCTTATTGTTGGACCTGAGTTACGGGCGTAGTACCTGTACCTGTTTGATTTGAGTTTATCCTACTCCCTAACCCTGCCTTTAAATTCGAGGACAAAATTTTCTAAGGAGGGAAGATTGTGAAACCCAGTTTTGTAATGTAAACTATTATTAATATTATAATATTATTATTATTATTATTATCTGTGGTTTAAAAAAATTATTATTTCAAAAAAAAAGTGGTTTTGATTGTTGACCTGACCCGAGCCCGGACCAGATTCCCGCACCCGGATCCCGATTTCCTAACCCAATCTCTTCCTCTAAAATTCTGTCTATAGGTTTAATTTCTATTAATTATTCTCTTAAAAAAATGAGAAGACTTTTAAGCCCATGGCCTGGTCTCCCCATGACCAGGCCTCCTCCCCACCTTCCCAGCACGAATTGCTCCCCTCCACACATGGGAAAAGCCCTCCACGTTTTAACCCCACTCCTCTCAACTTCTCTTTCACCATTTCTTTATATTTCTTCCTCTCTCTCACTCTTTCCCCATTCCCCATTTCCTCTCCAGAGAGTTCCTTCCCCACTCCTTTTCTTCACTTCCCTCCAGAGCAAACCCTCCCCTGCCGAGCTTCCGGCCGACCCGAGCTCCCCGCGCCTCTCCGCGCCAACCCGTGCGGCTCCTGCGGCCGACTCCTGGCTACCCATGCACCGTCTCGACGGTCTTCCGCCGACCCCGCCTCCGGTGGCCGTGCCATAGCCCCGACCAGGCCGCGCCCTCCAGCGGTGCCCGCGGCCGCGCACCCCGGACCCCGATCCAGCCCTACCCCGACGTCTTCCGCGGCTAGATCCATCTCCAACAGCCGATGCCGCCCCCGGCAGCCCCGATATGTGCGCGCATAGTCCCATCCCGAGTGGACAGCACCTGCGTGTGCTTTCGGCGTGGATCAATTCTGTGTCCGAGTTCGTCTTCGCGGATTCGCGTGTCCCGAGTCCGAGGCAACCCTTCGAATTCCGTCGATTTTGGGTAAATTCTGGTTAATCATAATAGTTCGTCCCTTCCATGTCAATGATGAGATTGGTCCACGAATCTCCTTCGGGAATTCGATTTTTTGGGTTACGTTTGTTTCCGGGATTTTCCGAGAAACCTTCGGGAAAGCCTCTGTTAGTTGGTTTTGTTTTTTCGAAACTTTCGAAAATGAATTCTGAGAATAATTTGGTTTTCGGATCTTTCCGATTTGTGCTGTAAAGTTTTTGGGTTGGTTTCGGACTCCCGAATTCGTTTCGGGTCGTTCCAAATTAATTTTGGGAATGATTGTGGTTAGTTTATATATATATTTTGGAATTCCCTGGTTTGGGATATTTGCAGAAAAAATTGGCACACTTTTCCAGTTTTTGGGTTGACCGAAAATAGAGGAAATGCTGCCAGATTTTCCATAAAATTTAATTATAATTTTAAAATGATTTTAAAATGGTTTTCGGAAAATATTAATATTTTGGATTTTGGGCGACGACCGTATAGGTCAATGGGCCCGGCTAAGTGCAAACGAAACCGGCTTCGCCCGGACGTTGAGGCATTAGCCTATACGATGATTGGACCAATATCTGAGATTCATTAATATTTAGTTTATTTTTATTATTTAATTTATTCATAATTAAATTGTAGGAAGATTTTAGAATTAACAACTGTTTCGTCTTATTTCAATTTTGTAAATAAATTGTAATGAGCATAAGCCCGGCCTGTCTATTTTCTCTGTGACCTGTAATTTTGTAGCATAGGTTTTCTATTGTTTTCTGGTTTTGCGAGTTGTTTTAGCGTACGCATAAATCAAAAATAGATAATTATTTTGATATAGAAAATTAATAAAGTTTTCTCACATTAAAATTTACAAGTTTTAATATTTAACAACGATCATGTTTTTCTCATTAAAATAAGAAATTTAGTTTTATATGTATAATTACGAAAATACAAAGTTTTAATCAATTAAATTGGTAACTACGAGTTTTTCCAAAATACGAGTTAAATTGATCTTTCCTTCGTTATTAATTACAACGCACCGATAATCGCGTTTTTGTTTGTGATTGCATTAATAGAGATTAAAATTGATTAGGACACAATTAGAGATTTCAACTAGCATAGTTAGCTTGGTAACCCTGGATTCTGAGTCAAATTCTCGAATGTAGGATTTCGAGGACGAGTCTAAATCCCATCTTGAAGTCTTTAACCCTTCAAATCCAGTCCATATTGAGGCAAGTATATTTTGTGTTAGTTTACAATTATTTAATAATCGTTTTATTGCAAGTTTAAACCACGATGCAACACGAAACTCTCTCTGAGAGCACTGACTGTAACTACTGTAATTGTTTGGGGACTAGGGGAGTAGTGTAATGAGTACGACCACATCCCAAAATAACTTAGAACTGTACTAGCTTACCCCTCATACACACGGGGATAAGCCGTATCTTCACTGTAACAAACCCAAGTCGGTCATATTCATTGCCTATTCAAATCACACTGTTTTAACTACTGGAGAACTGTTTATTTTCAAATTGTTTAAAAGTGCATGATTCTATTATTATTTCAATTGTCAAATTATCATGAATTGTACTTTGCTACCTCCTGACTGGAGACCCAACATTTTTAGGTAACACTGATGAGGCTTTGTTCTGCGATATTTCTCGAGGTCCCAACTAGAGGACGATGATTTCGAGACTGATGAGCTATTTGTCTAGAGTTTTCTTTTCTTCTTGATGTATGTAGAAAATGGACTTAAGTTGTATCTTTCATTTCATTGTAAAAGTTTTTTTAAATTCGGAATAATAAATTGTGGCAATTATTGTGCTGTTGATATTACTTGCAATCGGATACAGCTTACTGCCGCCGTCTCAACAACGGTGCAGGCTGGGCATGATCCGATTCGACCCAAATAATTAGGACCGGGTCGTGACAATTATACTTATGATTAATAAATTATTAATTAAGATTATAATTATGATTAATAAAGTTATAACTTATTAATTGAGATTATTATAAAATATTAAATAATAAAACTATTAATTAATAAATATTAATAGAGAAATAAAATTATTAAAAAATAACTAACTTTTTCCTCCCAAATCCAATTTTCTCTTTTTTCCAAATCCAAAATTTGGATTTGGTCATACTTTCCGTATCTAAATCCATCTCCAACCAAACATAGGTTTACATGAATTTGACTCCAAATCCATAAAATTCTAAAATGTACCTCCAAATACGATTTACGAAACGGGTCGTAGATGTAACAACATTCTAGATCTGCTTATTTTGAGTTCTTATTTGAGTTTCTGTAGTCGAACTCTATTCGCATTCGGGGGTACATGAGAGAAGGTAGTTAATTGGAGGTGGATCACTTTAACTAGCTAGACCAGCTTGTTATTCAGGTTCTGACGGCCAGAAGCACCTTGTTCTACTCGAGACGTTTGGTTCGCAGAACGGAAAGGAAATCAATTCTTTGTTCTTTCCTTTCCTTTGGGATATTACAATTCACATAAAAAAAATCGGTGTTTGACAGGGCCGACCCTGAGTTAATGGGGGCCCTAGGCAAATTTTTAAAATGGGGCCCATATATAATATAAAAAAATTGAACGAAAAAACAATACAGCCAAGGCTAGAACCTAGGACCTCTTGTGTACAAGTATAAGAAACTACCACTACACCACAAATGTTTTGTGATAAAGGAGGATGATATTATATATTAGTTCTATTTTCAATATAAGATTACTAATATATATATATATATATATATATATATATATATATATATATATATATATATATATATATATATATATACATTTAAATTAATTTTTTTGGGCCCCAAATTTTATGGGGCCCTGGGCGGTCACCTGGCCGCCCTGGGCCAGGGCCGGCCCTGGTGTTTGAAAAAGTTAAGAAAATTGGAAGGAAAAGTGAATTCCTTGGAGTGAAAACGTGTCCTTGGGGTGGGTGGAAGAATCATTTTATTTCCTATTTTTTCCTTTGGGAATTAATTTTCTTTTCTGCTACTTTCTTTTGGTATCCAAACACAGAAAATGACTTTCCATTTTAATTGAACGAACTTAAAAGTTTAAACTCTAACTAGAAAGCAATAACATTCCTAAAATGACCTAAACATGATATATTATTATTTTAGATCGTATATCTTATCAGTATATATGCATGTGCGTTGCGCGCATTTTACAAATTATTATTACAAAGACTAAAAGAAAGACAAATGATGTAATTTAATTTTTTTTAAACTACTTAGGAAGACTAAAAAACATCAGACTTAATTATTCTAAAATATTTATTATTATTATTATTATTATTATTATTATTATTATTATTATTATTATTATTATTATTATTATTATATTGAAAATGGTAATTGTGTCGAACATCCCTAATGTGAAACGATCTCCTGACCACTCGGGCCGCATGCCTTACCAATACAACTAGGCTAGGGACCATTCGCATATATATATATATATATATATATATATATATATAAAATATATATATATATATATATATATATATATATATATATATATATATATATATATATATATATATATATATATATATATATATATATATATATATATATAAAGAATGTAATTTTATTCAATAAATTCAAAGAGTGATTACTCCAAAATCTCTGGCTATTGATGTGTAAGCCCCTGAATTTCAGGATTTATTTTAAATTTTCTGAATAAATTATTTTCAATAAATATATTATTATTTAATTATTTGTGATCATTAATGTTCCATTCCGTGACTTTGACTTCTGGAGCGTCAGGGATGCCAATCTCTGTAAACTATCTTTACGAGTTTTATAGTAGACGAGATTATCTTCATTTTGATATATCATGTCCCACTTAAACTCGTTCCCTTCTGCTCTTTTTGTATCGCGCAACTTCGGGTCAACTTAGACCGACTAATCGTTGAATAATTATTCCCACTTTTATCTTTGATTATCGTTTGCACGTCACCGTGACTTTTAATTTAGGAGCACCAGATCAATCGTTTTCTCAGAACCAACTTCTCATGAATGATCTACTCAAGACGCTCTTCACCTATGACCTTCGTGTCCCAATCAGACACTCCATTTTGTGCTTCATTTCCTTCGTACAATTTTCGGGTCAATTTAGGCCGAATAATTGTCTACCGTAAAATCTGATTTAATTTTTAATTTAATTTTGGGACCCGACATCGATCCAACCTAGTCGACCTAAAGTATGGACATGACCCACATGAAGCCTACTACCCACATGATGCTTGTGTCCCATTTATTTGAGTCCCCGTATTTTACTTATTTATCCATGATTATAAATACATATTTAAATTCAATTATTGTACCTTGTTCGATTTTGGCCCGACCCGGCTCGACCGAACCCGAACCCAAGCTCCATGTTGTACTCTCATGACTGCATAAATACCCACACAATATTTCTTTTTTTCTTTTCTCCTATTTTGAAAATATCTCTTCCTCTCTCTATTTTATAAATATCTCAAATATCTCCTATATATATATATATATATATATATATATATATATATATATATATATATATATATATATATATATATATAAATAACTCTCTCTCTCTCTCCTATATCAAACACACACACACACCCCCCTCCACCTCACAGCACACCTCACCCCCTTTGGCCGACCTCCCTCTCACTCTCTTTCAAATATCTCTCTCTCTCTCTCTATTCTCACTATCTCTCTCTCTCTCTCTCTTTCTCTTTCTAT
The DNA here is from genome assembly GCA_029216955.1 of Iris pallida. Classification (NCBI taxonomy): domain Eukaryota; kingdom Viridiplantae; phylum Streptophyta; class Magnoliopsida; order Asparagales; family Iridaceae; genus Iris; species Iris pallida. Next base: position 17,292,847 of record JANAVB010016599.1, on the reverse strand, counting down.
ATTATATATACACACACACACACTTAAAAATATAACTCTCTTTCCCCTCTCCTTATACTACACCAACACCACCACCATCGTGAACTCCACCACCACAGCCACCACCTCCCTCTTCTTCTCCTCCTCCTCTTTATCACCATCACCATCATCTTCCCACCACCACCATAACCCGAACCACCACCACCGTCCGCCGTCGCCTCCCCGGCCACCGCCGCCTGGGCGCCGTGGTCGACCTAGCCCACCCCCGTGTGCGTGTACTGCACAGCAGCGCAACAACGCAGCAGCAGCTAACTGTAGCAACAGCTGCCACGGCAGCAGCCGCACGCCACCGCGCACACAGCCACCACCGACGAGCCCTCTGGCCGCGCGCGCACCCCCGGCCACTCCCCCTCGTCCGGGAAACCTCTGGCGAGCCACCTCGTAGCCTCCGCTTTCTTCCCCGACGCGCCGAATAGGCTATTCGTGCGTTTTGCACGAAGTTCCGTCGTGACGCGCTCAGGAACGAAGCTGAAATGATGTTTTGTCGCAGCGACTTCATGCATGATTTTCAAAAGATCCGACCATTGGATCGGCAAACACTTTACTCTATCGCAATCTCGGTATATAGCACTTTACCCCCCTCAATTTTTGTCCGTTAATTTCGTCGTTTGATACCTCAAAACTGGCCACCAAGTTGACAGCTTTGTGGAGCCGACTTCGCCAGCTCGTAACTCCGCCGTCGCAGCTCCGGTTGGTGCGCTACCAGTTCCTGTGTGCAGTTGGTAAAACTCTCTTCCTGTCCCTTAAGTTTTGTTTCATTATAAGCACGTTTGGTTGGTCGAATTCGACGCTAAATTTGGCCATCCAAATTCTTTAGTTTGCATTTGTTAAATTCTATTTCTGAACCCGGGACTCCGGATTCAATTTCTGACACCACCAATAGACTCGTGGCGCCATTCTGGCATGTTTTCATATAAAGTTTGCTTGATTTGGAGAATGTGGGCCCTGGCACGCATTTCGGTGCAAAGTGGGTCTCACATTCCGAGTCAACGGATCACTTTGAGATCGGCTCATCGGAATCCAATTTCGGATATGCTGTTGAGTTCGTATCATCATTATGGACTCATTAACATATAATTTGCTGAGTTTTGAAGATATTTGCTCTGGTACGTATTTCGGTGCAAACTAGATTCCAAATGTCCGCTTCAACGTGTCATTTTGAGATCGGCTCATCGGAATCCTATTTTGGACATACCGTTGGGTTCATATCATCATTCTAGATTCATGGACATATAATTTGCTAGGTTTTGTAGACTTCTATTCCGACATTTTTTGGTACAAAGTGTGTCCAACGACGGACATCATTTTGACCCAAAATTATAGTTTTGCCCCTGTATCTAAATTGGACTTATGAGTAGGCTATCCTAGCTAATTTGACCATTCTGGACACGTTAGTGATTTTTATTTTATCATCCGACAACATCTGTAGATTTTGCTTATGTATCATCCTTAATTTGTAATTAATTATTTTTCTAAAAATTATTACTTTCTGATTTTGAATTTTTATAAATATTTTAATTTTTGTAAAAATATAAAAAAAATAGTATTTAAATACTATGTTAATTTAGCTAATTTATTATAATTTTTCCATCATTTAATAAGTACTTTTGGTATTTTATAAAAATGGAAAAACAGAACTCATTTTCAGGATACATGTGTTTGCTGATTTTTAATAAATATTTATGAGGGTTTATAAATTCTAAAAAAATTAGTATATATTTTTATAATTAACAAGAATCTTTCTGGTATTTTATTTTATGTATAATTAAGCTTTTTGTCTATCTCAAAAATTGTTGAAACTCAGTGTACAGTTTAATTTATTTATTGAGTAGTTACGACTTGCAATATTTTGTGTTGTTTTGAGTTATTGTAGTATTGGACCTCACCTTACACTAGTGTAAAGGCCCTAGAAAATTAATTTGGATATAGTGGCACTCCACATTAGACTTTTATGTTAGGTCCCTACTTGGCTAGTATCCAGTTAGGAGTCGTATCACACCACTAGTAAAATTTTGAACATAACTTAGATGCTGAGTTTGTATATCATTATTGATAGGACACCGGACATCTATATCTTCGTACTAGTATTCTTGCTTTGCTCGAGGCAAGTACATCTACAAACTCATTTACTGTCTTTTGATGCTAGAACATGTATTAACCCTGTTAAAATACTGATCCTTGAGGTAGCAAGTTAAATCTTTACATGATATATTATTTTCAGTACCTGTCATGCTTAGGACAGTTCTTATATCTTCACATGCTTCTTACTGGTTCTCAGTACATGTTTCACTATGCTTTAGACTGCTCTGAGTATTCACATGTTTTATACTGCTTCCAGTACCTGTCATGCTTATACTGCTCCCAGTATTTCTCACATGTTTTATATCGTTCTCGTATCTCTCACATGTTAGAATATGGGTTATGGGAAAATTGATAGTTGAGTACGTGATCATGCCCCCCTCTCCGTACGTATGTACCGAGCAAAGTTTCATTCTATATGATTACTGTGCCGTAGGCTTTATCTCAAAGCGAATTTGTGCGTATGTACATCTATCGTCTTATCACTTGTACGGAAGTATATTTCATTATGTGCCCCTGCACATTGTACACCTATTGACGATCACGTACCTGCTCCAGTTTTAAATATTAGATATATATGTGTCACATTGACAAATGTATTTTACTGTGATAACAGTTATACCATGATTCCAGATATGTCATGTTCCCTATGTTACTATGATACTGTGATTCTAGTCATACCATGATTCCAGATATGCCATGTTCCCTATGTTACCATGATACTGTGATCCCAGTTGTATGATGAGGCCATGTTTCCAGTATTTTATGTTTTTATAGACTTATCACACCATGTTTCTTGTTGTACATCTCTTTCATTATATATTTAGTACTTTAGTTGTAGAAGTTGTACTTGCTCCCGTCCTGACAGGATAACGTTGTAGGTTCACTTTTCGAGGAGGAAATGCTACGTGTTACGTATTATGCTGATTTTGAGGACTTGGCCTTAGCTCCAGAAGAGGCCCCAGCGGAGAACCTTGCTTAGATATTTTTCATGTTTTTTAAGACTTAGACTTTGTTTTGAACTTATATTTGGATACTGGACTTTGTCTCCAGTTAGATACTTTGGAAGTGTATTATTAAGTCTGTACTTGTTTACCTTCGCTTATAGATGATGTGTTGTGATGAACCTTTAAATGTGATATTAGAACTGTTAGCAGCTTAGATCCTTTATTGTCTATTCTTAGAACAGCTTACTACGCTTTAACCAAGCGTAGGCTGGACATAGCTCAGCCCGGCCCAACAATTTGGGTAACGGATCGTGACAAGGTTCATCACAACACAACATCTATTATTATTATTATTATTATTATTATTATTATTATTATTATTAAATTGAAAATGGTAATTACGTCGAACGTCCCTACTGTGAAACGATCTTCTGACCACTCGGGCCGCATGCCTCACCAATACAACTAGGCCAGGGACCATTCGCATATATATATATATATATATATATATATATATATATATATAAAGAATGTAATTTTACAATAAATTCAAAGAGTGATTACTCCAAAATCTCTGGCTATTGATGTAATGCCCCATCCCGCTCAGTTCAACCGGAGGAATCAAAACGCCAATGGCGTTCGGATTTGGCCATGTAACGGCTTGCTAGAAGTCCCGTTCGGCCGCGGCAACTCCTCGCTCAGGTGGGTGACTTCGGTGAACTTGCCTCAGCTTGGCCTTCACACTAATAAAATAAAAGGGTCTCGTCTGCAGCACCTACATGTCCAAAATGGCTTGAATTGCCAATGGCCTTTCGTATAGACAAGTTGGTGTGCTGAGCGGCAATCTGCATGCACAGTGTCGGTCGAATAAAAAGAAGTACAAGTATGTCATGGGTTGTGTCAAAAAGGTGTGCACGGTTGCAACACCAGTATGAAGCCTAAGATTTGGCTTTAGCAGGGACACGTGCTTCGACACGAGATGTGGCATCGAGTAGTAAGTCGTTGGCACAAAGTTGCATAAGTCAGATTTGAGTCATCTCGAGTTAAGTCAGGAAGGACCGTAAGGAAAGTTGGTTTAGAAATGTTAAGTTATGAGGCACGACCTTGATATTGAAGCACGGACCAAGTTTATGGCACGACTATATTATTGCGTCTCGAAGTATGGCACGAAAGGCAAGCACTAGTTGGTACGTTGATGTTGTAAGCACGAGAATGGTCTAGAGGCACAAGATAAGCAAGTTATAAGTGCGATAGCACGGTGATGGTCTAGAGACACAAATAGGCCAAAAGTTTATGTCCTAAAATCGATCCTAAGGAAAGATTAGAAAGACAATCATAAAGGGCTTGTGTTGCACAAACTAAATGAACGCGTTAGTTTTGGTATGGGTGGGCGAGGAGCTCACACCACCAGTACAGTTGAGTACTGACACCCACACAGTTTTCATGCGCAGGCACAGATAGAAGCTCGTTGGCATGGAGCTCGCTTGGGTGCGTCGAGTCATGGAGTTCCTTGGTGTTTTGAGGCGTGTCGCCGCATGAATTTTTGACTTATATGGGACATAATATATGGACATCGCCTTCTGAAGCATCCGCTGACTTGTCAAGCTTTGTATTGAGAAATAAGAAAGAGCAGTGTGACTTGTAACTTGAAAGAAGAGTGAGACTGAGTAATTGCAATCATGGCCTCGTGCCACTGTAATCCTTGTTCAATATCAATAAAGCGCCTATTTTGTTGACTTGTGTTTCGGTTCTAACTTTCCGCTGGCTTATTTAATGTTTCTGCTTCGGGACTTATGTGCGACAACCATGTCGCTTAGCCTGTAATCGGCCGTTATGGAACCCGCCTTGCGTGAGCACAACCTCGGCTCATGCGGCATCACGCCTTAGCGAGGACGATCGGTCCTACAGGACCGGACGTGACATAATGGTATCAGAGCACGGCTTTACGTCCTTGGATTTCGATTGAATTCTTTAACTCTGATATTGTTTCCACAAACTCTGATATTATTTTCGCAACCAAGTGTTGGCGCTCTCTCTCAAATGTCCTACGGGATGTCCATATAATAAGTCCATATAATTTGCAAAAGCGTCCGCAAATAGTTTTTTGATAAAAAATAAAAGATGGTTCCACGTAATGTAAGGTTGGCTAAGTCGGGCTGGGCATATACACCAAGAGTTGCATCATTGTTAGCAAACTTATGTACGAGATTCAAATTATTTTGAATAAGAATGAGTTAGACTCAATTCATAAAGGTGTTGGATAATTGCGATAGAGGTGCTATCGAACGACGATATCGTCATTGTGATATAGATGGAACGTGCTTGAAATTGACGAATGGTTCGAACAGAGATTCGAAGTAATCAATTATGATTCAAAATTTGTTTTTAGAATTTATCGAATGACTTCATTCCTGAGTGGTGTATGGGATAGCCTCTGGGATGTCGATCGATTAAGGATACGGGGTGCCAATGAGTCTATCAGCAAGCGTCGTGGATGCAAAGCCTTAGATTCAGTATCATTGAGTAAGTTGTAATCTTGAAATTTTGACGAGATGGTTCAAACAAACAATAAGATGACGCACATCGACAGGATTGCGCCGAGTATGAAATACAAAATGATCGATAATAATTGAATCGAGTAAAAGTTAAGGTGTAACGAACGGATGACTCGATCGAAAAAATTGATATGAATCGTGTACGAAAAGTTAGCACAATAAAAAGATAGCGTGCATGAAAAAGTTTGATTTTGAAGTTACGAAAGTGACTCTAAGAGTTTGGGATAGATGTTGCTCGATGATTTGATTTAGCATAGAACAATACGAATTGAAGAAATAAGTTGCTCGATGACTTAAGATAGGCGGATGAACATATATGATTATGGGTTTGAACGAATTGATCATGTGAAAACTTCGAGGATTATTGATCGAATTTTTATCTTGAATATCGAAAAGATTATGGTATATCAGATTCAGATAATAGCATCAGTTGTACGACTTGAAATTCGTTGCAAAGAAAGATCGTCAGGTTATGCATATCATCAACGGTATTGAGGCGTATCAAAGATCGATGTGCGATAACTCGGGGGTACTCTAATTCAAGGATTGATGATCATGTGAAGTGTTATTGTTTTGATGGATGCTATACTTGGGATTTTGATTGAAATAAATGCTTGGATGAAAATGATCGTGTCATGATTTCTTCGATGATAACCATAATGTTGACACTCTTGTCTTACACGAGCACAACTACAGCCTCATACATGTATCATATCGGACTAGGACGATCATTCTGAGTGAGCGCTAACATGGTGATTCATATCCAGCAGGAATGATCGAAATTACGGAAGATCAGGGCGTAGCAATTGTATTGCTTCGACTTGTGGTTTAAGGTGAAGGTGAATTCAAGGATTGTTCGGATTTATGATTAACGATTAAGTAAATTTGAGGATTGAGTAGATCTAATCTGCATATCGAGAATGAATTAGTCTAGACTCAAAGCAAGAGTTACGTCCCAATGAGGATGATTATCATGCGGGAGCGTTAGTATTAGGGGTGAGTATTCGATTTACTCGGTTCCAACCGAATCGAATAACCGAAAATCGAATTGGATCAAAACCGAATAAGCAAAACCGAAACTGAACCGAACCGAATTAAATTGGTTCAGTTTTTGATTTATTCGATTTTTGGGTTTATTTGTGTTTTTTGTTAATATATAATAACTAAATATACCTAAATATATTTATTATATATATATATATATATATATATATATATATATATATATATATATATATATATATATATATATATAATTTTCTTATTCGGTTTTCGGTTTTGGACCGAAACCCAAAACTGAATAAGAAAATTTAGTATTTTCAAAACCGAAATCGAACCGATTTTTTTAAATCGAACCGAATCTCTTATTTGATTCGGTTCGGTTTTCGGTTCAAAATTGAATAATACTCACCCCTAGTTAGCATGGTGATTTAATGTCCACCATGGATAATCAGACTTGCATGAGATTAGGGCGTGACATATTGTTATGCTAGACGACCTCGTGATCAAATACGTAAATTGTGGTAAATGACATATGGAATATGGAATGAGAATTATGATTTAGTGATAAATCGTCTCATGGTGTACTTGACTTGGATAGGATGGATAGATAAATTATATCAAACATGTTTGAAGAGATAGACTATGCAAATTGCTAGTTGGGACGTGCGATAGAAATATACAGAAGATTTGGTTGAGTGAAACTTATCGTAGGAGGCTTTGCTGAATGACTCGGACCCCTGGACTGAATGCTGCAAATGCGAATAAAAGAAAACTATGCTCGAAGTTTAGAAATCGAAGGGATACGAGCTTGGGTAGAAAATCCTGTACTATCAACTTGGTTTGACATTAGGTTTGGGGTCAGTGTTGATATTATTGTTTGGAAACGGTAATCCCAATACTCACGAATGACTTTAGCCTAGAGAGATGGCCTAGCGGTTAGGCAAGACGTCCCAGTTTCGAGAGTTAGTATCGATACGATTGATCTTGAGGATTGATAGGATTGGATATTGGTGGATGGAATGATTCGATAGTATAAAAATACCACTCACGAGGCTTGGCTGAAATGCATATATTTCAAGGACGCTTGAATATGTGCACGATCAGACTCGAGTGGAAACGACGGATTCTCTATCACGAGGCTTGGTTGAGATGCATGTATTTTGGGGACACCTAAAATATATGCACGATCCAACTAAGTGATACGTTGAATTCAAGTGAGACTAAAGGAACGGAAGGGTATCGAGGATTTCAAAAATCGTGGATTTCAAAGAAAAGATTGATGGTAGTGCGATCGTTGCTTTTGAATATTGATTGAGGCATTGTTGCAAGCCAGGTTTCAGAGACTGGTTAATGAGGAGTTTGTGCAAGAATCATTGGATGTTGAATCAAGTGATAAGTCGATGAGTGTGTACTCAGTAATTTTGAGGACAAAATTTTTTCTGAGTGGTGTATAATGTAATACCCCGTCCCGCTCAGTTCAACCGGAGAAATCGAAACTCCAACGGCGTTCGGACTTAGCCATGCAACGGCTTGCTCGATATCCCGCTCGACCGAGGCAACTCCTTGCTCAGATGGGTGGCTTCGGTGAACTTGCCTCAGCTTGGCCTTCATAGTAATAAAACAAAAGTTTTCAATTGCACAAGTAGGTTTGATAATAAAAGAGGCGAATCCACATAGCTAAGGGAATAATTACTGGTTCGATCAGATTGAGTTAGAATATGGAAAAGTCCCACGGTCGGCTTAGAATCGTGCATGGCGTGCTTTCAAAATAGCACTCGATCCTTTGTCCCGTGGCTTGGGAGAAGGAAAGTTGGTCTATGTTGCCATAAAGCTATGAACTTAGCATAAGTCATAGGCGTCCCTCGTATAAATGCTTGATAAAGTATGCACTGTTCAATCGTCAAATGCTTGGCATAGCAAAAGTGTCCCACAAGTCTCAATGTACGTTTCAACGGTACAAGGCTTGGCATGGTCTTTGCTCATGTAATCCCCCTTTCCAAAATTTTAATATATTTTATTTTATTTTATTTGAATTGCAATTTTTAGAATTTTATACATAATTAATTATTATTGAAGGCCCTAAATCATGGTTAGAATTGGAGTACAAGATGACTAGAAATCGTGGCACGGATAGCGCTGTCGCGTGCCTTGACTAATGTGTTAGCCATGGTAGGGAAGGCCGAGCCATAAGTATGTCCCATCTAGGAAAACCAGACTAATTGTGACAAGAACCCTATAAATAGTTTAATTATTTAATATTAACATTATTGACTTGTAGGAAACCCGGTGGTACTAAACTAGTTCGAACTGGACTTAAACCGAGCCAAGCCCATTTAGGGGTTGTTGGCATATTTTATTTTGATAATATTAACAACATCTTTATAGTTTAGTTTTCTCTGTTTTCAGATTGATATCTTTTCAGAAGCTCTACTACATAAAGTCTGTCTATTCAAATTTACCATCCATAGCCTTGAAGACTGAAGCAAAGACCGGCGCTCCTTGCTTAGACAGCTTCCTACTATGCATGATTTCGAGTCTGTACAAGGTCTAGGTCTTTCTGTAAACACTTAAGGTTGGATGACAAACTAAAAGCTTTCTACTTCTTAAAGTCAAAAATTAATATCCAATAGAACGGCATACCGACGGTATGCTCCGACATACCGACGGTATACCATTTTATTGTCCACAAAACTTTCTATGAGAAATACCGGCATACCGACGGTATACCATTTTGTGGACCATAAAACGTTCTGTGACAAACATCGGCATACCGACGGTATGCTCCGGCATACCAGCGGTATACCGTTTTTGATTGCCTCAAAAACGTTCTGTAATAATCGTCGAAATACCGACGGTATACTCCGACATACCGGCGGTATACTTCGACATACCGACTGTATGCTCCGGCATACCGATGGCATACCGTTTTGTTTATTACAAAAACGTTCTATGACACACATCGGTATACCGACGGTATACCACGGCATACCGGCTTACAATTTTTGATTTTTGAATGGCAAAGACTAGCATTAATGGCAGCATTAAATGCTTCCAATGGATATTAATATGACAATTACTGTTCGACCGGTATACCGACGGTATGCCGGTGCATACCGACGGTATGCCGGTCTGGCTGTATCTAGGAGCATTAAATGCCACCCACTCTTGGTTTCTCTATAAATGAAAGCCTTCTCTCTCTTGAAGCTTTCACCAACTCTTGCCATAAAATTTCCAAACTTCCAAGAGCTCCACCATTAATACTCTACCAAGCTTTTAATTGTCATCCTCTCCCAAAGTGCTAGAGTTATTAAGAGTTGTAATTTTTGATCTTCAAGTGTTAGAAGATCAACAAGTTCTCTTCTCATTTCTTTGAAGTTGGCGAGCCTTTGTAAGAAAACTCGTGTGTTGAAGTTGGCGAGTTCTTCGGATCCAAACTCGTGTTGAAGTTGGCGAGTTCTTCGGATCCAAACTCGTGTTGAAGTTGGCGAGTTCTTCGGATCCAAACTCGTGTGTACTATTTTATTAAATAGTGGATTTAAGCCGGAGAGAGTTCGGGGACTGGATTGCCTCAAGCGAGGATACCAGGATACATCTTGTGTTTGATCTTCTTACTCTTTTTTTTTATTTGTCATATTGCTTCTTGTGCTCTAGTTATTTTTTATTTCCCTATTCACCCCCCCTTAGGGTTCTACAATTGGTATTAGAGCTTTGTTCTCTTGATTTGGATTTATACCCTTGAGTGATCTATGGCCACTAACCCTAGTATCAACACCTTTTACAATGAGGGACACTCCACAAATAGGCCTCCCCTATTTGATGGAACCAACTATAACTACTGGAAGATTAGGATGAGCATTTATCTAAAGTCCATAGATTTTGATTTATGGGACTGTGTGATAAATGGTCTCTCTACTCCTTCCAGAGTTATTAAGGATGTTGCATCTGACACCCTTAGGGACACACTTACTGAAAACACTAAGAAGCTTGCTAGTCGAGATGCCAAGGCTATGAACGCTCTTTATTGTGCTCTTGATAGTAGTGAATTCAATAGAATCTCTACTTGCAAGACTTCCAATGAGATTTGGAAGTTACTTGAAGTCACACACGAGGGTACATCACAAGTAAAGGAATCCAAGATTAGTAGACTTATGCAAGAATATGAGTCCTTTAAGATAAAACATGATGAATCTATTACTTGCATGTTTACTCATTTTGGTGATATTATTAATCCTCTTTCTTCTCTTGGTAAGGAATATCCTGCTCATAAAAAGATCAGAAAAATTGTTAGAGGATTGACAAAGAATGGAATCCTAAAGCTACCGCAATCATTGAGGGGAACGACCTGACAGTCATGAACTTTGAAACCCTCATGGGGAAGCTTATGACTCACGAACTCGACATGAAAGATCAAAAGAAATCTTCCGTACAAGAGAAGGAGAATGAGAAGACCAAAGAGAAGGAGAAGTCTCTCGCTCTCAAAGCTACAAAGTCCTACTCAAAGGATAGCTCCGACGACAATGAGTCGGATGATGATGAAGAAATAGCACTCACAGCTAAGCACTTCCGAAAGTTCCTTAAGTTCAACAAAGGCAACCGCTTTAGACGGGACAACGAGGAAGATCCGGCATGTTATCAATGTAGAAGGACCGATCACACTAAGAGAGATTGTCCTATGATAAGAAAAGACTCAAGCAAGTACGAAAAGCCAAGCAAAGGATGCTCGTCCTCTAGAAAATTTGCCAACCCTAGCATTTGGTGTGAGAGTGACGCAAGCGACTCCGATAACGACAAGGAATGCAAACACAATGCAAACGTTTGTCTCATGGCAACCGATGAGGTACTCGATGATCTCTCCTTAAATACTCTTACTTATGATGACTTAGAAAATGCTATTCTTGAATTATATGAAGAACACAAAGGTGTTAGGAACAAATACAAGAAATCTCTAAAAGAGGTTGATGTACTTCAACTTGAAGTAGAGAGACTCTCAAGCATCATTATTAATGTAAAGGGAAAATCTCCTGCTTCTGACACGGATGAAATAGAGTCTTTGCGACTCAAGTTTCAAGAATCCTTAGTCACCATCAAGAAAAAGGATGATGAGATTCAATCCATGAGAAGAGCTTATGAATTTGCTATGCATAAAGTTCAAGTTGCTAATAGAAGAGAATATGATTCTTCTATTAAGTATAATGATCTTCTTGTACAAAGTAAAAAACTAGGTAATAAGAACACTACTCACATACATACTCCAAGACACCTCCACACTCATCACAATGCTAGGCATACTTCTTACATGAACACTACACACAAGTCCTTTTCTAACACAAGGAAAGGATAATTTGTTAAGAAAAACACTTTGCATCATGCCTTTTTTTATCATCATCATAATCCAAATGATAGAACTCCTCGTACTAGAGATTCACATATGCATGATACTCACACATCTTCTTCTAAATCCTCTATGATTTGCAACTACTGTGGCTTGCTTGGACATACAACCAATTATTGTCATACAAGGAGACTCGTTGATAAGAAAGTTTATAAGTGGGTTCCTAAGACTAACACTCAAGGACCCATACGATCATGGTTGCCAAAATGTTCATCTTCAACTTATGTTGTAGGTGAAGAGTCCTTCTCATGCTAGAAGCAAGTGGATTCTCGATAACAGTTGTTCACAACACATGACCGGGGATGCTTCATTATTTACAACGCTATCGATGAAGAAGGAAGGACACGTCTCTGTTGGTAACAATCTTAAAGGTCATATTATAGGAAATGGTAATATTGGTTTCCCTCCTTATCCTTGTATTAAGAATGTGTGCCTTGTTACTAATCTTAAACACGATCTTCTTAGTATTAGTCATCTTACCGATAATGGTTATGATATCAAGTTTGTTAAGCTTAAATGTTTCATTACTGATAATTCAAGTAGATCTATTATTTATGAAGGCATTAGAGAAAACAATATTTATGTTTTATATCTTGTCGAAGACACTAACAATGACAGGTGCTTAGTTGCTAAGAACGATAAAAGTTGGCTTTGGCACATGAGGCTCGGACACGCCAATATGGATACCATTTCTCGTCTTGCCACCAAGAAGCTCGTAAGAGGACTCCCAAGTATCCATTTCAAGAAGGATATGGTGTGTGAAGAATACGAGAAAAGTAAGTTGACCAAGTCATCTTTCAAATCCATCAACTCTATGAGTACTTCTAGACCTCTTCAACTTATTCATATGGATCTTTTTGGTCCTAGTAGAGTTGCTAGTATTGGAGGCAAGCTTTATACTTTTGTTTTGGTTGATGATTTTTCGAGATTTACTTGGGTTATTTTTCTTGCTTGCTAAAGTAATACTTTTTGTGAATTTGTTGCCTTTTGTAAACGTATTCAAAATGAGAAAGGTTTTTCTATTAACAAGATTAGAAGTGATCATGGAGGAGAATTTGACAATGCTGATTTCAAAAGATTTTGTGAAAAGAATGGTTTTGGACATGATTTTGCTTGTCCATGAACTCCTCAACAAAATGGTGTTGTGGAGAGAAAGAATAGAACCCTTGGCGATATAGCCTGGGTTATGTTAAACCAATATAAGCTCCCCCAATACTTTTGGGCGGAAGCCGTTAACACGGTATGTCATGTTATAAATATGGTCTTGATTAGACCTATTTCTAAAAAGACTCCTTATGAGCTTTAGTTTGACAAAATTTCCTCCATTGAATATTTTAAAGTTTTTGGTTGTAATTGTTTTATTTTGAATACCAAGGATAACCTAGGCAAGTTTGAAGAAAAAGCCTATGAAGGAATATTCCTTGGATACTCTACTCATTGTAAAGGTTTTCGTATTTTTAATAAAAGAAGTCTTATTGTCGAAGAGTCAATCAATGTCTCTTTTAATGAACTAAACTGTTCTACATTCTCCTCTTCCGAGGATATTAATGACATCTCGTTTGGGTTAGAAAACTCCTCTATTGGAGATCGTCCTTCTTCATCTAATTGGAGATCGTCCTTCTTCATTTAACAATGAAGTTGTGACGCCTCCAACAAAAGAGTCCCCACCACATGAGCCTCCTCAAAAGGATCTCCCAAAAGAATGGAGATTTGTCACCAATCATCCTAAGGAACTTATCATTAGGGATCCGTCTTTCAGTGTTAGCACTAGATCCTCCACTCGTGATCTTTGTGCAAACGTGGCTTTTATCTCTCAAATAGAGCCTAAAAATATTAATGATGCTTTTCATGATGAATTTTGGATGATAGCGATGCAAGAAGAGCTCAATCAATTTGAGCGAAACAAGGTTTGGGAACTTGTCCCTAAACCTAGCAATCACCCCATTATTGGAACTAAATGGGTGTTTCATAATAAACTTAATGAAGATGGGTTAGTGACTCGTAACAATACCCAATTGGTTGCTCAAGGCGATAACCAAGAGGAAGGCATTGACTACGACGAAACCTATGCTCCGGTTGCTCGTCTTGAATCCATTCGTATGCTATGTGCTTTTGCTTGCTTTAATGATTTTAAACTTTTTCAAATGGATGTTAAGAGTGCTTCTCTAAATGGTATTATTAAAGAGGAAGTTTATGTTAAACAACCTCCTGGCTTTGAAGACTTTTAATTTCCTAATCACGTGTTCAAACTCCACAAAGCCCTTTATGGCCTCAAACAAGCTCCCCGTGCTTGGTATGAGCGTCTTAGCTCCTTTCTTGTTTCACACAATTTTTCTAAGGGCAAAGTCGACACCACTTTTTATCAAAATCCATAATGACTCTTTTATTGGTTCAAATTTATGTCGATGACATTATTTTTTGGTTCTACTAATAATATACTTTGTGTAGAATTTGCTAAATTTATGTAGGAAGAATTTGAAATGAGCATGATGGATGAACTATCATTCTTTTTGGGCTTACAAATCAAACAAGGATCCAAAGGGACCTTCATCAATCAAGCAAAATATACAAAGGATCTCCTCAGGTGTTTTGAACTTGACTCGTCCAAATCAATGACGACTCCTATGGCAACAACGACAAAGCTTGACAATGATGAAGATGGCACATCGGTTGACATTCGTAAGTATCGAGGTATGATTGGTAGTTTACTTTACCTAACTGCTAGCCGTCCTGATATCATGTTTAGTGTATGTTTTTGTGCACGATATCAAGCTAATCCAAAGGAATCGTACTTATGTGCCGTCAAGCGTATTTTTCGCTATCTCAACGACACCGTTAACATGGGCCTTTGGTATCCGAAATCTTCGTCTTTGAGCTTCACGGCTTCTCGGATGCAGATTTTGTCGAATGCAAGATTGACCGAAAAAGCATTAGCGGCACATGTTAATTTCTTGGAAAAATCTTTAGTATCGTGGTTTAGTAAGAAACAAAATTCTGTTGCTCTTTCAACCACTGAGGCCGAGTATATTACGGCCGGTTGCTGTTGTGCACAAATTCTTTGGATGTCACAAACACTCTTAGATTATGGCATTTCTCATACTTGCACCCCTATTAAATGTGATAACACTAGCTCGATCAATCTCACAAAAAACCTAATTTGTCACTCACGCACGAAGCACATTGAAATTAGACACCATTTTCTTCGTGACCATCAACAAAAGGGGGATATCCGCCTTGAATTTATTGACACTACTTATCAGTTAGCCGATATTTTTACCAAACCACTCCCGGAGGATCGTTTCGTGTTTCTTTTCCAAGAATTGGGCATTTTAAATTTTGACTCATAGTTCTTCTCGGCCGGCACACCGACGGTATACTGCGGTATACCGACGGCATGCCGATTTTGGTTCAGAATTATGTTCTGTGCCAAAAATTGGTATACTGTCGGCATACGTCGGCATACCGATGGTATACCGGTTCGCGACGGACTGCTGTGTCAGATCCAGCTTGGGCCCCACCTTTCTTCCATTCTCTCTTTATTCCTTTCTTCCCCTCATTAATACCCTTCACATCCATCACTTCCCTCTTTATTATCCACCTCCTCCTCTTCCCCATATCTTAACTTTCTATCAACATTAACTACCCATCTCTTCCTATTCCCCATTACTCCTCTTTTCTCTCCATTTTCATTATTTCCAACCCACCACCCTATCTACTTCCTCTCAATAACCGTTCCCCATTAACCCCCCTTCCCCTTTCCAACATCTCTTTTAAAAACCCTATTTTCTTCATTTCCTCCTCCACTTTTCCCATCCTCTCAAAACCTTACTTCCTTCTCCAACATTCTTCTCCTAATGGCTGCCCCCAAGCGTGCTCGTTCCTCCTCCATCGCTTAGAATCCCTTCACCCCGGTGGCTCTCCCCCATGGATATGATCGACGGGTCTTCACCTCCTCCTTGGCTGCCGAGTCTTGGTTTCTTCCTTTGTGCACCATAATGTCTACAATGGCCGTGCTATCAACTGGAACCTCTTTCCCGGCCATGTTTCTCTCTTCGAGGAGGCCGGACTATCTTTCCTTCTTCGGCGTCAGGTGCCTGTTTACCCCGCCGTCGTACGTCTCTTCTACTGCAACATGGTCCCGGACATCAAGAACGACGCCATTGAGACGATGGTCAACGACCGTCATTTCCGTCTGACGGCTCATGACCACTCTACCATTCTTGGTGTCCCGGACAGAAGAGAGGCTCTACCGAGCTTGGCTGCTCTTCATCCTTCGGCGTCGGTCTCCTTTGACGAATTCTGTGCTATTATTTGCAAGGGTCCAAACCCTCCTAATATTCCGGCTCTTTTCGCCCAAGTGGAGCCGTTCTATTACGAGCTCCATAGGATCATGTGCCACACTCTCTATCCCAAGGGCGGTAACTATGACGCCATCACCGGTGACGCCCTAATGTGTATGTACTACTTGTATTCAAAGAAGCCTTGGTCCTTCCCCAAGACTCTTCTCCATGCCTTCTTCGGCGTCCTGTCCACGGGAAGCAGAATCTCTATTATGGCTCCTTCATCACTCTCATCTTGGATGCCAAGCAAGTCGATCTCTTCCAATGCTACTCGGACGGCGTCCCATCCTTCCTCGCTATTTTTTGCTCTGTTGGTGCTGCCTCCATATCCCGTGCCTTTTCCTCCCATGAGCCGCCAGCTTCTGCTCCTGCTGCACCCGCCTCTACTCCTCCTGCCTCCGACCACTACGTGCCGCTGACTCAGCAGCATTTTGATATACATATGGCCCAGGCAGAGGAGCAAATACGGGCCCACACTCGTGGCCTTGGCACTCTGATCTAATCCCGCTTCCATGACCAGGCCTATTTTGTTCAGCGTACCCTTTAGGATCGGAATGCATTTCTGGATCTGAATCTTTAGGATCCTATGTACCAGGCCTCCCGCTTTTCTGATCCCAATGCCTACGGCTTTATGTACCTGGACGGCATTGATCCTTTTGGCACTTTCCACCAGGCTCAGGATGGTGGGGATGATCCGGCTGACGAGTAGGGGTTGCTTCCTTTTGATGGTGGTGTCGAAAAAATGATTGGCTTAGGTTGTTTGTGTTTATTTTTATGTCTTTTGGGGTCCTTCGGGGACCAGTGCTTGGTTGTTACTTGTTGTTTGTAGCCCTACGGGGACTTGCTATCTGACTTTTTATTGTCTTGCTAACTCTCGTAGAGGAGAGTTTTTAATTTGGTCTTATGAAGTATGTTATGGGTGTCCTGCATGTACTCATTTCCAACTTTTATCTATCAATACATGCTTTTATCTATGATATTGTGTTCCATATTCATGCTATTCCTTTATATATATTTTTTCTTTTCCATCTTTGACTAAGTGACAAAGGGGGAGAAAACTTATTAAGGGGGAGTTGTCTACCTACGGGGGAGTCACTCCCTGAAGATGCTATCTCTCTATTTTATCAATTATTAAAATGGGAGAGATTGTTGGCACATTTTATTTTGATAATATTAACAGCATCTTCGTAGTTTAGTTTTCTCTGTTTTTAGATTGATATCTTTTCAGAAGCTCTACTACATAAAGTCTGTCCATTCAAATTTACCATCCATAGCCGTGAAGACTGAAGCAAAGACCGGCGCTCCTTACTTAGACGGCTTCCTACTCTGTATGATTTCGAGTCTGTACAAGGTCTAGGTCTTTCTGTAAACACTTAAGGTTGGATGACAAATTAAAAGCTTTCTACTTCTTAAAGTCAAAAATCAATATCCTATAGAACGGCAATACCGGCGGTATGCTCCGGCATACCGACGGTATACCATTTTATTGTCCACAAAACTTTCTGTGAGAAATGTCGACATACCGACGGTATGCTCTGACATATCGACGGCATACCGTTTTGTGGACCACAAAACGTTCTGTGACAAACATCGGCATACCAACGATATGCTCCGGCATACCGGCGGTATACCGTTTTGATTGCCTCAAAAATGTTTTGTGATAATCGTCGAAATACCGACGGTATACTCTGGCATACCGACGGTATACCGTTTTGTGAACCATAGAACATTCTGTGACAAACTTTGGCATACCGACGGTATGCTCCGACATACCGACGGTATATCGTTTTGTTTATTATAAAAACGTTCTGTGACACACATCGGTATACTGACGGTATACCGTGGCATACCAACGGTATACCGGCTTACAAAATTTGATTTTTGAATGGTAAAGACTAGCATTAATGGTAGCATTAAATGCTCCCAACTGATATTAATATGGCCATTACTGTTCGACCGGTATATCGACGGTATGCCGGTACATACCGACGATATGCCGGTCTAGCTGTATCCAGGAGCATTAAATGCCACCCACTCTTGGTTTCTCTATAAATGAAAGCCTTCTCTCTCTCTTGAAGCTTTCACCAACTCTTGCCATAAAATTTTCAAACTACCAAGAGCTCCACCATTAATACTCTACCAAGCTTTTAATTGTCATCCTCTCCCAAAGTGCTAGAGTTATTAAGAGTTGTAATTTTTGATCTTCAAGTGTTAGAAGATCAACAAGTTCTCTTCTCATTTCTTTGAAGTTGGCGAGCCTTCGTAAGAAAACTCGTATGTTGAAGTTGGCGAGTTCTTCGGATCCAAACTCGTGTTAAAATTGGCGAGTTCTTTGGATCCAAACTCGTGTGTACTATTTTATTAAATAGTGGATTTAAGCCGGAGAGAGTTCCTGAACTGGATTGCCTCAAGCGAGGATACTAGGATGCATCTTGTGTTTGATCTTCTTACTCTTTCTTTTTATTTGTCATATAATGCTTCTTGTGCTCTAGTTATTTTTTATTTTCCTATTCATCCCCCTCTAGGGTTCTACAGGGGTGTTATGTGCGGAGGGACGCCCATGTAGACATATTTGGTGTGTACATATACTTCGTTTTAATTTAAGGGATTAACGAATATTTTCTAAACATTCGTTATATGTATGAATTATTTGTTCTTGATATTTACATGGGACATTCAAGAGTATTGTTAGGTTTATGGGGACCAAATGGAGTGGGGGTGGCGTGTCCCCCCCAAAACTGTCATACCCCTATTATAGGATTATATTATTCTCATTATCATCACCATTATTATTATTATTATTTATTATTATTATCATTATTTGTTATATTTAGGAATAACTTTATTATAGGCTATCTTGTATTTTGTGAAATAATTATGTATGTACACATTTTATATAAACCAGGTACTTGAAAAGGTATTATTATGATTTTGCTAGATTTTATGGAGTATATATATATATATATATATATATATATATATATATATATATATATATATATATATATATATATATATATATATATACATAATGAATAAGAAACGGGATCAATAAAATAAAACATATACACACACACCCACATATAATGAAACAACAGCAACAACCAAAAGCCCGAGCATCCTAGCCCAAAGCTGACCCCCTTAACCGAAAACCTTACAGTATATGTATAAGAACGAGGGACAGAGAGGAGTTCGACAACTCATAAACCCTAACCCTAACCCTAACCTCTCGTCGCCACCCTGACACCCCGACGCTGCCGAAGCCACCATTGCGCGCGGCCAGAGCCGCCGGAGGCCGCACGTGCGAGGCCGAGCAGGAAAGAAATGACAGCAATAGCGACTCTATGGAACCGACTTCGTGGCGGTGTTTCGTCGCACTCGGTCGACCCCTATTCGATCCATCTTTTCAGGTAATTCGACAACATATATAACTGTAACTTCCATCAATTAGTTTGATTTTAGATGATCTATATTGTCCAGAAAATTAAACCCAAGTTCGATGAAAATCTGTTCAAAACAGGACGTATAAAACAATCCAAACCCCTTTTTGGAAGAATGATTTTGAGCAAACCATCTAGTAATTTTGAAAACTAATTAAATAAAGTTGCAGAAAACCTATAGGTCTTTCCAAGCAGTTTTGAGAAGTCGATTTCATCTACTATGCGTCGAAAAATCGTCTCCCCAAAATAAGAAAATTTATGAAAACTGTTTTCAAAAAACATAGAAAACCTTCGATACGACGTACGTACTGCCAATCTCGGCAACGTGATCATGAACCGAAAGCATCAAAATATGCGTATCGACTTCACGCCATGTAGGCTTTGACAGAATTCAAATTGGTTGCGTGTGCATGATGAAATTGATGCGTATCCGTCGAAATTTACCGTATCGGCCTCTTTGCAAATGTCCCAATACCTTTGTGCACGTTCGTCAAATCGAGACGAAACTTGTGCCAATAAGACCGTATCATTTCTCTGGTCTTGTATATCAATTTTGGTCTGATTTTGAGACAGTTGATCGGATCGCTATTTTACGGGCCCTATGATCCGACTCAACAGGCGATTTCGTACATGACCCGTCGGAACCAGCTTTGGATATACGGTTGGATTCATATCAGAAAACTGGACACGTAGATATATAGTTTGATGACTTTAGAGACCATTGACTTTGGCATATTTTTTGGTACAAAGCGGGTCCAACGACAGACATTATTTTTTCCCAAAATTACCGTTTTGCCCCTGTGTCCAGAATTGGACTTATGGACAGACAATCCTAGCTAATTTAACTATTCTAAAATATTGGTAATGTCTATTTCAGCATCTAGAGACTTTTGCATGTGTTGACTTTAGTGACTCATCTGAGTGGTTGTACTATCGGTTTCACCAGCTAAGGACCTCAGGCAAGTGCACTTTCCGATTACTTTCGATTCATAGTAGTCTTTCCATTTCATGTTTATAAATATTCTCTTACTTGTTGACACATTGTTACACGGGTTAGTGTCATGGATCTCTACATACTATGTTTCGTGATTGTCGTATTTTCGTGTTTCATGACTTATTCGAGTTCATGAGTACTAGTCGAGAGAAAAAATATCTTAGTAGACATGTGGACTACCCATAACTATCCCTCGTGTCTTTTGTGGAGAATAGCAGCTGCACACGACACGTGTAGGGTGCCTGATTTACCCCCTAGCCGTTCACATGTCAAAACTGATATTTCAAAACACGTAGATAGTTGTCTTTTATTTGTTTCCTTGTTTTCTTCTCCACTTGCCATGACATCAGTTACTTTCTAGTTTTCATCTCAAATACATTATTTTTATGTCTTGTGAATTCTATTGTGTTGTCGTATTGCCGTCGATTTGTGTGCTTGTTCCATTCCTTACTCGAAACCAACAATTTTCAGGTTAGCTGTGGCTTCACTTAGCTTTGGGAGATACGGGTGTACTTACAGGCAGAAATCTAGAAATTAAATAGTTGTGATATTATTTACATTAATTGTAAGAACCTTGTACTTTCCTTAAATATAAATGTTGTAAATGTTTGTAATCAATTTAGAAACATGAATGCACCATAAAGTTTATTTTAAGCATTTCTTTATTGCGGGCTTGACAGCGTTCTACCATAAACTCTACGGTGTAGGCTGGCTTGGATATGCACCCGTATCCCGAAAAGCGGGTGTGGGTTCTTTTGTTGTGGCCCATGCAGGTCAGTTTTTGCAAAAGATTGTAAACTCGTGGTAGTACCTATGTTAGTCGTACTGCTGCTAGCCTGCGACTAGAAAATGCTCATTCACAATTAGAATTGAAACAATTTAGGAGAATGATTAGGACTAGGAGTCCCTTATTAATCTGACTATTGGGTAGTTAAGGTTGAAACCTCGGCCATGCAATTAGCCAAGGTTTTACTGAATCCTAAACCCTATTAGATAACTTAAGAAATTTTTCCTAAAAGGTTATACCATTGTGTTTTGATATGATGGTAGGATCTACGGTGTATAGACTGTTCACTTGATAAACTAGGACTCCCTATGATACAATTCCTAATCTTGACCATTTGTGTAATTTATTTTCTTCCCTCTAAACCTCATCACCCCATGGTAAAATCCTTATTGCTTAATCATTTCCCATTGGACATGGATAATTATTTGACAAATGTTTTATTTACAATCCATTGAGTTTGAGCCTAACATGATCCATTACCCATTATCTACTCCGAGTTAGTTTTGTTGAAATTCAAGATATATAAAGGTTTCCCCTTGACCTTGAATATTAAAGGAATCAAAATTAAAGTTTATCTTTCTCGTCTTCAATCATTTCTTCCTGACCTATCATTGGATTTTCAAAATTGATACTTTTCTTCAGGAATAGATACTTATATTTTCCTATTATGATCAACTTGTTCTAGAATCTTCTTTGAAATTCTATGGACATTATTGGAATTGTTGTTTGCAAAGAACAAAAAGTTTTATTACAAACTAAAACAAAAGTATAGGAGTATAATTGATTTTTGGGGAAGTACAACTATAGGAATTCGATCAAAAGACGATCACTTTATCCCTTGGACGATGTGATATTGAAGACACGAGCCTCTGGAAAATGCAACAGCACTTAGCAGAAGATTCTGATCACTCTCGATGTCTTGTAATTGATTTGAAACCCTATTTATAGAGCTCTTGGAATAACTGTTTAGTAGTTATTCTAGATTGTGTGCGCTTCAGATTGCGTGCCCCTTGTTCAATTGTGCAAACGGTTGTACTAACTGCTATGGACGCGTGGCATCGTTTGATTGAGATGCGCGTGGTCGTAGGAAGTTTAGTGGGAATGTTCTGCGAAGTTAGTATCTTGCGTGCCACGTCACTCTGTCTTGAACACCATTTGAATACTTTGTGCGTGCTTCATCAGGTTGCGCGAGAGCGCAATACAACAACCTGTACGAGTGGTTTGCACCAACTGCCGTAGACGCGTGGCATCGTTTCATTGAGTTGCGCATAGTCGTGGGCAGTGTAGTGGGCATGCTCTACGAAGTTGATGGCTTGCGCGCCACGTCACCCTATTTTAAAATAAGAGTTGATCAAGTGGCACCAATTTGTAAGGATGCATATAGGCGCAACTTAACAACTAGCACCTTTGACTTGGTCTTCTGTGTTGTACTGAATAATCCTTGTGCCATTCAGTAACTTGCACAAACCAGCTGTCAGCATTAATTACATGCTGACAAAGTCTTCTCGAGAGCCGCGTTGTACGGCATTCTATGGGATTTTCCTTAATCTCTATGCTATCAGTTGTCAGATAATGATGACACCGTTACAGCTTCTCGAGGAAGTGCACCATGTGGCTCTCGCACAACCTGAAGCTGCGCAACTTGATTTTTAGCACAATATAATGTTTCGGCGCCATCTGATGATCGAATATTTAATGGGTGGCGCATCTTAATTTTTAGGCTCTACAAGACCCCTTCAAAGTTTTCGAAACTTGAAGATACTTTAGAGTTTTGAAATACTTTAAATTATGCTAGTTTTGTTTGGATTACGCCAGTCAATGCTTAACTGTCATAATAAATTTCTTCTCGAAAACATTCGTTCTCCTCTTCGCCTTCCCGAGTTGTATTAATGATGTTCGATTTCCTATGGAGAATACAAAGCGTTGGTTGGTCATATAAAGGGAGAGGTCTTTGTACCCATCCCTCACTTTTGCACTTCATGGCACTAAGAAAAAGGAGATGGCAACCGGCATTATTGCCGAAGTAAAAGTTCAGGAGACAAAGCCTGACACTGTGCCTATGGTCCTGTCCGAGGCTGACCGATCGCTGCGACCCAACAATTTCTTAAAATGCTTTGGACTGACCCCAACAGTCTTTGATCATCTGAACTGTGGTCCTTCGTCCTCTTCTGAATAGCGCGCAGAAGGATTTCTTTGTCTGATGCGTCGTTCAGGGATTTGTGATACGCGAGTTAGGTGCTTCTCTTTGCCAAGCTGGTGAAGAAGACGAGAAGAAGTAATGGTTTCTGTAGGGGCGCCACTTTTTCTTTTATTGTGCGACTTATTTTGTAGGGGCTTGTTTTCCCCTATGCAATAAATGAAAATTTTATCTGGCGCCCTTCTGCAAATCCTTTCGAGTGATCAGTTTAGTGGCGCGTGCCAATGCACCATTTTGACCAACTCAAATGTTTGCTATTTTTCATAGAACGTGGCAGTTTTCAGGTAGTTTGAGCACCTTTTGTTTGGGTCCTTCTCGAGATAGGCTCCTAGAACGACACGTCCGTTCATATCTTCTAAGCTCTTTAAATAGTTGATAAAAGAAATAAAAAAATGTCTATGAACTTTTCTTTTCATTTCTTCTTTCTGTTATTGGTGATGGTTCTTCGCAGAAATCCCTCGACAGTCAAGAGTTCAATGTTCGTGAACCTTTTTGCGCCACCAAAATCCAATGTTGTTCTTATGCATACCGCGTCTTCGGATGTTGGTTTGCCGTGCTTTATATCATCAACGATCTTTCGCACAAACATAGTTGATTTTGGTGGTAAGTTCCAACAAAGAACCAGTGGTTTTTATACATGAGCGCCATTCATGAATTGTTGTTTAACTTGCGCCACCATTTTTTTTACTTGAGACTGTTTTGAAGACAAGCGCTGATTTTTAGAAATAAGGCGCATGTTGTAGATGTGCACCAGAAATTCTAAGAAAAGGCACGTACTGTAATCCACTGCCTGACTTCGGTCAGAGGTGCATATTGTAAACGTGTGCCTAAAATTCTAAGAAGAGGCGCGTACTGCAATCCAGTGCCTGACTTTGGTCAGAGGTGCATGTTGTAGACGTACACCTAAAACTCTGAGAAGTAACGCGCACTGTAATCCAGTGCCTGACTTCGGTCAGAGCCGCTGTTTTATCATAGGCGCCTATAGGCTTACTCTGATGATGTGCGCTTGTTGATCAAAGGCGCACAGTTTGATAGATTTTGCTAACTTTTTCTTCTTTGTTGATATTTGCAGAAGTCTGGTTGGCAAGCTTCTTCAGAACTGGTATCGGCGACTTGGATGTTGTGGGGGCATTCTTCTGACACTCACATCAGATTGCTCATGTGATTCTGACGCTCAAATCAGACAGCTAAGGACTCTCCATGTTCCAGAAGGGTCTTCTTCAGACAGTAGGAAGGGCCTTTATTCATGAGAATTGGACGGTGGAGAGACAGAATTAGGAATCGTATCACGATGGTGATCTCATTCTTAATTCTCATGATGGGTAGTCTCTTCTCCACCAGTTGTATTGACAGTCGCTTATCTTTGAGCTGCTATACTCTGGGGTTCTCCTCTCGTCTTTCTGAGACAGAAGACCAGAGTTAGTTCCGTTGTCTTGCTCGTTGCTTCAGGTCGAGACGACAAGGAACTGGCATCAACAAGAAGATAGAGATGTAATAGACCTTCATTTATTAGACTTAGAATGAAAATTCGAGATGTAATAGATTTTATCATGTATCTATGTTTTTAAAGAAGAAAATAAAGAATGATTTTCTCTTCTTTATGATTTCATTTTGATGTGATGATATAAAAAATATAATCAGAGGTAATGTGGAAATGAACTCATTTTTTATAAAAGACAGAATATCGTGTCTAAAAAGATAATATCTGCAATAATACAGGTTTATCATAAAGAAAAGATATCTTTCAAAACAACTGGTTTCAAAAGACGAAATTGATGATTTGGATAAGCTCCCCGGAGGATTTTGACTATTATCTTGTGACTTTATTTAGGAAAGAGTAAAAACGATAATAAATAAAATAGATATAAAAGACTGATGAATAAGCATGCCTTTTCAAGGAAAGGTTGCTTCGATTCTCGAGATAAATAGTGAATGAAGATCTTTTCACAAGAAGATCGAACATGCCTTTACGAGGAAAGGTTGTCTCGATTCCTAAACAGAATGTTTGGCTTTCATCTGCCTTTAAATAGTGTGGAACTTTTCTGAAAATATCATTCACTCTTTTTCTTTCCTTCACAAATATCTTCAGAAGAAATGGCTAAGGAGACGGGAGTTATCCCGAAGATCGAAGCCGTCCTCGATGCTCTTCTGATGAGCCTCTGCCGCCTACTCAACCAGAAATCGAAGAAAACTCGACTGTCACTGGACAGAAGCAGGAGGATATTCTTGCCAAGCTGGTGGTGCCTGGGAGTACTGTCGAGGAAGAAGCTTCGAGGAAGCTGCCTACGAACTGTTGGTGTCATCGAGAAATAATGTCTTCGAGCTTCTTGCGAAATACGTTTTCAATCAAGAGGGCTCTGGTCCTTGTTAATTTTATGTATTTTCTTCTTTTAAATCTACGCAAATAAAAAGAAATTTTATTTACATTATGAGTCTCTGTGTTGATATTTTTTTTTAAATATAATATTTCTTGAGAAATTTGCCATTAATGGGTATCATGGCGACTCGACCATCCATATCAGTCAATTGATATGCTCCGTTGGAAAAAAAATTTGCTTACAAGTAGGGTCCTTCCCACTTCACTTCGAATTTGCCTTTGCTCATGTGCGTCATAGTCATAGGACATCTGACGGTTAGAACTAGTTCTCCTTTTTAAAATGTTGGACCTTGACTTTACGGTTGAAGGCTTTTGATAGACGAGCTTGGTATAACTCAATATGTTGTTGAGCTAGGAGCCGTTTCTCGTCAAGCGCTTCAAGCTCTTGAAGTCTCAGGCAATCATTATTTTTGGTTGTTAGTTCATTGGTAATGGCAATCCTTAGGGAAGGGATCTGGATTTCCAATAGTAAGACAGCCTCACATCCGTACACTAAAGAGAAAGGTGTGTAGCCTGTAGGAGTACGTATAGTAGTACGGTAAGCCCATAGACATTCTCCAAGCTTTTTACTCCATTTTTGTTTGTTGGTAGAAACAAACTTCTTGAGGAGTTTGATGATAATTTTGTTAAATGCTTCTGCCAACCCATTAGCCGCAGGATTGTAGGCTGTAGAAGCAATATTATTGATCCTGTTGTCATCGCAGAATCGAGTAATTTTGACTGATGAATTGTGTCCATTATCGTGAATGATTCGTTGAGGAACACCGAACCTATAAATGACATGATGCTTAATAAAGTTGATGACGCTGCTTGTCTTGACTTCAGCTAGAGGTATTGCTTCAGCCCATTTTAAGAAGTAATCAGTTATGGCCAATATAAATCGATATCCTCGAGACGAGGGAGGCTTGATAGGACCGATGACATCCATTCCCCAAGCTTCAAAGGGCCAAGATGCTGCCGTCGGGTGAAGAAATTCTGCCGGTTAATGAATAAAGTCAGCATGGATTTGACATGCCTGGCCCTTTGTTGCATATTCGATTACATCAGATACCATTGAGGGCCAATAATAGTCCATACAGCGAATGCGATCTTGTAATTTAGGACCGATTGATGTGCACCACAAACACCGTCATGAGCTTATGAAGTATTTGTTTTACTTTCTCCTGCGAGATAGCGTAGGAGTAAGCCGTCAAACGTTCGTCGGCAGAGTATCTTTGTAGCATGATTATAATAGAATCTGATGACCGTCGACGAATTGTTGTAGCCTTATTAGGATCTTCAGGTAAGATATCATGGACCACAAAGTCTATAAAAGAAGTCCTCCAGTCTTCATTATTGGCACAAATTTTAACTGAATTATTGAATTCTATGTTTGAATCCTTGACTTCAATATTTAAGTTATTCTCGATGCAAAATAACTTCTATTAGTGATGACAATCATTTGTTGCCTTCTGACAGGAATTGCTAATACTGCAAGATTAGCGAGTGCATCAGCTTCGTGTTACATGCTCGATGAAGAAACCTTTGAATGAAGTAGCCATCCTGATTGCCGCATCATGATATGGAACCAAATCTTGATATCGAACTTCGTATGTGCCTCTAACTTGATTGACAATTAGTTTGGAGTCTCCGTAAACTTCAAGATACTCAATATCTAATTGTTGAGCCAATTGGAGACCAATGAGCAGAGCGTTGTATTCAGCCACATTGTTGGAATATGACTCATCTAAAAAATAAGTTCTTTGGATAGCTAACCCTTCTTGTGAGACAAGAACGACTCCAACTCCAGCAACAATAGCACCTTTTGGTCCAATTCTAGATGCACCATCAAAGAATAAACGCCAAATAAGAATTTCTTCTGAAATCATGTTGGACTCCAAGGTTTCACCTGGAATCTCATCGTAGAGTTTAGATGTTTCAGGAAATGGATGAGCTGCTAGAAAGTCAGTAAGGCTTCAACTGGAGTGTATCGATGCTCAGCTCCAATCATCATGCGGCTAAGGTAGTAGATAGCCTGTTCATGACCTTCTTTATTCTTCTGAGCTAATAAAGCACCTAAAGAGTGGTCCATTGCTCGAACATACATCAGGAAAGGTATTCCTGACACTGGAGGCACTAGAACTGGAGGGTTCATCAAGTACCACTTTATGTCTTCAAATGCTCGTTGACATTCTTCAATCCAAATAAAAGACACACCTTCTTCATTAGTTGAGTGAACATATACAGCATCCAAAGAGATTTGAGATGAATCTCCTGATATACGCAAGTCATCTCTGGAATTCTTGTAGCTCTTTTAGGTTGCGTGGAGGATGCATCTCTTGAATGCTTTAATTTTCTCAGGGTCAACATGTATACCTTTAGAGGTAATAACGAATCTAAGAAATTTGCCACTAGAGACTCTCAAAATGACTTGGTGGAATTCATCTTAAGTTGATGCTGGCGCATTAGATCGAAAATGGTTCTCAAATCTTGAATATGGTCTTCTTTTAGATGACTTTTGACAGCAATATTGTTAATATAACATTCAACAGTCTTTCGTAAATGATCACGAAAGATGGTACTCATAGCCCGCTGATAAATTGCACCAGCATTCTTAAGACCGAATGGCATGACAGTGTAGCAATAGACTCCAAGAGGAGTGCAGAAATATGTATGTTTCTCATCTTCTGGATACATCTTGATTTGATTGTATTCTAAAAATCTATCCATAAAGGACAAACGTTCAAATCTGCAAGTATTGTCAATCATGACATCAGTAATTGGGAGAGGGAATTCGTTTTTGGGATAGGCTTCATTAAGGTTTGAAGTCAATGCAAACCCGGACTTTCCCTGTCTTCTTCAAAACTAGGACAATATTAGCCACCCAGTCTGGATGTTGTTCTTCTCTAATGAAACCGCAGGCGATGAGTTTCTTGACTTCAGTTTCTATAGCATCCATCACGTTAGGTCAAAATCGACGTTGTTGTTGTTTGACTGGCCTTGTATTTGGCAGAATGTTGAGCCTGTGAGTAGCGATCTGAGGATCCAATTCCGACATATCTTCATAGTTCTAAGCGAATACATCAATGTACCCTAATGAGTTGGATCGGTTCTTGTTTATCCACTTCAGGGAGGCTTTTGCTGACAAAAAATAGTTTTGGGGAGATTTCATCTCTAATATTGACTTGAACCAACTGATCTTCAGTAGGTGGCTCACGTTGCTCAAAACGAAGCTCCCATTGAGTATCCATCCTTTGTGCCCAAGGATCAGATTCAGAAGCTTTAGCAAAGTCTTTGCCATCTTCTGAAAACTCGAGTCACCATATTGGAAGATAGAGTCACACGATGGACATGCCCTATACTGGTATCTGAATCCCATGAGATAGAATCAGAAGAGTTAGATCGTTCTTCTTCCTCGGATTCGGAGGCTTCTGTAGTCGGAGTTGATGAAGTAACATAATCCCACTTTGTTTTACTGTAGTATTGTTATGATTTTCCTTTTGGAGCAGGAATACGAATAGGAGTTCGCCTTCCTTTGTCGCCATTGAGACCAGCTTAAAATTATAGCCATCTTTTGAATGATATCTTTTGATTGCTGACTATAACGACGTAGTTGAAGTCTTCCGTTATCTTGATTTTTTCTTCACTGTCGGGCATGATCTTTTATTCTGTTCCTTTACTAAAAAGTATAGGAAGTTTATCTCTCTTCCTGGAAGGAACTAAGAAGAAGGAGTCCCGCATTGGTTCGAGCAATACTTCGTTTTGGGTAGCCTCAACTGCTCCTATGGCAAGTGGTTTGAAGTTATCTAACATTTTTAAATAACATCGAGTATATAAAGACATCAGTATACTGTAAAGGAGATGCTACTTGATTTCTACATCATCATTTACAATATGATTTTTAGCCTTCACAGAAGGCTTAGTAAGGTTGATAACCAGAGGAGGAAAGGAGAAGAGAAGGGGAAGGTTTGTTACGACGAATGTGAGTGTACATGAATAGCATATGAGTGCACATGGATAAATATGAATACATGGAGTACATGCCGGCCGATAAAGTACATGAACATATACTCAATGTATCCGAGAGGATAACATCGTATGAAAAGATCCAGATGGTACTAATCTGTGTGAACATCGTGTCAGCATCAAGTATACTAGTCTATAACAATAGAACATATCCAAAAAAGTATGAAAAGATCAGAGAATGTACTCGCCTGGTAAATCGAACTGCTGATGAGGTACAACTAAACTGGGGCAATGTAAACCAATTTAAAGTATACACATGTCACAACCAAGTCTACAATATCAAAAAATAGCTACGATGCAAGACTATATGCTTCTTGGTCCATTTCGGTCAAAGTCAACCCTCGGTCAACTCTGGTCAAACCTGGTCAATGCTGGTCAAACCTGGTCAAACCTGGGTCAAACCTGGGTCAACTAGTTCGTCTACTAATTTCTAGGTCATACGCAAAATTCTAGGTTATTTGGAGTTCGTTTGAGTTAAATTGGAGCAAGTTTGACCAAAAGTTAACTTTTGACAATGTTGTCTTATCAGTGGAAGAAGAAGAAGAAGGACTATCTGCTACCGTGATGAAGGTAGCAGCTAGAGGTGGAAGACAATGCTTACCAAATGAAATCATGTGACATAATTTATTTTTAGTGGCCTTTTTGGACTTGGTGGAAGAAGATGGTGTTTCAAAGTCCGCCACTAAATCTGGATATATCCATATGATCTCTTCTTTATCAGTAAACAGAGGAATAAGACCATTAGTTCGTGCAGGTGGAAGATTAACAATCTTCAGAGTAGTTCTTAGGATGGGGATGACACTGTCATGCCCCGCTTCCGTAGGAGCGTTCGTCCTTGCTAAGGCGTGATGCCGCACGAGCCTAGATTGTGCTCGTACAAGGCGGATTCCATAACGGCCGATTCCAGCGGCTGCGACGGGGTCATCGCACACAAAGTCCCAAGCAGAGACATTGAATAATAGCAGCAAAAATTTGAAGCAAAAAACAAGTTATTCAAAGAAGCTCTTTATTGATATTGATACAAAGATTACAAAGGGCGCAAGGCCAAGATTACAAGTCTCTCGAGCTCACTTTTCTCATATTACAAGTTCACTCTGCTCTCTTTCATCTTTCGAATACAAGTCTTGAGCCAGCGGATGCTTCGAAAGGTGACGTCCATATATTATGTCCTGTATAAGTCTTGACTCCATGCGGCCGTACGCTTTGAATCGCCAACGAACTCCGTGCCTCGACGCATCCAAGCGAGCTCTGCACCACGAGCTTCTACCTGTGCCTGCATATGACAACTATGTGAATGTTAGCACTCAACTGTACTGGTGGAATGAACATTTCGTCCACCCATGCAAAAACCAACACGTTTGATTTACTTTGTGCAACATAGTCCCTTCTTATTAATTGTCTTTCTAGTCTTGTCTTAGGCTCAGTTTTATGACCGACACCTTGGCATACTTGTGTCTGAGGACCATCCCGTGCTTGCAACAACAACGTCCGCTCAACAACGTTAACCTATCAAGTCGTGCTTGCCTTACAGTCATAATCAGAGACGCAACTACATGATAGACTCCATTTACGTGTGGCCATGCTAGCTCCTTGAGTCAGTGCCTCGCCACTTACTGACTTATCCATACTTGTGTTATGACAGCGCAGTCATGCCTCATAATTTAGGTCGTGCCCAGTAACTCAACATAACATCACCCAACTTTCCTACGACACTTCTCGACTTAACTCGCAATGACTCAAGTTTGACTTATGCAACTCTATGCCAACGACTTAACACTCGATGCCGCATCTCGTGTCGAAGCACGGGTCTTTACTTAGCCAAACCCTAGGCCTTATAATACTTTGGGTACAACCGAGCACATATTTCATAACTCAAGTCATACCGTGCTTACACTTCCTTTGTTACGACCGACGCCGTGCATGCAAATTCACCGCTTAGTACACCAATTATCTATATAAAAGGTTACTGGTACGATAAGCCATCGTGGACATAGCCTGGCAAACAGGTTCCTTGCACCGCAGGTAGCGATCCCTGATGCAAGTCCCCGAACTACCATTGCCTATTACCCAGCTCGGCTTTACCGTGTTTCTTCCTAGTCCGAGTCGGTCCCATGGCCCCGGGGAGCCGCTAGAAGAAACAAATGCCCTTGTCGACAAGTTGTCCATGACCATGCACCTACGAGACATTTAGACTCACGTAAATGCATGGCCTAATATTACGGTACGACCGGAACTATACTTAGCATCTCGTGCTCTAAACTACACTTGTATAACGTGCATCGGAACTGTGAGACTCCCAACCGAGGGTCCTCCTCATACTTTGAAAACGTGCATAGGAATCGCGAGACTCCCAACCGAGGGACCATCTCATACTTTGAAAACGTGCATAGGAACTGCGAGACCCAACAGAGGGACCGCCTCATACTCTATGTGACGAGCCATAAGATCGTGGGAATAAAGGCAATATACAGCCGTAGAACCGTGGGACCGTGCATACGCTCAACTTGAACAACCAAATTCTTTTGGGTACTTAGACTTATCCATAAGCCATGTGATACAACTTAGCTCGTGGGACGATCAAGGCTACGCCGAGCCTTGTATTCGAGGAAACGTGCATGCGTTATCGAGCATCTACGCGGCGATGCCTATGACCTAGGCTAACTCATAGTTTGTGTCGAATACCAACTTTCCTTCTCCCAAGCCACGGGACGAAGGACCGAGTGTCATTTTTAAAGCACGTCATACACCAACTCTAATCTGACCGTGGGACGTTTTCCATGTTCTAAACTCGATTCGACATATCGGGATTATTCCCTTAGCTATGTGGATTCGTCTCTTTGATTATCAAGCCTATTGTGCAAGTTAAAAATATGCGATTTATTATGTGAAGTCTAAGATGAGGCAAGTTCACCGAAACTACCCCACCTGAGCGAGGAGTCGCCTCGACCGAGCGATGTCTTCGAGTCGCCGTTGTAAGGCTAAGTCCGAACGCCGTCGGCGTTTCGATTCCTCCGATTGATTGAGCGGGACGAGGCACTACATCATACACCACTCAGAAAATTTTTGTCCTTGAAACTTATTGAGTACACTTATCGGCTTATAACTTGATTCGACATCCTACGTTTCACTCCTATGCGTTCCCTCAATCCGAGCTACGCTCGTGCTTATCGCTAACTTAGTCGTTAGGCACACCAACCGATCAATCCGAGCCACGCTCGTGCTTATTTCTTATCGAACGACATTAGCCGTTACAGTTTTTTCATCTTGCTGGAGAGTGATTGTACCGAAATTGACCATCTCTTGTATTTTACCCTTGAGCACATAGCACGCTCGAGTTGGATGTCCAATAAACCTGTGGTGAACACAATATTTAGGATGGTCAGTCTTACCAACTTCATCTAGCCGTTTAGGTTCTGGCAGTTGGAGTTTGTTGCTCTTGATTGAGGCAATCTAAGATACTCATGATATCATCTTCATCAAAAGAGTATTCTTCTCTTGGACGAGGTGTCCGTTGTGGTGATGCTGAAGGAGTAGATGTTGGCTAATTTACATTGATGGCTAGAGCTTCTTTGCCTTTGAGATTAATGGCTAAAGCCTTATTGCTCTTACGATTATTCTGACGGCCATTATTATTTGGTGTAGCGCGTTCATCTTTGTCAAGATTAGGCATTTGGATGCCTAATTGCTTAAATTTGTCAACGCTCTCTTCTGCGGCTTTGGCATTTATTATGAAAGAGGACCAATCCTGAAACTGTGTTGATCCTGTCCACATGCTGATTATAGGCAACAAGTTTGATTTGCAAGTGTCTATAGTTAAAGTATCTGGAGTTTCGAGAGATATTTTGAGTGCTTTACGGCAGAACCGTTTAATGAAACGTTCAGTCGTTTCATTATGTCGTTGTTTAATTTTGATGAGAGCAGATATAGTCATGTCATTGTTTTCCTCATAAAATCGTTCCAAGAACATTTGTTTGAAGCCAGCAAAAGAGGTTATACACCCGTCTGGTAAACTACGATACCAGTCATATGCTATACCAGCTAAACAGCCGACAAATACTCTAGTAAGAAGAGCATCATTTGGTTGAAGTTGATTAGTCATTACTTTAAAGTGGTTGAGGTATTGACTTGGAGACATGCTGCCATCAAATAGCATAATGGTAGGAGGCTTATATTTAGGAGGAAATTGGACCTCTTTCCATTCTATGGGATAGGGTTGTTTGATCCCAAGTTTCTGCAGGCCAACATTCTGTTTGAAAGCTTCAAATTGAGTACGTAAAAGCTTTATGGCCTCATTGGTATCTCCTGTTGATTGTGGAGTAGTGGATTGATTCAATGTGTTAGGAGGGGGTACCGCGTGATAAGTACCACTCCCTATACCGGATTGACTTGGAATAGCGTGTAAAGGAATGGAAGCAGTGTGAGAAGATTGTACCCCCAGATCAATATTGGTGGGAATTGATGTTGTCACAGGTTCTTGAGTCGGAATCAGATTTATGACTGGTGGAACTGTATGTTGTGCCATAATCACAACATGCATGCCTGCCATCATCTCAGCTACGTTTTTTAAACTAGCCTCCAAAGTAGCAATTCTCTGCTCTTACTGGAAGAAGTGGAGGTATCTTGATCTTCTGTGACGGCATAAGCAGTCACTTCTCTAGCCTTTAAAGACGAGCTAGTGGAAAGAATGGTCCCCTCAGAACTTTTACTGTCAGCATCAAAGTCACATAAAGAACTACCTCCAGATAAGTGATAGACATATCTTTTTGACTGAATGAATCTTCGTTTGAATCAAGAAGATTCCTTTGACCGATTGTATCTCGACTTCTTGATCGAGTATATTGGTATACTCCTTCACCGGATTCAAGAATTCGATCTAAGTATTACTGACTAGGATTGCAGGACGCATTACGTCTTGGACATTTTTCACCCCCAGTGTTTAGAGATGCCATGTTAACAGAAGAATAGAGTAGTTCATCTTTGTCCACTATGATTGGTTCAGGAGTATGAACATAATTCAAATGTCAAGGACAGACTGCTTGGCTGACTGACGACAGCATTGATGACAACTTCATGATGGTGGTTGCAATGATGTTCTTGTTGTTGGAGCATCGATGGATGAGATGAATTTGCAACCTTCTGCTTCTGTATTAAGAGTTCACAGAGATCACTAACAAGACGAAAAGAAGTTGCAAGAACGTAGTCCTTGATGATATTCGGGACATGGTTCATGTTCTTGAGGTGTCCTGTACCTTGAGTGTACAAGGATGCTAAGCTGGTTAACATAAGTCACAAGATCTTTCACCTCAGCATTCTTCCTCTGTTGTAAGCAACTGGTGCAGGTTGCGCTTGATGCATCTTGTGATTTCCCGAGGTTGAGCCTAATTGTCACCCGTTGATATAACTGCGCAAGTCTGACAGGGAGCTGCTTGTGTATCTACTTGAGATACTAGTAGTTTGCCTCGTCGGGATCTTGAAATACATAAGGTTGGTAGATCCTGCCCTGATCTCTTTGGAATAGGCAAAATGCCCTTTTGTATGGAAAGTTTGTTATGAATGGAACTCATCTGCCCGATAGAGATTTGGTTGTCTCTATTAAGGAGAGTAGTACTTTCCACCCATTAACGACTCGAGCAAAATGAAGAAAAGTTAAAGAACTTTTTTCTTGATTTAGTGATTTCTCACTAAACTTCTGATTTGGTGGCAAAGAGTGCTTCCCTTTACATTGCTAGTACAGAAGTACATGCGGGTTACGCCAAGGCATGAACCTGTGCAAGTTACGCCGGAGGAGAAAAGGCCAAAGGTCACTTTCCCTTGTTTTGAACAGCAGTGTGCCGAAACAGAATCGTCTTCAATTTTAGGGTCGTAGGAGTAGAAGGATTAGCCAAAAGGCTGTTTTCCTTAGGTTGCTTCAAGCAGTGATGGCACAAGTTACACAGATGCATGAATAGGTGCAGGTTGCGCTAGGGAAGAGAGGACTGAAGGGCGCTTTCCCTTGTTTTGGATAGCAATATTGTGTCGAGACAAAGTCTTCTCCGATTTCAGAATCGGAGAAGTGGAGGGATTAGCCAAAAGGCGGTTTCCCTTAGGTTGTGCCAAAGTAGTGATGGACGCAAGTTGCACAGAGGCAGGAGGCTGCCGAGGACTTAGGAGCCCAAACAGAACGAGTCTTGCTCTCAACTGCGGCAGCAATGCGCTTGGCACCCCCAGTATTGATCATGGTCTCGTAGGTTGTCTGGTCGACTTTCACGACCAGGGTCTTCTGTGTTTTATCGATTGTCGCGGTATCACATTGAGTTGTCACTTTCTCGTCGGAGGAGAAAGTTGTCTCAGCAGCGTCGCCATTTTGTTTGCAAAGAACAAAATGTTTTATTGCAAACTACGAAAAAGAGTACAGGAGTACAATTTATTTCTGGAGAAGTACAACTGTAGGAATCTGATCAGAG
This sequence comes from Iris pallida, assembly GCA_029216955.1. Taxonomy (NCBI): domain Eukaryota; kingdom Viridiplantae; phylum Streptophyta; class Magnoliopsida; order Asparagales; family Iridaceae; genus Iris; species Iris pallida. The sequence goes on along the minus strand of JANAVB010016599.1, from coordinate 17,256,250 downwards.
ACGATCACGTTATCCCTTGGACGATGTGATATCGAAGACACGATCCTCTGGAGAATGCAGCAGCACTTTAGCAGGAGATTCTGATCACTCTTGATGTCTTGTAATTGATTTGAAACCCTATTTATAGAGCTCTTGAAATAACTATTTAGTAGTTATTCTAGATTGCGTGCTTCAGATTGCGTGCCCCCTGTTCATCTACGCAAACGTTGAACTAACTGCTATGGACGCGTGGCATCGTTTAATTGAGATGCGCATAGTTGTAGGCAGTGTAGTGGGTATGTTCTACAAAATTAGTGACTTGTGTGCCACGTTACTCTGTCTTGAACACCATTTGAACACTTTATGCGTGCTTCATCAGGTTGCACGAGGGCATAATGCAACAACTTGTGCGACCGATTTGCACCAACTGTCGTAGACGCGTGGCATCGTTTGATTGAGATGTACGTGGTCGTGGGCAGTATAGTAGGCACGCTCTGTGAAGTTGATGGCTTGCACACCATTAGGGCTGCAAATGAGCCAAGCCGTTCGCGAGCTGCTTGAAGCTCGGCTCGATAAAAGCTTATTTGAGCTCGTTCGTTTACTAAACACGCTGAGCTCAAGCTTCAATTTCGAGCTCGTTTAATAAATGAGCCAAGCTTAAGCTTAGAAGTACTCGGCTCGTTTAAGCTTACGAGCTGGCTCATTTATGAGCTTACGAGCTGGCTCGTTTAGAAGCTCGTTTAAGGGCTCGTTTAGGAGCTTGTTTAGAAGCTCGTTTGTTCTTTATTTAATTCTAATTTTATATATGTGCATTATATACTTATATGTCCTTAATAATTGATATTAATGAACTTTTTTAATTATTATTTTATAAATAAATTGTTAATATTACAGGTACTTGAATTCAAACCTAACTAAATTGAAATCGAGCTCGTTAAGCTTGAAATCGAGCTTAATGAGCTTGAAATAAAAATGAACGAGCTTGATTTTGAGATTATCGAGCTTGTTTATCAAGCTTGAAATCAAGCTTAACGAGCTTGATTTTGAGCTTATCGAGCTTGTTTATCAAGCTTGAATCAAGCTTGTTTATCAAGCCAAGCTCGAGCTCAAACCAAGCCAAGCTCAAGCTTAATATAAACAAGCTCGAGCCAAGCACAAACTCTAAAATAAAAATTTATCAAGCTCGAGCTCGAGTTTGAGCTCGATTAATTCTAGTCAAGCCAACCTCAAGCTTACAAAAGCTTGGCTCAGCTTGGCTTGTTTGTAGCCCTACACGCCATGTCACCATGTTTTAAAATAAGAGTTGATCAAGTGGCGCCAATTTATCAGGCTGCGCATAGGCACAACTTAACAACTAGCGCCTTTGACTAGGTCTTCTGTATTGTATTGAATAATCCTTGCTCCATTCAGTGACTTGCGCGAACCAGCTGTTAGCATTAATTACATGCTGACAAAGTCTTCTCGAGTGTCGCGTTGTGCGGGATTCTAAGGGATTTTTCTTAATCTTTGTGCTGTCAGTTGTCAGATAATGATGACGCCGTTACAGCTTCTCGAGGAAGTGCGCCACGTGGCTCTGCGTAACCTGACTCCAGCGCAACCTGGTATTGGCGCAACCTAAAGCTGTGCAAATTGATTGTTCGGTACAATATAATGTTTCGGTACCATCTGATGATCGAATATCTTAATGGGTGGCGCATCTTAATTTTTAGGCTCTACAATTGTTTCGATGACTCATAATGGCAAGCCAGCAGCACATGTCGCCATTTACTTAAATTATCAAGACTACGGGTTCACTGCAGCCAGCAGCGCACTGGCGAGGCATGACCCCTAGGTGAAGTAATTTCAAGTAAGAATGGATTATCGAATATTATTCAAACTATGTCTTGGTTGTCCTATTTCATCTTTTAGTTATTATGCCAATTTGGATAGAGTGATAAAGTATTCAATACCATATTCTTACTTGAGTCGTGGTACCAAAGGGTTTACTGCAGCCAGATGTACACTGGCGAGTCATAAATGTTGACAAAAATCACAGTCAACCAAATATTGATACAATTGACGATATGATACTTGTAATATTTCAATACGACACATGAAGACTGAATTCAGTACAAGCCAGACGACAGCTCGTACCTACAATGCGTCATATTTTCAGTCTGTATTTTATATTTTTATTGAGTCTAGACTTATATAAACTGAGCTGTACTGAGCATTTGAGACTTAACCTACTTAACCTATACCCATACCACAAATCAAAAGCTCCACAAAAATCCAAATAAAGCCCATCTACCCATTAGGCCTCTTCTGTGCTCTGTAGACAGAGTTCGGGCCGAACTCTGCCTCCACACAGAGTTTGGGCCGAACTCTGCCTCCTAAAATCCAGGACCCTAATTTTTTGGGTTGGCTGGATGCAAGTTGTCCAGCGGCCAATTTTTTGAATATTCTAACCAGAATTCTGGCCGAATTCTGCCTGTATGGTATCCTATAAATAGGCCATGATTTCTCTCATTTTCATTCATCTAATCTTCTCTTCTCTTCTCTCTAAAGCCTTATACAAGCCATACCCTTCTCATCTACTAGCCACAAGCTCCCTAAGCCTCAAAGTGCTCAGTACTTTTCAGTTAGGAGTTTGTGCAAGAGTTCAAGAAGTCGCTTGAAAAATTTCAAGCATCGTCACTGCGATCTCTGTAAGAAGTTGATGCTCTTCTGAAGAAAAGACACGGGATGTAACTACTATTTCATAAATAGTGGATTTAATCCTGAGCTAGAGTTCTCAGGCCTGGACTAGTCCTCCACGAGGAAAACCAGGTTAAAATCGGCTGTGTTTGCGTATGTTTTCTTGCTCTTTACTATTTCCGCATTTACTCTGATTATTTACTGTTGGTGAAAGAGTTTAATTTTTAATTGGACATTATTGTCATAAACTCTATTCATCCCCCTCTAGAGTTGCCTATTTGTTCTTCAATTGGTATCAGAGCTCTGTTCTTTCAACAACGACTAACATCCTAGAGCTGATCCATGGCAACCATACAATCCATGATTTCCAATCACGGTGAAGGGCAGTCCACTCATAGGCCTCCCCTATTTGATGGAACTAACTATACCTATTGGACAAGGATGAGCTTTTATCTCAAGTCGCTAGACTTCGACCTGTAGACCATTGTCATCGATGGTTACAAAAAGCCCGCCAGGATAGTTGTCAATGGTGATCTCGTTGAGAAAACCCATGATAAATATTCTGACGAGAAAAAAATAGGCAAATCTAGACACAAGAGCTATTAATACTTTATTCTGTGCTATAGACAGGAATGAGTTTAACAGGGTCTCAACATGCACCACCTCTCACGAAATATGGAGACTTCTAGAAGTAACGCATGAAGGAACTGCTCAAGTGAAGGAGTAAAAATAAGTCGTCTCACTCAAGAATTTGAGGCTTTCAAGATGAAGCCAAATGAGACAATCACACAAATGATTACAAGATTCCTCGACATATCAACCCATCTCTTCCCTCGGTAAACAATATACAAATTACGAGAAGATCCGCAAGATACTTAGGGGGCTACCAAAGATTTGGAACCCTAAGGTGACAGCCATCATAGAAGGAAATGATCTCACGACTATGTCTATGGAGACTTTGATGGGAAAGCTGATGACTCATGAGCTTGACTTCAAAGACTTCGAAGAGCCTGCTCCTAAAGTAAAGGAGATTGCCCTTAAAGCTCACTGACGAAGGGCTGATCCTGAAGAGACGGATGATAACAACTTGGAAGGTGAAGATCAAGCTCTCTTTGTTCGCAACTACAAGAAATTCCTTACTTCAATCGAAGAAAGAAGGACCCATAAGAAGTTGACGAAGAAGAGCCAACATGCTACGGTTGCAAGAAGACTGGACACGTCCGAAAAGACTGTCCATTCACAAAGAAGAGCAACCAATATAAGAAATCATACAAGAAGGCTTCATCAAAGAAATATGCCAATACAAGCATCTGGCATGAAAGCGAAGCTAGTGACTCCGAGAAAGAAAAGGACTCTCCTCAAGATACTGCCAATGTTTGCCTAATGGCTACATCCGACAAGGTAACAACAAAACTCTCGATGATTTCACTTTTGATGAACTTGGTGATGCATTCAATGATTTACTCAATGACCACAAGAAAGTCATTGGTAAATAAAACACGCCAAGGAGAAGATCAAAAGTTATGAAGTCTAGATTCAACGACTCTCTTTATTGCTTGATAATTTAGAGACACTTCACCCACGGAAGTCACAAATGAGGTGTCTAAGCTTAAATCAAGCCTACATGATGTCGAAGCACGTCTTGAAAAACAAACACAAGAGATCACAGCACTCAATACTGAGCTTGCTGAAGAAAAGAATAGACACAAGATCTCTATCAGCAAGATCTATGGTTTGAATACTAAGATTAATGAACTGCAGTCTCTAAGAAATTAGAGACTAGATTGGGAAAATAGGTTGCTCAACCTCAAACCCAATCATATGAGACACACCAAGCATGACACTACTCATACTAGTCAACCACGTCATCCACCTGCAGCACGTAATCATGCTTATATGTACACCCACTTTCATAAAGCACATAAACCACATGCACGTAGAAATAATTCTCATATGGCACATAATCACCATGCTACACATAGATACAATCATCACTATGTTGCACATAAACAAAATCACCATCATACTACTTATGGATATAAACATCATCCTGCAGCCACATATAGTCATCATCTTGCTCCACATAGACATTATCATCATGCTACTACACCACTATACATATAGACATCATCAACATGCTCCTAACATAAATAGAAATGTTATTTGTACTTATTGTGGATTACACAGACACATCTCACCACAATGTAGAGTTAGGAGATTAGTAGATAGAAACATATATGCATGGTTGCCGAAAACTAACTTTTCAGGACCCTCAAGAACTTGGGTACCAAAGGTCACATCTACTCTTGATGTAGGTGTACCTTCCCTCCGCAACGAAGAGTAAGTGGATTCTCGATAGTGGATGCTCGCGACATATGACGGGAGATGCAAATCTTTTCGCATCATTATCGATGAAAAGGGAAGGGTATGTATCCTTCGGCAACAACCTAAAAGGTATATTATTGGTAATGGTACTATAGGTCATCCTCCTTCTCTTGTAATAAAGAATGTCTGCCTAGTGACCGAGTTATAGTATAACCTGCTCAGCATAAGTCATCTTGCTGATCATGGATATGATATTAACTTTGGACAAAATAAATGCTTTATTTATGATAGGTCAACGGGAGACATCGCTTTTGAAGGGATAAGATAGGATAATATTTATATTTTCTATCTATCTAGAGATACTAACAGTGCAGGAAGATGTCTCTATGATCACAATGATGAAAGATTACTGTGACACCAGCGTCTATCATGCCAATATGGATAGTATATCCAGGCTATCGACTAAGAAGCTAGTTAGAGGCTTGCCCGACATCACATTCAAAAAGGACACGGTATGTGCCAAATGTGAATTGAATAAGGCAACATGTCCTCATTTCATTCCACAAACTCTGTAAGTACTACTAGACCCTTGCAAATATGGATTTATTTGGCCCTAGTAGAATAGCCAGTCTTGGTGGAAAACTCTACGCTTTTGTTATAATTGATGACTTTTCTAGATTTACTTGGGTTTTCTTTCTTACAAATAAAAATGATGCCATTTCAGTTTTGAAAATATTTGCTAAAAAGGTTCAAAACGAAAAAGGCTACATGATTACTCGAATCCGAAGTGATCATGGAGGCAATTCGAAAATACTGATTTTAAAAAGTTTTGTGATTTAAATGGTTTTAATCATGAGTTTTCTTGTCCAAGAACTCCTCAACAAAATGGTGTTGTGGAGCGGAAGAATAGGATCTTGGCGATATAGCTAGAGTCATGTTAAATAAATTCTCTCTTCCGAAATATTTTTGGGCTGAAGCTGTCAGTACAGCGTGCCATATTTTGAATATGGTACTTATTCGTCCTATTACGAAATAAACGCCCTATGAGCTTTGGTTTGGAAGAACTCCAAATGTTTCATATTTTCGAGGTTTTGGTTGTAGATGTTTTATCCTTAACACCAAAGACAACTTAGGCAAATTTGATGCCAAAGCTGACGATGGTATATTCCTTGGCTGTGCGGCCAAGAGCAAGGGATATAGAGTGTTCAATAAACGCTCATTAATTGTGGAAGAGTCTACAATATGACTTTTGATGAGAATAACAGTGCAGCAGCTACTCTTGATGATGATGTTAAGCCATCAACTTCTACTCCAATGAATACCATCACTAAAACCAATTCTCTGGAGGGCTTGCCAAAAAAATTTTCTTTCAAGCCGTCATATCCAGAAAATTTGGTTATAGGTGACGTTTCACACAGAGTAAGTACTAGATCATCAATAAGAGACTCCATTGCTAGTACTGCCTTCATTTCACAAATTGAGCCAAAAAATATTGCAGAAGCTTTTAATGTTGAATTTTGGATTTCTGTCATGCAAGAAGAACTCAACCAATTCGAGAGGAGCCAAGTTTGGGAACTTATTCCTAGGCCGATAAATCACTCGATTATTGGTACTAAATGGGTTTTTCGAAACAAAGTAAATGAAGATGGTTCAGTTGTAGGAACGAAATCGTAAAGCGTAATACTTTAGAGGGGGGTGAATAGAGTTGGCAGCGGAATAATGCTAATTAAAAATGTTAGCAGCAAGATCACAGAATAATAATTCCAACTAAATAATGTAAAGGCAGAGATAAGAGAGCAAACGCAAAGATAACGATGTATACCGGTTTTTCTCTGTTGAGGACTCGTCCAGTCGGTAGAACTCTTGCTACCAGTTGAA